>OX443561.1:77807276-78154776 GCA_949372485.1 Cheilosia soror | reverse complement strand
AAATACTAAATCATTAAGGGCAATCCTCATACGGGTAGAGGAGAGATTGTGGAATTAATCTGGGATTGGGATCCCGGTTGGGGACATGCGTTTAACATGACCAAACTACCAAAGCATGAACCGCGCTGTCCGGAGAAGTATCTGCTCGACATTCAGTTTCTCACGTATTCTGCTACATATTCCTAATGCGATCTCTACTGGTCACACCAGCAATATAACGGAGAAATCTCATTTCGGCAGCGTATATCCGCGATCTTATTCTTATTCTTTCGGTTGTAATGGTCATTACCCAAACCTCATGACCCGAATTAAAGACTGGCAGCTTAGCTTTTGACACCAAGTTCAGTCCACCTAATAACAGAAGGACCAAGCTGTCTCAAAAATACACTCCAGAGTTTACCTCGAGGGGCTCGGTCACATTATGCTTTCTCCAAATCTACGAAGTATGCGTAAACAGGTGTAGCATACTCCCAAGCCTTCTGAAGTATTCTTCTGGGAGTGAATAACTGGTCGATTCGGTTGTGTTTCTGCGGGAACGAAAACGCTACTGCTTATCTCCTAATCGTGACTCGACCACAGCTCTGCAGCGCGTTTCCAGCACCTTGGCAAAGACTTTACCGGGAAGACTTAAAAGTGATATACCCCTGTAATTGGAGCAATCCCTTTTATCCCCTTTCTTGAAAAGGGGTACAACCGCCCCAATCTGCCAATCGCTGGACGTTTCACCGCATTTCCAGGCCACTTCAATGACACGAGAGAGCCATTTGACTGCACTATAAGCAACAACTCCGCAATCGTAATCTATACAGATGGATCTGAAATGACAGAAGGCACGGGTGTGGGAATCTTCTCCCAATCACCTCGCCTGACCACTGTTACGTCTTTCAGGCGGAAATTATGGTCATTCGCGAAAGCAGCATGCCGACTTGCCTTGTAGGAGATAGATCACTTTTTACATAGACAGTTAGGCAGCCATAAAAGCCTTGGATACACCAACTTGGATCAAAGTTGGTAAAACAATGCCGGGAATTTCCTAACGAGATTGCGGATAGATGTTTCAGGTCACAGTGACATTTCGGGCAACTACAAAGCTACCTTAGGGGTTAATTCTTTGAAGACCTGAGCGACCTGTCCCGAACCGATATTTGCTGCATCAGCATATTTTTTAGAAAGGCGAACTTGTTTCACTGATCAACATCAAAACGCAATTACCTATTGAACAGACACCAATCGTCACCCTTATCTGTGTCAAGCAGTAGGGTAGATTGCTTCAATAGATCGCTTTCTGCTTGACACCATTCTCTCTCCTAACATACTAACTGTCAAAAACAGTTGACAGTTAAAAGGCAATAGGCGGGAGTATACTGTTTCGGCTACCCTCCACCTTTTTCCTGAAGAAAAATTGTCACCCTTATCGACGCCAAGCAGTGGAGCAGATTCATCTCCAGCCACACTTTTTGCAAGCGAACCGTCAGAAGCTTCTTCTTTTCTTTGTCGGAGGTTGTTACTATCCGATGGAGCACTCAGATACAATTACTGGTCCATTGAACTGCCAGAAGCTACAGGCGGGGGTTAGACTGTTTCGGTCACCCTTTTGTCTGTTTCTGAAGACTAAAAGCCAACAGGAAGAATTGACTACGTTGGCGTCGGTTAATCACCTTGACGCGTCGAACTTTCAGACTCTGTCACCTTGTCTTTTCACCGAGGGAAAAGACAAGGAACCAATCAGTAGGATGGAGTGCTTCAATCAAGCTATTCTGCTTAGCACCAGTCTCTGTCCTGTGGACTGATTGTCAAAAGGAAATAAACTGGAGGCAGACTGCTACAGTTAACCCCCATCCTTTTTCCAACCAACAATCTACCCATTGACGTTTGGTCAAGCAGCAAAGCGAACTGGTTCAATCACCCACTTCTGCCATATACCCAGTCTCCCTCCTTAGTGATGGTCTGTCAGAGGCAATAGGCCAGGAGGCAGACTGTTACGATCACCCTCCGCCCTTACCCGAGGACTAAGCCGCAACCAGGAGGTGCAAACTTATATAAGATGCATTTTATTTGTAGTAGAATGAACCTGACTGCCGTAAAACCATCAAAACCTTTTAACGAAGTAAGACACACTCAAATTCGCAAGTAGCAATAGAGTTCCCACTGTAATGTCCGGCACAGTTATGTATTTTTTCCTGCCTATTCCCCCTCTTGTGGTATTACAATGGACCAAATAATATGGTCTAAGTGTGCCCCCTCTAGGACAGCCACCTTACCTAACCCAACTTAACGTTCTTCTCTTTTCTCTCTTTTGTAAAATACTTTTTATGACTATAAATAAAAAACAATCAAATCCCTCAAATATTTTTGAAACGTTTCAGAAACGTTTCGAAACCATTCGAAATGTTTTGAAAAAATGAAAAATGTTTTCAAAAAAAATGTTTTCCGAACGTTTTTCTAAAAGTTTGTTTGGTGTGGACAAGCCTTTACATGCAGATGCTTTATTTTGTGAACTGTCAAAATATTATTTATTTTATATTGCAAATTAAACGCCAGAATTATAAAAAATTTGTTTTCTCTTTTACATCTTTTTATAGGACTATCCACAAGTCGATTTTCCCACACCACCACTACCCCTTAGTCAACTGCAGTCAAATCAGTCAGGTATCATTGGCGGCGGTGGCGGAGGCACTCTTCGTCGAGGCATAATGCGTGGTGTCGTTGGCGTGCCACCCCCAGATGTCACTCATCACACAACAAATATACACTTGGGTCATCAGCAATTAGGACTCGATCATCTGCATCTAAATAACACAATATCTTCTTCAACACAAACGTCTACATCGAATGGCTCTGCACAAATCAGTAATATATCGCAGGGACCACAGTCACATAGCACACCTACGCCTAAGCTACCACAAAGCATTTTGAAGGATTCAAAACGCAACTTACAGCCACAGCAAATACTTAGTACAACTAGCGGTCAAGTTATGGGCATTGGAGTAAGCCCCGGTATACCCCATTCAGGAAGTGCGACTTCAGGAAGTATGCAGCTACTCAATATTCAAAATTCATCAGGTATAAGCAACAATCTGTTGGTAGGAGGTTATGATCCTAGTTCACATAATTTAAGTACATTTAATGCCACAACAATGGGTTACACAGATGCCGATGGTCACTTAGTGTAGTAGATAATTCGGTTGTCATTTCCACATACAATACAGTAGTGTTCAATACAATTTATGACACCGATTGCCAAAAAAACAATCGCTACAACAAATTTTGTCAAAGTGAAATTAAGAAAGATTTTGGTATTACTCCAAAAAATGTTTACGAAATTGTGATATACATATGAGTTTAACCGTGGAAAATGTACCGTTAAAGCTCTACCCAAATAAGATGTTCCATAAATGATTTAATATACGCATATGACATTTACAGTGCATAATATCGGGGAAAGTAGCCAGAATTAGTCGAAACTATTACAACAAATGGAGTAATGTTGCGCATAACTTATTATTTAAAAAAAAAAACTGTGAGAAGCACAATTATTTACAAATTATTTTGACATCATGGCGTCAACTATAATATCGCCAGTAATTGTAACTAAGTTCACGCTAAGCGAACACAAGTGCAATTGAGTTTTCTAACTGACAGATAACCGAAAAGTATGGGAACGCAACTTTGTAAAATGTTTTCTTTGTCGGTAGTACTTAAACATCAGCAAAATGGACAGAATTGTGTAGGACAGTGCCTTTACTTCTGAAGCAACTATACTGAAACGTTGAACTTATAATAAAGGAACACTTTTGTAGAAAGATGCACGTGAGTGTCAAAAGTAAGTCAACATCAATGCTCTCTTAAGTTTTCTTTAGGGTGTTGAAACAGGTCTAAGAAACCAATAATTTGTAAAAAGTTTGACAATGAAATATCAATAATAAAACTTATTTAATTTCGATAGTATAAAATACTTTATAGATAGATATTTAAAAAAAAATGTGTTTCTAAACTCCAAAGACAAATTAAAAGAGCTGGTGTCGTCTTACTTTTCACGCTCACTGTAGTAGTAACCAAACTGCACGACAATGGAATAGAGACTAAGGATAAATATTTTTCCTTGAATATTAATAAAAAGCAAATATGTGGGTATTGCATTTAATAAACACTCCTGACTTCATCATGTCAATCAGAAGAGAGACGCTGAAATTTATGTCACCCCTGTCCTAAAAATCTTAACACTTTTTTCTAAAGCTACGATTACACGGCCATTTTTTTTTTTTTTTTTTTGAGTCATTTAAATGGCGCTTGGACGTCAGGAAAAAATGTCGCAGTAGAGCGACATTTAAGCTACGATTCGTCATTGGAAAAATAGCGATCACTCGAAATGATTATCATCGTCATTTGTGTCCCAAAATCAAATGACGGACACTGCGAGTCATTTAGAATTTTCCGTTGGGATGCCATTTAAAAGGCGCAACAGCCAAAAAGTTTAGTCGTTTGTCCAAGGCGTCATTAAAGAGCGATCACACGGCCATTTAAATGGCACTGAATACATGTCATTTGGTCCGACATTTTTCTAGTCATTTAAATGACGCCGAAAATGTTATCCCAAAAATGGCGATCACACAGAACGACATTTAAATGACTGCTTTGTGACGCGATTTTTACGTCAGAGCGCCATTTAAATGACTCGAAAAAATGCCCGTGTAATCGTAGCTTAACAGCTGTTCCCAAAGACATTTTTTGAACAAAAATTGTAAACTCTCTCAGTTAATTTTTTTCGTTACATCAGTCTTTTTAACGAAATTTTAGTTTTTGTCAGCTTTAAACAGTTTTTCGAAGCTATAAGTAGTAGATTAAAATTACACGAAAAAGTAAAGGAACAGATCTAATGTCAAGAGCAATAGCATGCTCGCTGCGACAGAAGAAATTTATTTGACCTTTCTGTAACCGTTATTTGTTCGCAAAACAACAATCACATACCTACGACAAATTGATCGATTTTAAAACTTCAAATAAATTGACGTTTCAACTTGTGTTGACATTTGCAATAGTCTCTATTGAAAGCTCATCCCCGTCAATCGTGTCATACGAATTTGATTAAATTTGGCAAAATGTTAATAAAATTTTTTCTTTTAAAGAACACACAAAACAACGTCAAATATGCATTTGTGTTTTTGACAATCGGCAGCTTTAATATTGAAATGTCACTGTGTCAAGTGATTGGAGTTCTAAACGGCAGATTACTGTGAAACAGAATTAATTGTTGAACTGAAGTTCAAACTAAAAGAGTGTAGCTTTAACTGCCACTGTGAAACTGGGGGTTAGTATTTTTAATGTAGGCTTGGGTACGTTCGTCGGGAATCCAAGAGATTGTTTGTCAACAATACTGAATTGGACTGCAAATTTAGGCCTGAAAAATAAAAGCAAATTTTTTACTTGATTTTGCAGATTTTTAGTCTGTTCGATCTAATAAACAGAGGTATTCGAAGTCTCTTAGGCTAGTATTAGACGATATGTTGAATCAGCATACGTATGCTGAAAATTGTGTTCCAATCACAATTTATCGTACATACTATGATGACAGAAATTTTTTTTTATACGATGTGTTGTGATTGGAACACAATTTTCAGCATACGTATGCTGATTCAATATATCGTCTAATACTAGCTTTAGGCTTTATTAGATGCTCAAACTGATTTAACAAAGAGGGGAAAAAACTTCCTACTTTCACTTGGAATGGTAAAGTGTGCCCGCTTTCTCTTGAAAGCCACTTCAACTCAACCTAATCTAAATCTGTGTAGTTCTTAATTTTTCCAGACTGAACTTCAGCCCTCTTTTGAAACGTTTTGTAGGTTGTACTTGTACCTAATAGTCAGCGTTCAAGCTGGGATAAAGGTACTGTGAACAAATGCGAAGTGATGGTCATCTCCAAAATGCCTGGTTGTTAATGGAGTCATGGAACCAGGTGGAGAAGTTTCATATCTCAAGGGAGTATATGGGTGCGATATCAAATGATTGGTCAAGTTGGGTAAATTTTGAGATTGCTGCGACAATCTTATGAACTTGTTTTCAAAGCTAAGTTATCGGTCACACCTATGGTCAGGTCATACGATTTGGCTCATTTAAGACCGAAAGAATTAGATTGCGAATGTCATCAGCCGGAATGAAATTTTTTCCATGTAAAATTCGGAGAGGTCGTGTGAGGAAAACCATAACTAATGTCGAGCTCGAGCATCTTCTTTTCAGCAAAAAGCCGTCCTTGCTTCCATGGTTTGGCCACAAAAACTGTGACTTCGGGTAGGCGTCCTTTCGAAAGGTCCAACATTGTTCTACATATTTACTCTATTGCCTATGCCTACCCGTATGCGGCAATTGTCTCCGATAATTTAGACTTTAGACAGAGTCGGTTGTGGCAGATGGCGACGTAAAGGGTGATATTTAAGCGTTTGGTTTTTAAAATTGAAAGAAAACAAAGAAAATTTGCAAACTTGAGGGCAATTTTTATTAGGGTCAATAAATCAATTTTTGGCATTTACTTTTTGAATATTATTTCGTGTAAATGTTGACCGCGACTACGCTTCAAGTAGTCTATCCGGAATATCCAATTTTGGCATACTTTTTCCAACATATTATCGACTGGTACCTCACCAGACTTCACATTATCCTCACAAAAAATAGTGCAGCGGCGTTAAATCGCACGATCTAGGCGGCCAATTCACAGGTGCAAAACGTGAAATGAATTGCTCACCAAATTCGCCTCCCAATATGTCCATGGATTCGCGTGCTGTGAGGCATGTGGGGCCGTCCTGTTGAAACCACATGTCGACAAAACCGAGCTCTGTCAGTAGGACGATTTAGACGACCATAAAATGGATGAAGTGTTCCATTCGAAAATCGAAACACATTTTTTACTGAGCACGATTTTTGGCAATATGTAAAATTTATTAATTTCCAAACGCTGTTCGGTTGTAAGTCTATCCATGGAGAAATGGCAATACTAACTGAGCATTTTTTACTTTGACACGTGTCACTAATCACGCGTGAACTGTCAACAAAATCAGCTTTAGTAATTGATATGCGAGATATTACCAATTATGACGATGATTACAATTTTTTTGTATTGCATTTAGAAATATTTTGTGAGATTTTTCGTTTAAAAATAATTCCCGACGTAGTTATACGGTTTACCAATAACACGAATACCTTCCGTGCATTTGAATAGTCCCACCTTAGACGTTAGACCATTTTTGCAAACAATTGGAACCATATTCCCGAAGAGGCGCCAATAATTTTTTTTTTTAAAGCGGACAAGTGGAAATAGCTGAATTGTCAAACAAAATGTCACTTTGTCTATAATTGACAGAGAAAATTTAATTAGCATCGAGTTCATAAGTTGGTCAATCAACTGACAAACGATTTTTTGCCAATAATTGGCATAAGTGGAAATGAAATGACGTTCATGTCGTTCAATGACATAAACCCGAGGGCTGTCAAACTTTGTCAATCAACCGACATGTGGAAACCCACCTTTAGTGGTTATTGTGCTGGACTACTGTGCGAAGGGTCTCAGGTTCGATCCCCTTAAAAACACAAATTACTTACATTTTAAGTTTTTTTCCACTGCGCGAACTCTCGCAAACGTCTGACAAACATCCGATCGAGAATATTTGCCGAACTTGGCATAAAATTGTAGGTCCCTCCATTCGTCCCAAAAATGTAAAACTCACATAAACGAATGGTTGTGAGAAGCTATGCCTAGGGTGCCTTTATGGACCTGTTGCGCCACAAAACGGTGTGATTCGAAAAGCCGCATATGTGAACGATGTATTCATCCACGGAATTAAACCGTAACATACCTACTTCGTCACGTATTGCTCGTTCACGGATATGGCAATTCGGCACCAGATCTTATTCACCAGTGCTCAAATAATAGCTACGAGTACCTATACTTTTTATCAGTCTATCAAAAATCACTCTTTATATCCGCCAAAATATCAAAATTTGTGCTATGCTACTACTTCAAACGGGTAGCTAAGTCGCAGAACTCAGAGTCTGATCGATACGTCAGAGATCTACCGTCAAATATGAAAATATCAATGACATAAATTGAAGCGATACACTCAAATCAATTGCGATTTTTTTTTAAATAAAGAAACATTTAGATGTACATCTAGGGAGCAGATTCCATTCTTTCAAATCCATTAAATTATCATTTCAATTCCTTCAGTAGCCACTTCTCAAACAGAGCAACGAATTACCATTTTCCGGACATTTATTCGATTTCTTAATGTCATAATGATCAGAAGGAGCATCAGGATAGAGCTATCACGGGCGGGCGAGTAAAAAGTAAAAAAAAAAAAACCGCCCATTCCTGTACGTTGAACCTCAACTGTTACCCCAAAAGCCTTTCATGGAAGTATCATGTAAACAAAACATTTCAAATCATTTCGATTTTGAAGCAACTCAAAGTTCAGTAAACAAACAAATTAAAAAAAAAAACAATAACATTGATCAATTAATTGATTAATTGCTACAATATTACAAATTTTAAATGTGATCAAACATTTAACGGCTTTTAAGTATGGTACACTGTAAAATATAACTGCATATTTTTTAGTCTACAATATAAACAAAGAAAACAAAAAATAAATAAATAATAGATATAAAAATAACTGTTAATTTGACAGCTAAAAGTGACATATTGTAAATAACTAAAACCTAAAATTTAAATGTTTACATTTTCTAAGTTTATATAATAAAGTTAGTAGGTATATATAAACAACATCATCAAGACTTCCGCAAAAAAAAAAAAGTAACAATATCGATGCCAAAATCTTATTGAAATATGTATTAAAATTATGAAACTGCAGATGTTATACGCATTTTCCATTTTGTGTATTTTTTAGTATCATATAAATTGAAGATCAAGTCTTCCTAGAGAAAAAAAAATAAAAAACAAAACGTAACGTTATTAATTAAAGCTAGTGTTTAAAGTGAAATGTTATTGCCAAAGAAATTTATTATTTTATGTCATCTCTTCTTGTTATTGTTTAGTTCTAAGATTTATGAATTTAATTTTCAATTGTAATTTAATACTTTTCTAAACTTCTACAAAACATTGTGAAAAATAATCATAAAAATACATTCATAAGTTTAAAATCATAATTATGGTGACGAATGTTCTGCAAAGGTTTTTTATTTATAAAAAAAAGCATACATACCTTTATATTACATACATACCTATATATATTTTTTATTACCTAAGCAAAAATCGGAAAAATAAACACTAAAAAATAACATCACCAGAAACATATTTAATGAAATATTATTAAAAATTTTACATCTCAATATAATAAGACTAAATCAATTTAGCTTAATTGATAATTATTAATTAAAATTTATAGAAATATATGGAGTGAATGAATGGATTACGATTTTTTAAATCTGTTAATAAAACTATTTAAACACATGATTTATTTTTGTTGTTATTAATTTGAAGGTAATCATTAAAAATATTACAGGGTGTCCTCAACTTAATAGACTCTGAGTTCTGACACTTAAGTGCTGCTACGATGCACTTACGATTTGTAAACAGGTACCGGTCATTTGTTAAGCTTGGTTGAGTGTCTTACCACGAACTAGATTAGAAACCGCGTTGGTAAAACCAGACCAGACACAGCGGTATAGAAAGCTGGAAATGAGCAAGCTGATGAGCTTGCGAGAAGAGGCGGGGAATTGTTAGATGGAGGAGAGGTGAATAAAGAGCGAAATTAGGAATAAAATAACTAAGGAGGCCGACCGGAGGTGGGCGGGCCTCACCGATCACGCAGTGTCCAAGGCAGTTTGGCCGCAATACGACCGTAAACGGGAAATCCTCAAACTAGGCAGGAAACACCTCAGGACACTGATCGGTATATTATCAGGGCATTGTCTTCTTAGAAAACATGCCAAAAGGTTTAGGCTGGCAGACTCGGACACTTGCATATTCTGCAATGACCTGCAAGCCGAGTAGGACATAACACATACGGCCCTAGCGAGGTATCCGTCGGAACGGAGAATTCTCCGCAATGCATACCTACTCCGTCGCAGACTCAAATTACATCCGTGGTATCCGTCTTCGGAAAGAATAATTAAAATGCGACGACGCATTTTTTCGAGTCATTTAACTGACGCTCTGACGTAAAAATCGCGTCACAAAGCAGTCATTTAAATGTCGTTCTGTGTGATCGCCATTTTTGGGATACCATTTTCAGCGTCATTTAAATGACTAGGAAACTGGCGGAGCAAATGGCATGAATTTTGTGCTCTTCAATGACGCCTAGGACAAATGACTAAACTTTTTGGCTGTTGCGCCATTTAAATGTCAGCCTCCAAAAAATGGCAAGGCTCGAAATTCATGCTATGCCAGTTTTCTACGCAAATGGCAAATGACAAAGCATTTAATACGATATCTGTGCTAATATCATTTGGATTTTTGACTCGTGGCGAAACGTGTAGATTAGATTAGATTAGATATTAAGTCGGGAGAGTCTTTATTGGGCTCTGGCACTGCGGCCTCTCTAAAGGGCCATAATATTGTGCCTTCCCTGATGGTAGGTTCCTAGAGCAATCTTTTTACTCCGGAGATAGTCAGGAAGAAAAGTATGTATCGTCTCTGGGGGTATTCCAGCAAGATTTGCTGAGTTAACGAGTTCTTCGCCAAGGACATTCTTTCTAAGGCAAAAGAGAGCCGGACATTCCGTGAGAATGTGAAGAGAGGTTTCGTCGCTCACCAGACATAGTCTACATGTGGGGAATATGGGCGAGTATTTGCCTAGGCTGACTGAAAAGTTCGCTTGAGGCGATTCTCCATAAATGCCAGATCCAGTCCCTGTATCCATCTTGGACCCGTCTGTATACCAGACTCTTACCTTGGAGGGATGATGATAGAGAGGTTTTTTGGAAGCCATATTATATTATTATATTAGGGAAAGGTGACCTCCGGTGGTAGAAATGGGGGGTCGATGATTTACGAATGGAATAGAGGATGGATACTCAGTCTTACTTCCATTTGAATGTGTACTTGAATAGGTAATAGGCTAATAGGCCTAGGATGACATTTAGTGCAGTGGTCGGGGTAGGTTTACTCTTCGGGTCAAGGCGGAGGGCGGCCGTAACAGTCTGCCCCCTGTCTATAGCCTCTGACGCGGCCATCACTAAGTAGGGAGACTGGTGCGTGGCAGAGGTGGGTAATTGAACCTGTCTGCTTTGCTGCTTAATCAAAAGTCGGTGAATGGATTGTCTGTTGGAAAAAAGGATGGGGACATAACATAACTTCCGGAATGATGCACGTTATCGTTGGCTGCGATACGCGGAAAAGGAATCGCAGCGATCGAAAACTCTCACCAGTGGCGAGGTAGCGCAGCGTGATTGCCAGTCGTGCTTCCGCTGAAACGCTCTCTCGCTCTCTGTTCTGTTTTTCAATGTGTGGCTTCAGTGCTTCACCAACCTCAACAAATAATCGAATTGATTGGCTAACATACGAAGGACATTGCGATATAGTTCAGGTTCTTCTTCGCGCAATTCGAGTAGTAATCCAGCGCAAAATTCAATCTTCTCGCGACGGCTCAACCACTTCTTTTGCCAAATACTCCGCTTTCGTCGTGTTGGCTCGTAATCATGATCGTCTTCTTCCAGCATACACGCTGCTAAATACTCCGTCTCCGCAATTTCCACCATCATCCCAAAAGTTATTTTTGACATTTTTTATTTATGATAATAATTTTTTTTCCTATTTAATTTAATTAAAAAATTCGCACGTATGCGTCGTGGTCTGATCACAAAACAGATAACTGACGCGAAATCGAAATAATAGGAAAGGTGCCATTTGCCATTTTGATGAGGCAAGTCAGTACCGTGTGATCACCATTTTTCGCTCGTCATTTAAATGACCTCCCAATGAAAAATTCTAAATGACTCGCAGTGTCCGTCATTTGATTTTGGGACAAAACTGACGATGATAGTCATTTCGTGTGATCGCCATTTTTTCAATGACGAATCGTAGCTTCAATGTCGCTCTAAGGCGACAGTTTTTCCTGACGTCACAGCGCCAGTTAAATGACTCGAAAAAATGGCCGTGTAATCGTAGCTTAAGACGGAAGAGAGCCGGGGATTCCATGAGAATGTGAAGAGAGGATTCATCAATCTCTAGGCACAGTCTACATGTGGGGTCTGGTGAGACTCCGATTCGGTGGAGGTGTTTTTTCATAAGACCATCACCAGTAATAATTCCTGTCAGGATTCTTAGGTTGTTTTTATCCAGATTAGTTGGAAAATAGGATTTTCTGGGGAAGAATTTTGGGAAGAACTATTTGGTGCAGTTCTATACCCAGGTGTTTTAAGCCAGAGTTCATTAGATTCGATTTGAGCTAAGCTCCTAATGTATTCCCTGAAGCATCCCTTACTGACACCGCAGAAGTGTTCAGGTCCGACGAGTGGCGTTGTCGCGCCGACTTAGGCCAGTGTTTTCTTATTTGTTGCAGATTATTGATAAATGCTTAGCGCGGGTGACTGTAACATAGTGTAAAGAAGGGGCAATGAGGGTTGTCCATGCTCGCAGGCTACTCTGGGGCTAAGAATGAGACAAATTAAATCTGTGCCCAGAGACCAAATGTTGAAAGTTCTGGAGGAGGATGAGGCATTTGAACTAGTTTTCTGTGATTGTCCGGTATTGGAATGATGCAGTCATTCATAATATCGTTTCCTTTGACAAAATTTATGTTTTATGGTATTGAACAGCCTTAGCAGTTTTTCGTAACTTATAGTAAATAAACGAACTTGAAAGAGATAGGAGACAAGAGAGATGTTAAGTTACCCAATTGAATGAATGATATAAAATACGTATGACGTTGCTATATGGACAAAAATAAGGGTGATCGAATTTTGTGGGTTAGATACATTTTTTTATTTTAAATACTTATGTACTCATGGACCCATCGTGATGCCCTTTTTGGGGGGTTAACCATTGGTGTTAGAGGTGGTAACCTGGATGTCCCTTTTTCTTGTGTTTTACCCGACGCCGGCTGTCCAGCCATCCTGACATCCTCAAAAACTTGTAAAGATCGGAAAGTGAGACATCAGACATCTATGACATCTTATAAGTCATACAAGTAATAGTGTTCTGTTCCTCAAGTGACAGAGACTCGGGCAGTGACAAAGGAAATGAAATGTGTGTCCTTATGGACCTCTTCGTCTCCGCAGCTTCTATACATATATCGTCATCTTTGAGATTTAGTTTCATTGTATATGATTTCTTAGGAAGTTATGACCCGTTAGAGCACATACCAGCTTAAACAGCGACGAACTGTAAAACATTAAAAGTTTGATGGTCCGGCCACTGTCATACTTTGGCCAAAGCTTCCGTGATACTTCACAGGTGGTTAGTTCTTTCCACCTGTTGTTGGTTTTCATACGAATCTTGTTCTCGCGTTCTCAGATTATAGAGTGGAGGCTTGATAGACTGTAGTGCTCTATCATGAATCACGATCCATTACAGATCCATTTACCTAACCTTGCCAGTTGGCCAGTTCTCTCGTTGCCGGCTTTGTCCCTGTTTCCAGGAACCTAGCAGAGATTCGTATGGTGTGCTACGAGCAATCATTTAAATAGAGTCTGATGATGAATTAGTGGTGTAATTCGATATAGCTATCATACCTACCACACCTTTTAGACTTCTATTCTACTGCAGTACGTTTTGAGTTATGCAATCCATTTATAGAGTCTAAGAGCCCGAAATAAAGCAAAGTATTAAAAATCTTAAAAATGGGCTTAATCTGGTACTTTGATTGCGCCTGTCACGGACTTGACTGCGCGCAAAACGTCTTGGACTAATATTTTCATGATCTACTCTGTTGCTTATGTCTATAATAAAGTGGTTATACTTATTATTTCTATTGTGGAAAGTGATGCATATTAAAACACACTATTTACTTACTTAGGCGGCTCTACAGTTCGGAGTGAACCGAGGCCTCAGCTAATAAGCCTCTCCAGTTAGCCCGGTCCTTAGCTAACTGCCTCCAGTTGCCAACTCCTAGTTGGTTGAGGTCGCTTTCGACTTGCGCGCCACTTAAGACGAAGTCTTCCTCTACTGCGTTGTCCCTCCGGGTTAGACTCGAAGACTTTACGGGCCGAAGCATTTGTTTCCATCCGCTCTACATGTTCTAGCCATCTTAAACGACTTACTCGCAAATTTTTGACAAGGTCGATGTCGCTGTATAGCTCGTAAAGTTCGTTGTTGAATCTACTTCTCCAAAGATCGTCAACACAAACGGGACCGAAAATTTTATGAATAATCTTTCTCTCGAAACGACCAAGGATATTTTCATCCGCTTCAGCGGCATAAAGCAGGACTGGAATGATTAAGGTCTTATGCAGAATCTCCTTAGTTGTTCGGGATAGGGCTCTACTACTCTACTACTCAATTGCCTTCTTAGCCCAAAGAAACAGCGGTTGGCAAGAGTTATTCTTCGAAATTTCTTCTGAGATGTTGTTCTTAGAATTTATAGCAGAACCGAGGCAGATAAAAGTCCCTCACTACCTCAAAGTTATAGCTGTCGATCGTGATGTTTTGTCCGATTCTACGATGGTGGGTGTCCCTTCCCTTGTTGTTGACAGCATATACTTGGTCTTGCCCTCGTTGACCTCTAGACCCATTTTTGCCGCTTCCCTTTCTATATTATCAAACGTACCAGTGACAGCTCGCTGTGTTCCACCAATTCTGTCAAACATTTTTTACAAAAAAAAGCATTTCAATCCAACATTTGGCAAAAATGTGTATTGATAAGTTCATGGCAATTCTTTAAAAATATCTCGGACACTTCTTTCATGTTACGAATTGATATGGAATTGTCCTTTTTCCTTCAATGAAATATAGAAAGAGCACTCCTAATACCCTATTCACACCAAGCCGAAAACCGAGTTTTCGTCAAAAAAGTTTAGAAAACTCGTAGATGCATTCACACCGAACACCAACTCGTTTTCGTTTGACGTTTAAATTAGCTGTGAAACAAGCTATGAAATGTTTGTGGCGACTAGACTTTTATTTTAGTTACTAAACTCCGCTCGTATTGACATGATATACAAACAAAATTATTTAAGCTACTTGATAATCGTTAACTTATGGTTAAATGCATAAAATAACTAACATAAGCAACATTCAAAATCAAAACATCTGAAAATACCATTTAGTTGTGGCAGGTAGTTTGCTCTTTATGGTGCAAGCAAATATAACAAAACAAAACTCTCACTCTCACTCAGTCTCTCACATCCTGTCAGCAGTTTTGCTGAGCTCGCTGAATGTTGCAAAAGTTGTGTCTGCTTCAACAACCCAACGATTGTACTCGTTTTCGTGGCGTTTTCATGGAAAACGACCTCAAACAACTCGTTTTGAAAACTGCAATATGTATGGGAAAACTTCTGTTTTCGAGGAAGTTTTCGACTGTTTTCGCGAAAACCCAGTTTTCGGCTTGGTGTGAATAGGGTATTAGTTTGCTCTTTTGATGGAAGGAAAGGACAGTTGTTTTCTTAAATCAAAACGCCATTAACATTATAGGTACTTGAAAGCATTTTCAGAAACTCACATGCACGATCTTTCAAAAGTCCGCCTTATAACTTCCACACGCCGATGATTATGGCATAATAAGGGTCACAAACTAGTAAGAACTCTCTCTGGTTTGTGATAAGGGTATTCACTTAATCTGATAAATTGATGCAGCTCGTTAATGTATAATTCTGCGGTGCTTTAAATGAGCACCCCTCGGAAATGTTATTGGGTAAATCGCGTAAATCGACTGTAAATCTGGAATCAAACAAACAATTCGTACGACTGTTTGACTGTGACTTGCGTAACTTTCCGCGGTTGATTTCCGAGCCTAAATCGTCGCGGAAAATTATGAGGTCTGCGAAAATGTTATTGCGTAAATCGCGTAAATCGACTGTAAATCTGGAATCAAACAAACAATTCATACGACTGTTTGACTGTGACTTGCGTAACTTTCCGCGGTTGATTTCCGAGCCTAAATCGTCGCGGAAAATTATGAGTTCTGCGTAAACTAATCTCCATACAAAATCTTACAGTTCATTTACGAGGGTGTAAATTTCTTCAGTTTATGAGGCGTTTACGCTTTTAAGTGAATACCCTTAATATTGGTAGAACTGGCTAGTATCGAAACTTTGAGGTAGTAAGGGCCTACCTCGGCTCTGCTATAAACTCTGGGGGCTAACTATGCACTTCGCCGCGAAGCGCATTTCTATTCGATTTCGCATTTTGGTACTATTCAGTTCGCCGACGAAGACTATCGCACTTCGCTCTATTACATTCGCGCAACTATGCAAATGCGAACGTCATTTATCGAAGTCAAATGCGATAGATATTTTGATGGCGAATGAAGTTGTCAGCGGTGCATTTGCATGGTGGAAAAAAAATGTATAAAACGACAGCGAAAAATATTGTGATTTCTTATATTTTCTTTGCATTTAGGGCAGAAAAACAAACTACAACAACTGAACAGTTCATTTGCTTAGTTCAATTTATGAAAGAGCACGACCAGCTTGCGAAAGGCTTGTTGCGCCAGTCCGATGTGCATGTCTTGCCCATCAACGCTCTTTTGATAAGATCCTTCAGCAAGAAATCGAAGCGTTGCTGCTAGTTTTAATATTATGGGCGTTGCAATGCTTCTTCGCCTTGGAAATTCGTCTTTTATATTTTCCAGCACATAGATAAAAAAAAAACTCATATATATGCACTTTTACCCGTTTTCAAAACAAATTAATCTTACTCGTTGTGCGGAAGATCCAGCGGGGATGAACGACTTCTTATTAATTTCCGTTATACATTTAAATTCGAAGACACATCGACTTCATCCCTTTCAGCATTTAAATACACACCGATCGAAAACATTTTTGTTTTAATATCCAATTTACTTGTTTACTTAAAGTTCGCGCAATTATTTCAACAAAATAATAACAACATTCCAAAGCATTTTGATTTTGACAGAAAAATGGGAAAGTTTGTGGAAATACCAAGGGAAATGTGGAAATGTCTTGGAAGGTCGACATTCCAAACAATCGTTTTGCATAGTTGCCATGTCCGCCACGAATCGAACCGAATGAATCGCAAATTTTGCGATTCGCGGCGATGTGCATAGTTAGCCCCCTGATAACAACTCCTCTCGAATGATGTAATTTTCATTCTACGCAGAAATGTTTGTTGACTTTCTAAATCCTAATTGCTTCCACCCCTTCAACAATTTTCTCGGAACACTCGTCTGTCCCAATGAACACATCGAATGCGCATGAACTCGCCCAGAAATACATACCTACTGTAAAATATACAGATTTTTCTATAAATCGAACAACAATCATGTGGAATGCATTGCCTCTCGCGGTTTTTCCGTTCCTATTACAACCCACAATTGTTAAATTGTTAAAAACCAATGTGCACCAAACACTAGCACCAGAACCTCTTCTCTATACTTCCTACTAACCCTTTCACTCGTGTTATGCATTTAAGCATTATAATGCAACAAACATCCCTTGAGTACTAGCAAATTATAAACAAAAAAGAAAGGTATCCCAAATGTGTACATAGTAGATTAGATTTTGCTTGATTAGAGTAGATTTTATTTCCATTTGTGATGGCATTAAAATGTGTTCTGTAAACTCCATTTCAATTTTGTTATACGGAACTCACCTGGCCATCTCTTTACCTTATTGACTTGCGCACGTGTGACGTGAGCCACACTAAACTATAATAAATACAAAGTGGATTGTATTTGGATACGGTTTACTTTTATATGTATTAACTCTTACAATTTGGAGAAATATTACTACATTGAATACTTATGCTTATGCTATTGTGTGCTTCTGCCAAGTGCAGGTTAGTAAACTTTTCTTTGACACAATTTTCTTGTAATTTAAATATAAGTGGTCATGAAAATGTTTAGGTATTCTGTATTTAGATATAAATAAAATGAAAGCACTAAATTATTAAAAATAATATAAATATTGTACAATTGACTAGTGGCATATTTTTTGTTTATTTTCTTCTTATAAAGTAGTGTGAACACAAAATCCAATTGCTAGCAAATTACAAACAAAAACTTCTGGTTGAGTATGGATACGTTAAACGTAAAACACAAATGTCATCATTCATGTCATTCTAGTTAAGATATCCACATTTAGTAATAACTTGTCTTAAATTTTGAGTAACGCTTTCATAACCAGTTTCTTTACAGAATAAGAGAAATTAGTACATTGTTAATGAAACAACTTGAGAAATTTGTTCCCCACCACTGATGTCACCTATTGCTAGTATTGAAATTGGCAAAGCCTTTTTGCTGTTTACTAGAATTTGGTTGTGATGAAGCTTGTCCCATGGATACTGGCTGCGCTTGGGGTAATGCATGACTAGCACTATTTTCTGAACGATGATGATGGTGATGGTGCCGCCGACCTCTAAAATGCCTGCGATTGGATTGGTGTTGGTAATTGTTATTGGTTGGATCAGAGGCAACACGCTGGGACTGTGTTACAACGGGAGCGAAATTAGTGCTTGAATTGGCGTCAGTTCTTATTAAATCATTGTTGACATCAGTTGGTCCTCGGCCGTGATTTGGTCTATGAGTTCGAACGCTGGTTTCTCCAGTGCTTCCTGGTTTCTTCTGTTTTGAAAACATACGTTTTTAGGAGAAATACAAGTAGGCACTGGAATATGTCTTACCATTACAGTGTGATCCAACGGTGATCGGTCTTCTTTGAAATAATGAGTGGAATTTGTGGTGGTTGGATGTTTGCTTTGTTCCTCTGTTGTTTGATCAGCTGGCTCAATAGATATTATGGGAGCTATTTCGGCTTCAATGTCTATAATGCCGCCTCGCTCCTTTTGCTTTATGAATAGACTTGCCATTTTCTTTTGAAGGCTCACAAGTTCATCGGTTAAATGGAATTCAGCAGCCATAGTTAGTTCCGATGGAGGTAAGGACTTTTTTAAAGAGTCTGCTTCGTCTTTGATGGGTTCGCGGCACACTGGACAGCATGCTGCAAAAGGTTCTGATGCTTTCCTTATCCACGCGGGCAGCTTTTCCTGCTCTTCTTGGTAATTTTTGCGAGCTGCTATTAGATGTCGTGCTAAACAGTAACTATGAAGGTAATGATAACACTGAGTTTTCGTAAACTCATCCCCATCACGGAATCCGTATAAGCATACGACGCATTGGCCACACGGGAGATTACTACCGGACAAGTGTTCGCGTACAACCTCAATCAAGTCAAACACAACAGGGAACCCTTGGGTGTCTTTAAGTTTGTTTAGGCAAGCTAATCGAATTGTATCCAAACGATAATCGTCTAGTCCTCTCGGCTTTATAAGATTGAACTTGGGGCTAATTTCTGGGTATCCTACTGATGGAATAACTTGCAGATTTACGCAAATATATTGCTGTTCAGATTCATTTTCAACAGCTGGAAAAATAGTCGTCTCAATAACCTCCGGAAAGCCTCTGAAAATAGCCATAAAACAATTGTAAAGAGGGAACTACCCATTGATCTTCTCTTACGTTTCCGAGTTTCTGGTTATCCGTACATCATCCATCAAAATTGCTTCTAAGGATTCGATTTCATCTAACAATCTACCAAACAAATTTTGAAAAATTGGTAAAGGTACAAAAATATCAATAACAGGATTAGGCATAAATACGTACACATCCATTTTCGTTCTTTTATTGCACAAAAACTTTTGGTTCAGATTAAATATGAATTATATAAATTCTTCGGTCAATTAAAAAGGAAGAAAACTATGAAGAAGTCCACTCAGATCTCAGACGAAATGTATAGGTAGGTAGGCAAAAGGCAACTCCTTTTTGTCGATTTCCTTACATATACAGCATTTTGACAGATTATACTGCACTGCTTCAGTTGCAAATAGCAAACGTTTCTTTTGCAAATATGCCTATCCCACTCTCTCCTTAGCATAGTTTACTATGCTATGGCGCTACACAACCGCACTCCTGCATTAACCCTATTATCAAATCCACGTCTCCCTCTCAACACAGTCAAACAAACATGGTAAACATCTAAGCATGTAGTGTGGGTGTAGCATGTAGGATAATGTAGGTGAATTCGCTGATGTAGTCATGTAGTAGTGTCGTTCTATTCTATTCTCCAAACAACAAACTTGCTCATGCGCGGAATTTTAGTTCATACTGTACACAGTTTATTCTAAAAAAGGTACTAGACATGATTCAGAGGGTACTAGATTATACGAGGGACTCTTTCATTTTTGTACTAAAATGTTTTTCTATTTCAATTTATGAATGAAAATTACGTAAACTTCGCAAATGATGTCAATTTATACTGATGGGAGTGTGTGGAATTCATAAATATTGACGGAGAGTACCATCAGCTACTAAATTAACAAATACCGCGAGTCCGTAAACAAAATGCAGTTATACTGATTTACCGAACAAAAAATGGATGGAAAACTGTTACATAGAATTAGGTACGATGATTGCTACAGTATAGAGAGAAGGCACAGCAATTCTTTGGATGTGGGTTTGTCATACTCGGCAGACTTAGACAGACAATTTTGAGCAGCTTCGGCACGCTATTAAACATCTTACCTATGACAATCCACATCAATCAATAACTCAGCCAATCGCTGAAGATAGCCTCGGTCTAAGAGAGAAAGATTCTTCCGACAATTATTAAATTCGAAAATATCCACAAAATTATTTATATTGAACTGTTATCTGCAGCATTTGACAGTTTCTCTCATTATCTCAATATTTCCACCAATGAAAGTGCATCCTCTCAGGCTGTGCCAACTTACTGTCAACGGATGCGACGGATAGGAAAAGAAAAATACTAAGTGAATCTACCTTATCCGTCGTATCCGGCATGTGCGCTGCTCATGGGTCACCCTTCATAAGCTGCCGTCAGTCGAATACGCTCCCGAAACGGATGCGATGGATTCTATGGGTTGGACTCTTTAGGAAAAGAAGATTCAATGACGTATACTATAAAACATAATAGAACTGATGGACATTGGACATACCTACATGCTCCGGCCCATGGAATCTTCTAGTTTTATCTGGAGGAAGAACGCAGTAGAGACCTCACAACAGGTAGCCGCACAAGTTATAGAGCACTTAAACCGACTACGACTTTGAATGTGCAACTAGAAGCAGTTAGCTTGTTAAGACCTTGCCGTTCACCCCGAAATGTAAATTCATTTTTAGTTCCTGAAGACAGTGTCCCCCAAACTGTATGTGTTTCGTTTGCTGAAGCTGTACATTTTTGGTTTTGTTTGACAAAAATCTGCTGTTAGTCCGCTGTATTGTTCGTGGAGACTGCTGCTCTCAAAACTAAATCTTTTAACACCTGTGTTGGTAGTTTTGGAGTCCTATATTGTTTCGAAAAGAGTCGTATTTTTATTGCAGGTAGTTTTATGCTAAATGCTTATTCAGATTGGATCACGATAACAATGAAGTTATGACTAAGGGCCAGTTTAAAAGGTTCCTCATAAAGTATTTAAAAGCACCAATCTTTATCAATTCTGGTTAAGTGCTAGAACGCAATAACCTTTTATATCCGAATAAGGGCTATTCCCTTTTCTAAAAAAGCTTTTCAACTCTGTTTTAAACGAAAAATAAATATAGAAATATAATAGTTATGTTCGTTTGATCCAAATATAAAGAACTTGGTAGCTAAAATACAGCACCAGCTATCACACTATTTATTTTATCTATTGCCTATGCACTTTCAATAACATTTTAATAAATGATATTTTTATAAAAACAATACTTTTTTTTGGACCGTGATCACAGATCTGCAAGCAAGGTGTTCTGGCAGACCATTCGCCGTCTTAGAGGAAGGAAGTGGAACATTATCGAAGGAGTCAAATCCAAAGATGGAACACTTCTTTCTAATGAGGAGGACATCTTGCGCAGATGGAGCGAGCACTTTTCCGAATTGCTCTATCCAATCCAGGGCATTGAGGATGACACATCCATCGCCTTAAGCAGGGTGGAAAATAGTCCCACGGTAGAGGAAGTCACTTTTGCTATCAAATCGCTAAAAGTTGGCAAATCTGCCGGAGTGGATGAAATCCGGCCAGAAATGCTAAAGGCCATAGGTGAAGAGGGAGTCAAATGGCTCTCTCGTATCATTAAAGTGGCCTGGGAATGCGGCGAAACTCCCAGCGATTGGCAGATTGGGGTGATTGTGCCTCTTTTCAAGAAAGGGGATAAAAGGGATTGCTCCAATTACAGGGGTATATCACTTTTAAGTCTCCCCGGAAAAGTCTTTGCCAAGGTGCTGGAAACGCGTTGCAGAGCTGTGGTCGAGGCACGATTAGGAGATGAGCAGTGCGGCTTTCGTCCCGGCAGAAGCACAACCGACCATTTATTCACTCTCTGAATGGCATACTTGTCTTGGGAGTATGCTACACCTGTTTACACCTGTTTGCTCTTCGCTGATGACTGCTCATCCTTATGTATTATCAGACTGAACTTCAACGCGCACTCGATCGGTTTGTAGCCGTTTGTGTAGAAGCTGAGATGAGGGTTAATGTGAAGAAATCAGAGGTAAAAGTCATACCCAGTACTCTGCATGTTAGTGGAGTCCCATTGAAACAGGTGGAGAAGTACCTCGGGGTCTTATTCACGAGTAATGGAAGGAGCAATGCTGAGTTTTCCTGTAGGATTGGTTAGCTGGATCAATTTTGAGACAGCTTGGTCATTCTGTTATTAGGAGGACTGAACTTGGTATCAAAGCTAAGTTGTCAGTCTTTAATTCGGTGTTTGTTCCAACTCTCACCTATGGTCATGAGGTTTGGGTAATGACAGAAACAATAAGATCGCGGATACAAGCTGCCGAAATGAGATTTCTCCGTAGTATTGCTAGTGTGACCCGCAGAGATCGCATCAGAAATACCAGAATACGTGAGGAACTCAATGTCGAGCAGCTACTTCTCCGGACGGAGCGATCCCTACTTCGGTGATTTGGGCATGTTAAACGCATGTCCCCTTCCAGTATTCCACGACTTGCTGTGGAATCCGTACCATCGGGTAGGCGTCCTCTAGGTAGATGAAGGATGAGATGGTTAGATCAAGTCCTTAATCTCTGCTATACCCGTATGAGGATTGCCCTTGATGATGAGCGGACCATTGTAAATAAATGAATGAATGATTTGAGGATTTTGGACGATGTAAACGTAAAGGTGGAAAATTCATTGTGAAGCTTGGAAAATTTCGGATAATTGCAAAATTCATTGTAATAAAAGACGTTTTGCGTGCATTCTGGGTGGAGAAGTTAACGACATAAATAATACTTAGATAGCACCAGGTGTCCTTTTCGCATTGTCATTTTCTATTAGATAAAATGCGTCTTTATAGAAGTAGGTAGGTAGTACGAAAGAGTAAGAGAAAGTCCTTATCCCACGAATTCCGATAATACCAACTGATCTTCCATTCCAATTCAAGCGGTTTTAGTTCCCCGTTCGATTGGCTTCGATGACAATCAATAAATCGCAAGGCCAATCGTTGGAAGTCTGTGGGATTGATCTCAAATTTCCCTTTTTTTTCTCATGGTCAGCTGTACGTTGCCCGTTCGCGTGTTGGCAATGGCAAACCGTCTTCGTTGTTTATTTTTGCGCTGGAAAACAAATCGAAAAACATTGTTTATCACATCGCTCTCTACTGATTTCGATTCCAATTAAATATCTGTGTTTTATTATCTATCTGGACTCTGGAGTTTATCTGAAGGTGTATAATTGGGGCCGAGACGAAGTTCACCGGGTCCGCTAGAGCTAGTATAAATATAGAAGAGGCAACTAAATATCTGTGAAGAAATCTCTGTATCCAAATCCTGAGGACTGCGCGAGCGCAGACGCTGGCAAAGCTAGTAGATTTATAATGGGTATACGTATTTAACTTTTGTTTTTATTTTTAGTTATTTTTGAAGATTTTTATTTAAATGTCAATCAGGCTGACGGCTTTTGTCATTGCTAAACAGAATTTGTAAATTCAGAAATAAGTAAATTCATAATAATAATACCGCGAAAAATAATGTTTTTCCAAATCGGTCTAGGTAGGTACTGTTTTTTTAATTAACTGTTTTTTTTTCTGAAATAAGATACGACCGTACTTTTTTTCTTAATTGGCAACTCAAACCCAAAAACAGGATATGAGAAATCGGGTGTGTTTCAGTTTCAAATAGATTATTAAGGGTGGATTGCCAAAAAGTTGGGATTTTGAATTGGTGTGTGTGTAGACCAGTTATGTATCACAGATTTCGGTACATTATGCTCTCTTATAGGTATTGTTGATTGTTGAGAGAATTATTATAGTAATGTTGTAAAAGAAGTCGGTATGTAATTTGGTCTTATATTTCATGAAATATGTATCCATCTATGTAAACTTTAATATTCAGTTAAAAACGAAATTATTGATCTGTTTAACCACCACGCTACTTTTTTTAGAATGCGTTATCCAAACCACCAATATAGGCGATATTATCCTTCCCTCTGCAATATTTAAGCGCGAATTGTATGGTTCTGCATTACAATGGGTCTTGCATAACAAATTCATTCATTCATAGCATACGTAGCTATACATAAGTACACGAGTACGTAGATACTTTTGCTGCCAATCGATTACTTTCAAAAGCGTGCCCATGGAAAAAGCTGCAGTACCTCCTGTTAGCTATCTTTTGGTTTATTTTTTTTTTTTTGACAAAACAGAGGCAAGGCAATAGGTACCTACATGTAGTTTAGGCTAACTTAAATTTGTTCGTACTATTAATTTTGTTTTTTGTACGATTGTTCATTACATGCAATAATAAAACTTTCGATTTTGAAAGCATCTTCGCAAACGCAAACTTTTATCAACCCCTAAGACACTTATACAAACACATTTTAATGTGTCCACGGGTAGGTATAGTCACAATTGCGCTTGTCAGAGAATTTGAACTTCAAACATTTATGGCAATCAGAGACGTTCATATTCAGTCCACTACTGAAAGTTCTTAAAAACGGTCGTGAACAAATTCTACACGTATAAAGTGTTTGCCTATAATTCCTTTCCTCTATGTATAGTTTTATTACAATTTCGTCTGACATATCTACAAAATAAATAAGAAAAGAAAGCTTATTTATTGTATTACTATGTCTTATTCGTTTATTAAATACTGACAGTTGCAAATATGTACTTGAGCAAAACTTTGCTTTTAAAATATTATATGAATTGAATTTTATGTAATGTCGGTAGTTAAAAAAATAAGAGGTTTATTATATATACCTACTTAATCTCCGCGTTCGTAGATTGGTTATCGATCCAATTTCCATAGGATACCTTCTTATATTAAATCATTACAAAAATATATTCTATGTATCTATATTTTTATTTAAAAACTGACTGTTTTTAAAAATATAATTTATATAGTGATTCATTCATAATTTATCTGCCTATAACGGTTTTCATATATTTCGGTTTATGTGGCTTATATAACAAACAGAAACATGGTGTCAAATGGAAACTTTACTTTCCTTTACGGTACATCAACATAATATTTTTGAATGATAAAATCTGGCAGCACCAATTTGTTTCACGTCACAGAAATGTATATAGAGATAGGTTAAAAGTAGAATGACGCAAGTATAAAAGGGTTGCTTACGTACATGTATTAAATATTCAGGTATATACATACATATTATATACGTGTAGGTACATACACAAAATAGAATCATCTATTTTCCAAATATATACGAGTGTATATAAGAACTACCCAGACCCACTTACAAATTGCACATCTCGACGTAAAATAAATTGTTTACTTACAAATTTGTAACATTTTTGTTGTTTTTAAATCCTGAACTTCAAGGTGATTGTGAACCTAGTGAACTAATTTTCTTGTGTGATAAAAAAGATGCATAGATTGTTGATGATCTATTGGATTCTGGCTTACCCTATTCTGTTGTGTTATATATACACAGTTCTAAAGTAATCACTATAAAAAAAGCAGTTCTAAACATATTGAACTGATATTGATCAAACAATTACATTTTTGAATAATAACATTCGTATCTGCGTCTATATAGATACATTTATGCACTTGTGCAAAAAAATGTGTAACTGAAAGGCTAAACCTGAAACTAAGGCAGAAGGTCGTGCACCTACATACCTACCGATACCTACATGAATAAATTCTTTTATTCTAATACCTACGTTGCAGTTTTTTCTTTTGATAACATATACTATATGCATATGTGCTATAATAAAATATTAGGTATTATTATTTTTCGTTTAATGGATAATTTAGAAGTGCGAAATGTGCAGAAAGAACAGAAATCAGAAAAAACCATAGTGAAAAGACTCGAACTGCATTTGCAAACGCAATTGAATATACAAACCTTTTGAGCGTGTTGTTTACAGTAATATAAACCTACACAATTAACACCAAACTTATTGACAGTGAAGTTTAATAACAAGCGTTAATTTGTTGAAAGTATTTTTAAAAAAAAAGCAAAAGCCAGCAACATTAACACAACTTTTGATGGCCGCAACGAAAATAATAGATGTCCCCAGTGGACCTAGAAATGGTCACGAAATGGCGCCCCTTAATACAAGAGCTAGGGGCGATGGCACACATGGAGTTACAATAGTGCTTACTGCCCCTCAGCGAAATTCTGTAAGTTCCGTGGAAATACCTGGCGAACCAGAGAGAGCAGCATGGTCCGGCAAAATGCAATTTTTTCTAAGCATTATTGGATACTCTGTAGGATTGGGAAACATATGGCGGTTTCCATATTTGTGTCAACAAAATGGTGGTGGTAAGTTAATAATAATAATTTTACGACCTTCTATAAATAGGTTTATTATAATGAGAAAAATATAATAATTTAAAAAAATTATAGGCAATATATATATATTTTTTAAAATTATAAACAATAAACAATATTTTTACTCACATATTTATGGATGCATATGGATGTACATAATTTATTTGTCGGTATATTTTTAAAAGCTTATACAAGAAATAAAAATACGCCTCTTTCTGTATAATACATTAACATTATGCAATTTACCCAAGTTGTGATCAGCGTTCGCTGCAGCATTGAACTTGATTGCAATTATTTGTATTCGATTTTATTTGTGCATCAATTGTAGGTACTTTCATGGCAAACAATATTTAGGAAAATATAGAATGACATTTCTATGTAAGTCAATTAATAAATAAATTGACTGGCATGTTGTAGGTAGCTATGAGAATTGTGTTTGCAAATTCGCCTAATAGATATGTACTCGAAAATATATTAAAATAAATTTAAAAATTTGCTATAGGAATATATTTTTAACATTAAGGTGGAACAGATTATTATGCAACATTACAGGGTCATATTTTTAGGACCTATGGAAACATAAGAGGGGTGTAAATAAAATGCAAATAAATTATTTGGAAAATATTTTTCCTGGTTAAATTTGTGACGTTTTTTTTAACATGGACTTTGATGAACGTTAAGTCAAACAATGAGACTCCGCACACGAGACTAATTCTGCCGGTATAAAACCGATTTTGTAGGCGAGGGACTGAAGTGTGGGAAAACAAACGGAATAAAATGTTCTGCCGAGTTTGAGCGGTTAAACAAGGCATAAAACTAATACATACACAACTTTCAAAATATTTCAATTGTGAAAATAATACTACACAATGACAAGGGGTTCATATATATAATTTTTCTGCCAGCAGAAATCATCCCGTGTGCACTCGAAGTATGGTACAAAAACGGTTTTCCGCCGGCAGAATTAATCTCGTGTGCAGAGGCCCAATAAGTCGATGGTCAGAGACAAATTTATATTTAAATCCAATGTAATATGACTTAGCAGTGTTGCCATGAAAATATTTCAAAAAATCTGCAATTATTAAGAAAAAAATCTGGATTCATATTGCGATATCAAAAAATTTCATTTTGACAGCCTCATAAAAACAGAAGTGGATCAGTTTTAGACAACATTTCTACTCATAGAAGGTAGAAACCTCTAGTTTTCTTTTCTCTTCTATGTAGTTCAGAATCACTAAACAAACTAAATATATGCAGACAAAATCTGGCACTCAAATTTTGGGATTTTAAAAGTCTGCAGACAAATCTACACTTATGGCAACGCTGGACATAAGGCTAAAACTTAAATTAAATTCATAACTACGAGTAGTTACCTACTACGACCCTAATCTATGCAGAGTTGGAAATGTCTCGTATATTTAATAATTCTGAAAATAGGCACATAGGTAGTAAGGTTTTAAAATGTACACACTCGAATGTTATATAGTTGTATAATATAAAAAAAAATGTATCTACAATCTAGCTACATAGCACAATTATAGTTCCACATCAAATTTAAAAATACTGTCTAAATTGCATATGTACATGGAAAAGATTTCCAATAAAAATTTTGTTTGATGGAACACGCTGAAATGGTATTGAAGCTTTCATTAAAAATCTTTTCTAAAAATAGAAAATTGCTCTGTGTGCATTTTATTTTATGTACATAGGTAGTGTACCTACTAACAGTTACAGTCAGTATAGGGTCATTGTTGTTAATGGATGGCTACAAAGACAAAGTTTTCAAATAGAAAAGTGCAAAAAGAGAGTACGAATTGCGCTTATTGCCGGCGATGTCATAACGAAAACGACACGACCATCCGCATGTCATGTCAGTTGTAGCGACTGTTTGTTTGTTCGTGGTCGTTTATGGTTATATAGAAATGCAATGTAAATATTGTAGACAGGTTGCTATTCCTATAGTGGATTTCATTGGTATAGTACATACACTTTAGGAATTCAGTACTTAAATCCAA
Organism: Cheilosia soror; assembly: GCA_949372485.1. Taxonomy (NCBI): domain Eukaryota; kingdom Metazoa; phylum Arthropoda; class Insecta; order Diptera; family Syrphidae; genus Cheilosia; species Cheilosia soror. The sequence continues at coordinate 78,125,901 of OX443561.1, read as the reverse complement.
TTTTTTTTTGTATAGTCAAACGTGGATAATGTCACATCGAACGGTCAATAAGTGACATTAGGTCAGTTGTAATTTTAAAATTGTACAATCATATTGAAAACTGTAAACAGGCATCAAATCGTGTGATCCTCCTACATCGAATCGCATAGGTACGCTACGATGACAATACAAGCCGTGCGCGGGAGGCCTTAGTCTTCTTTTCCCGTCGGTAATAATTCGGGACTTGACCAAAATTTTCAAAATGAGAGAAATTGATTTTCTTTACTTCTTATATAGATTACACGTTACAATATTCAGCGATTGAGAGATGAGCCAAGTGTCACCGAAAAGATTTAGAAAATGAAACAAAGCATGCGCGAAAATCATAAGCGTTGCAGTTCGGAAAACAATGTCCGCTTTGGTCCCCCAAAAACTATCGTTCATGAAATTCTACGGGAAGACTTAGATTTCCCCCTTTTAAAATATAAGTTTCGCAAGAACTAAAGGAAAATGGCTTCAATTTACCCAAAAACGTTTTTGACACAATTTTGGAGAGATTTCTTACAGTGAACTGCATCTTCTGAGAGGCGACGAAACACATTTCCCTCTGAATGAGGACGTTAATAAACAAAACTGTCGTCACGTACATTCTTAAGCACCAACAGCTCTTACATTTTCCAATAGTGTTTGGTGCTGCCGCCATCATCACGCCCTTTTTTTTTAATTGCAGAGAAGATTCGATTAGCGTAAATAGGCACACATGATCACAGGTTTTGTTATTACCTAATGTGCGAGCACATACATTTTACTCGACAGACAGGTGGTTTCAACGTGGTTTCGATGAAGCGACTCGCCTCATACCCAGGGCCGGCCTTAACAATCTAGGCGCCCCGGGCGAGTCATGTATTTGGCGCCCTTTTATGTTGTATTAAAATTAAAAAAAAAAAAAAAAACATTTTCTTAACAAAACATTTGTTTAATTTATTATTGAATTTATAGAAAGGTGTGTCAGTTAGGCCTTCGGCACACGACTCGTATCGTCAATCGTCATTGTCGGCCGCTATCGTCTTTGTACGAGACGCTTGGAGTTTGTCTACATTTTTCAATACCTACCTACGTATTTTATTTAAAAAAAATGTCAGGCGACATTTTTACGTTTTATATTTTGACGATTGGAAATTGCGTCGTTTGCGGTTTAATACGCGTATCGTTATCGTAGCTGCACGGCAAATTCATGATGTGGCGATGACGATACGAGCCGTATGCGAAAGGCCTCAGTCACGAAAATTTAATAAAAAAAAACATTAATTAAAAACAACTAACATCTTCTTTTTTTCGGCATTTGTTAGCAAATTCTTTGATAAGACTGTCAATATCTAGGTTTTTGCCATTTAATTTTTAATGGTCATTGAGGCCAATAAAATCTTGTTTGGGACGTAAATTGTAGACCGCAAGTACATTTTTATCAACTTAACTAGTTTAAAAAAAACTGTGTCGCCACTTACAACGACCACTGGACCCCAATTCTTAAAAATTCTCGCATACGTTTATCTGTCAAAATCTCTCATTTCATCTTTCATGTGAAAGCCTGAAATCTTCAATTCTCGAAAACTGCTTACGAGAATTTCTCTTCGAATGTTACTCGTCTACCTTTTCTATGCGGATATGCCTCTCGCATACGGCCAATTGTGAGTTTGACACTTCGAATAATGGTTTTGTTTTTTTTTTTTTAAATTTCTGTGTGAAATAATTTATTGCGAAAAAGCAAAAAATAATTGAAGGAAAACAAAAAAAGAATACCGGTCATGTGACCAAAGACCAAAAACAGGCACTTATTGAATTCATTGAAATGAATTACTTTTGTCGTGCAGCATTTAACTTTTGTAAATTTTAACGAAAATACATAAATCTACTAAACCGGACGGGGGTCATCGCAACTCACCACTAGAGGCTCATCTTTTTTAACTACTTGACCCTTGTTTACGATAAATCATTATTATTCATTTTTTATTGTAAATAAGAAAAATTAAGTAAAGTTGTGAAGTAAATATGAAAACAAAACTATCGTGAATAAGCCATAAGCCATTTATTGACATTTTGTCATAAAATTCTCCACACTTTTGACATTTGTATATACTCGGTACATAACCAAAATTGCATATAAAAGCAAGTACATTTTTCAAATAAATATATTCAGTTTTATAACGTAAATTTACAAGCGGTGTTTTATTAAATTGCGGAAGTTAAGGCGTTTTTTCTCGAATTTTCTTTGTTTCAAAAGTTCTAGGCCGAACAACCCTCTTTTACTAAAATTTTGCTTATTATTCCTCCGCTCACGTGTTAAACAGTTCAAATCAATTTTTGGGGGCTCTCGGATATCTCAGCCTATTTTGAGTTGTTCCAACTGCTCCATTGCCAACTGAAGATAAAGGCTAACGGCTAACCCCATTTCGCCCAAGCCATTGTAAAAACACAATTAATTATTAACTGAACTTAGAACCACACACAATCACAAAATCCATTTTTAGTTTTTGTTTATCGCAAACCGAAATATTTCTTAGGCAATTTGAACTTAATTTTTTATTTCATGGCATTGGCCACGTTTCATTGACCGCTAGTAGTCTAGCACATAATATCCCTGATGGAGCAATGCTGGCGCTAGAAATCTAGCGGCAGCGGCAAACTGACATTAGAACCAATTTGAATTCGCATTATTTCATCTTCATTAGAGTCAAAAATGTATTTTGGGCCATCATGCCGCATATTTATTAATACACTATAATTTAAATAAACAAATACAATGCATATTAATTACATAGAAGTTTAAATTCCCATTTTACACCAGATTGAAAATATTTTACTTCTGCACTTTCACTTTTGTTTTGACAGTTTGTTATTTTTTTCAATCTAACAGTTCACTTTGCGACAGATTGAAAAATTTCCCAGAAAAGGATATTTCACAATATGTGCTAGAACTCTAGCGCAAATGCTGAAATGTCAGTTTTTTTATATGGAGTTTGACATGCTGCTAGCCATATAGCGGTCAATGGAAGGCGGCCATTCTCTCCACAACCAGTAGGTAAATTTTGACGTAAAATTCTACTTCATGCTAGAGGTGAATACCTACAATTTCGCAAAATTATCCGAGAATAATTTGTGCAGCCCAATTGACAGACGCCTAAGAATAAGAAAATGCACTACCTACCTAATATTGTTGAAGAGTGAAAACGCATTTTTTTTTCAAAGCAGAAGAAACGCATTGAAATTCCTATCTCGCACATAAGGTGACACATATTCAGGCAACCAATAAAAATGTGATAACGAATAATTATGTTTAATAGTACATTTACACCGCACATAAATTCAACATTTCAGTAGAAAAAATTTCGTTTCCACTGAAACTTCAACATTTCAAATGACAGCTAGTATCAGAATTGAATACCTAGAGATGTTTTTTGTGTTTCGAAATCAGAAGTGGTTTGTTTGTACCAGAGAAATACAACAAAAGACTGACGTATTTCGGCAAGTACCAAGTATTAGATGAGGGCCAAGGTGCAAGGTGTAGTAGAGACCCTCCCTTAAAAAATTAAGAGCTTTTCTTAATTTCTAAAAAGTTCAAAAATGTTGCTTTCTAAAGTTAATTCTGTTTTAATTTTACGATTTGAATTTGATTAGATTTTAAAGATTATATCATTTTAACACTTTGACACACTATTCGACAGTTGTTATTTTGTGTACTTGTACCTTACTGATTTTAATAAGCCGATACCAATCAGCGACATCTTCAACAAATCTTTTCAGTGAGGAATTGAAATACAAATAATTTCCTAAATTCTGTCACCCCTAAAGGTTTATGTTTTTCCCTTTCCTTATTTTTGCTTCGTTAGACAGTCTCTAGCAATCAAATGCCTCTACGAAGCACCCTTCTTCAGAGTTCAGGTGGGGAATTATGTAATCCGTTTTCCTGTCGAGAGTAATCCCCGAGTGTTTGCGAATTATTGCGCTATATTCATATGAATTGCGCCTACAGGTTTCTGCCTCCTTCAGACTATGGGTTTAGATCCTGATGCGAATTCAACAAGTGGAAAAGGTTTATAGCCAGCTTGGTTTATTGATCTCATTGTTTCAGTTACACCGATGCATGTGGATCTCTTATTGAAATAGGTAGATTTTCTGTTAAGGTGATAGTACACGGCTACATGCCTACATGCAAGCCACATACGTATGTAGCTCTGATGTCAAAAGAGAGTGCACAATGACATATGACCCCCACGGCTATACTGTCAAATAGGCACTTGTTTGTCGAACTTTATTTCCATGATTTTGCAGCCAGCGTTGAATCTCATCGACGGGACGGACTCTCACCAACACTCTCACGCACTGCTTCGATATTGCAGAAGAGTTTATTAGCTTTTAGCGCCAAGTTTCGCTTAGCATGTATCGTAGGCCCTTATTGTGATTGTCGATCAGCGATCGTCACGACAATTTTCGATTGCGTCAATTGATTTTAGCTATACGTACGCTCAACATTTTTTCAATTCCAAGCATCGACCAGACATTTGTAATCGACTACAAGCGACTGTCAAATCGACAAATATCAATCGCAATCGACAATCACAAGTGTCGATCGATCGACAGTTGTTAAACGATCAACTATCGACACTCACAATAGGGCCCTTAGCTTCGTATATACTACTACCAGTACAATTAAAATGTATGGGATCAGTTTTTTTACCTTTTGCCTGTCAAATGTTAGCTTTCGCTTAGCTTTTTGAATGTACTGTGTCCGTACCATAGCCTCCAATTATAGAGGCATCAGTCTCCTCAACATCGCCTATATAAGATCATATCTGCTGTACTGTATGAGCGCCTGAAACCATTCGTGATGATTGGTCATTATTAGTGTGGTTTTAGGCCCGGTAAGTCCACAACCGACAAAATATTCACACTAGGGCAAATCCTGGTAAAAACCCAAGAAGTGCAAATTGATACTCAACATCTTTTTATCGACTTTAAGGCCGCATATGACAGCATTTATAGAGACGAGTTATACAGAGCATGTCTAGTTTTGGCATCCCTGCCAAACTTGTCAGATTGCGCAGAATGACGATGGAGAACGTTCGTCGAAAACAATCTCACCGAGAGCTTTAATGAGAAAATTGTGCGAAACTCGCAAGCCAACACCATGGGGCACAATTTTCCAAAAGTCTGTTCAAGTACTTGCATACGCCGACGACATCTACATCATTGGCAGAATACAGCGAGCTGTCACTGGTGCGTTAGCAAGTATCAGTACAGAGGCGGCAAAAATGGGTTTAGTGGTGAATGAGGGCAAAACAAAATACATGGTCAACAAAAAGGGACACACCACACCGACGAATCGGACATAACGTCACGATAGACAGCTATCACTTTGAGGTGGTCAGGGACTTTATTACCGCTATTAACTCTGAAAATGACACCACAGCAGAAATGAAACGAAGAGTTACACTTGCAAACCGCTGTTTCTTTGGCCTAAAAAGGCAACTGACTAGTAAGGCCTCGTCGAGAAACACTAAGGAGACTTTAGAAGCATGGACGTTAACAAAGGCAAATGAAGATCTTCTTGGTCGTTTCGGGGCGTTGACGGGCTTTGGAGGAGGAGATTTAACAGCGAAAAATACGCATCAGTCGTCTAGGATGGCTGGGGCATGTAGAGCGAATGGACACCAACCCTCCAGCCCGAAAAGTCTTCGATTCCAACCCGGAGGCACAAAACGCAATAGAGGAAGAACTCGCCTTAGGTGGCGCGCGCAAGTGGAAGGGGACCTCAACCAACTTGGAGTGCGCAACTAGAGGCAGTTAGCCAAAGATCGGGCTAACTGGAGAGGCGTCTTGGTTGAGGCACAGGTCCACCTGGACTGTAGCGCACCATCTGTGTAAGTGTCCGTAGCCTTAAAACTGTGGGCCTCGGATGTTTACTATTTGTTTGTTCTATTTCGAAGGTTTTTCGTATTCAGTATTTTGGAGAAATAGCTATTGGAGATACTAAATGCTAGTAAAGGTTGGCATTTGCTGTTGGTGAAAAATTGTATAGATATAGAGGTTCGTATTGACCGTTTCCAAGTTTAGCAGATGACCGATGCAACACAGCAGGTAAATAATTAGTCCCATTCGAATCTCTAGCCTCAGGGAGGGTTCAACGACGACGAAACAAAACAACAAGCCAGGCAACAACCACAAAAAAGAACTGACTGGTGCAGCATTGGGGCATTAGGATGTCAATGTTAACTGTTTATACCAACATCTCCGTCAGAAAAACGTCTCGCATTCTAGTCTTAACTTATATACAGTTAAGTTCATAAGCTGACTCCACATATCTTCGCTGTTTCAAATACGAACTGCATCCTCGTTTTCGCTTTAAAGGTTGGCTTTGTCTATTTTTCGAAGAAGATCCAGCGTGTGTGAAAGAAAAGAGGAGATGGGAAACCTAACGATCGCGACGTTATATTTATATACTCGACTAATTTCCTGATACATATTTATGTGAGTGTTAAAATGAGAAATTCACTAAATTCAATTTTAAAACGGAGATTTGTGTATTTTATTTCCTCTTCAATATTAAAGTAAATCCTCAGAAAAATAAAACGTCAAAAATAACCCTTGCTCCCAGCGCAGAAAGGAATTTTTGACAGCTGAAAAATGCATATCTCACCATGAAAACTAGCCGAAAATAATAAGTCCTGTTCCTTTACTTTTGTAGCAAAAACTTAAAAGACTGTCAAAATGGCATTGGTGGGAATGGATTCTTTGTCAAAGAGGTGGAACAGGTGAAGACTTCGGAATTTCCTGCAAGTTTTACTCAACTTATAGACAAGCCCACGCAGATTCCACAATCCGAGAAATTTTATCAACTATTTTTTATATATTTCTCACATCAGAGTCAATATTCAAATATTTATGAAAGTTTACCGGCCTCTTAGGTCCTAACAAATCCTAATTCAACGAAGAATGCAAGCAAGCGAAGGACATTCAGGGAATGTTTATTGGAAAAAGAGGATTTAAATTTCTCGAAAATGGGTGCAACCAAACTATAGAAGCAGCACTCTTTATTACGCCAGAATCGTTAACGAACTTATGTCCATGTCCAAACGCTTGGCTGAGGCGCAAAGACAACTAAAGTTTTGCTTTTCATCATTGAGCCCTAATGTAGTTTTCCATTGGCCCCATTAGATTTTTATTTAAGATTTCCGATTTTTCATAGCACGGAAAATATAAAAGCAGATTGATTTCGCCTGAATGACAGCTGTATATAGCATTTTGCCATTTTTGAGAGTAGGTACAGTGTAAATCTGGTAAAATATCTGGATCTACAAAAACTGATGCAAACCGAAAAAAAAATTGATTTTTGAACAATGAAAAACCGCATAACTAAATTAAAATATGGATTACCACAACTCTGTCGATATATGGAATGCATTACATTAAATGTAAAGTATATACAATGCAAGTTGTAACTCAGTACATAGTGTCCCAAGGCTAAATACTTTCCTTCCCCAATTATATTTCTTTTCCATATATCAATGACCTGCTTGGGTAGACAAATAAAAATATTTTTATAGCTTTGCTGATGACAGTATACTCTAATGCCTTATATTCCTTTTCAAACACAGGCACACCATGTGAATGCAACTACGTAACAACACAGTCAGAGATATCCAAGCAAAGTAGTAAGTAGTTCCCTCAATGAAGATGTGCGAAACATCTTGGAGTGGGGAAGAGGCAACTTTGTTGTGTTTATGCACGGAAGACACATCTCACAAATTTACAAAGAAATATGCATCGATTGTACCAAAAATTAAAATGGATGACCAACCCACCCATCCCAAGAAATCCATGCACCTTTTTGAAGTCACAGTCAATTCGGGAATAATATGACAGGACCGCGCTTATCAAATATCGCAATGATGAGTGTCCTCTGATTTATGTTACCTATTGCTTTGCTCTGAAAGAGGTACGTCAGCCCAAAGCAGATCCTCATTCTCTATAAAGCTCAGACTAAACCATCAGGACTCGAATATTGGTCACGAACAGCCTAGTCTATAGGCACTGCCATGGTTCCGAGGAATTCAACAATCTTACTTCACCTTTCTCCGGGAAAGTATTTACAAAAAAAATATTAAATTTTTTAAATTAAATTTTACCTAAAGAAAGGAGTCCACCGAAATAGTGAACATGGACAAATGGCGTGGCAGTGACGTCGTGACCAAGTGACAGGTGGCATAGGAGGGGTGTGGCGATGGATTGGCGTCATCCCTAGTTGAATCTTGGTCGTCTCGCATGCTTTTAGTTTCCGTGTAAACAAAAATACGGATTTGTAATGCCAAAATTCACCTAGTCACCAGAATCCACAATATCATATGCCTCTACAGTCTACAGTCTACAAGGGATATGTCTCTACAAATCGACGTCGTCACCGGCGAATCCAAATGCAGTTTTAATTTGCCTTTGGAGTTTGAAACCCATTTTTTAAATATACATATTTAAAGGGAGTCGCATAATTCACACAAAATTGAATTTTGCGCCATTTAATAGTACAGTGGCCAACGAAAAAAAGATAACAATGTGACAGCTGACAGTTCGGGGTTAGTAAAAATGGAGCGCTATAGGAAAGAACATAGCATTTTCATTGTTGGGCAATATTTTAAAAATAATGACAGTCCGCAATTTTCGCAGCAGTTCGCGAGAGTATTGCTGACAGTCCAGGAACATCAATCCGGAACCGTAGTCAAAAATTGGGCATTTAAAGAAGCTCTCTACAGCGAATTCTCACGAAAGACCTGAAACTTCATGCTTACAAAGTTCAATTGACTCAAGAACTGAAGACTACTGACCATTAAGCGCGAATAGAGTTCGTTAAATTGTTTTTGGAACAACAACAAGTGGATGCTGATTTTTCGAACAAAATCATCTTCAGTGATGAAGCTCATTTTCATCTTGATGGATTCGTTAATCGTCGAAATGGTCGTATTTGGGGTTCAGAAAACCCAAAAGTAATTGTTGGGAAACAAACGCAAACGCGTGACTGTTTGATGCGGATTTAGGGCTGGAGGCATTATCGGGTCATTCTTCTTCAAATATGCGACTGGGTCAGGCAGTAACAATCAATTTTGTTCGTTATGGTGACATGATAACCCAGTTTTTAATTTTTAGCCTAAATTGCAAGGTATAGATGTAACCAACATGGTTTTCAACAAGACGGTCGTGCCACATGTCATACAGACAGAAAAACAATTCAATTACTGCATGAGTCATTTCCTAATCGTGTAATCGGCCATTTTTGCGATAAAAATTTGCCATACAGATCTTGCGATTTAACGCCATTGGACTTTTTTTCTTTGTTGTTTTTTTAAAGTCAAAGGTCTACAAACAAGCCCACGACCATCAACGCCTTGAAAGATGAAATTGGGAGGAGTATTAATGAAATTCAGCCACATTTACCTATGCGAAACGGTCAAAGAAAATTGTCTAATTAAAAATCTGTGTGAATTATGGGACACCCTTTATCTATAAAGTATTTTATTCTGTCGAAATGGAATACATTCTGTTATTTTTATTTCGTTTTCAAACTTTTCACAGACTGTTGGTTTTTTAGACCTGTTTCAAGACCCTAAAGAAAACTTAAAATTTGAAACATTGGTGTTCACATACTTTTGACGATCACTATATTCATTTAAAATAAAAAATATATTTTGAATACAATATTAAAAGCATGTTATAAATAAATTCTCTTGTTTTCTTTATTTCAGGTGCTTTTCTTATTCCGTTTACGATCATGTTAGTCCTAGAGGGAGTGCCGCTCTTCCTAATTGAACTGGGTATCGGACAAAGGATGCGACTGGGTGCTCTGGGCGTCTGGAATACAATCCACCCGTGGTTGGGTGGAATCGGAATATCATCCTGCATTGTGACATTGTTTGTGGCACTATACTACAATGTCATAATAACATGGGTCTTCTTTTATTTATTCAATAGTTTTAGGGTGAGTTTTCCTATACAAAAATAATTCCAATATTGATTCCAATATTTCTTTAGTATCCATTGCCATGGGCATCTTGCCCCGGAAATGAAACGTACGAATTAGAGGAGTGCGCACGTTCATCTGAAACTGCTTACTTTTGGTATCGTACCACACTCGATGCAGCACCATCGATGGATGAGCCCGGAGGTCTTAAATGGTGGATAGTACTGTGCTTAATGTTGTCATGGACTATTGTATTTTTCATCGTTATGAAGGGAATCCAAAGCTCGGGAAAAGTTGTCTACTTTACATCATTGTTTCCTTATATTGTTTTAACAATTTTTTTCATCCGTGGAATAACATTACGTGGTGCCAGTGCAGGACTCATGCATATGTATACACCCAAAGTGGAGAAACTCGCCGACCCAACTGTTTGGCTGGATGCAGCAACACAAGTATTCTATTCCTTTGGTCTTGCATTTGGATCTTTGATAGCGTTCGGAAGCTATAATACTCCGAAAAATAATTGCGTCCGCGATGTTATACTTGTGTCGGTATGCAATGCAATAACCGCCATTTACGCTAGTGTGGTAATATTTGCTATACTTGGTTTTAAGGCAACTGTAAACGTAGATCGTTGCATTGAAGTGTGAGTACAACTTAATTTATACAATATAATTCAATTTGAATAGTTTTTTCGAGAGAAATATTATTTTTAGCATGAATTTGAAAGAAGATTTATACCCAGTTTTACAGTGGATGTTTAAACTAATGTTCAACTGATCTTGAGTTTAAATTTGAAGTTCAACTAGTCCGGTTTCACAATGTTATCTGAACTTCTTCAGTTCAATTGAACGCAGTTTAACTAAATTTAATGAATAGAATTGTACAGTACTTAGCTTTTGTACGAATTTTCCAAAATCGTTCCTTGTCTTTTCTCTCAAAGAACACGCAAATCTTCGTCAAATATTTGTGTTTTTGACATTCGGCAGCTTTGAAATTGAAATGTCACTGTGTCGAGTGATCTGAGGTTTAACAGGTAGAATACTGAGGGCATTTAAGATACGCTCTTTGGTAAGTCTGACATTGACATGTCTATATCTTCATGTTGCTGAGTTTTCATTGGGCTAGACAGGTCGCGTGAACAGTTTTCTCAGTTAACGTCTATGTCCGCAATACCAACAAATCAAGTCAAGAATTTCTCGACTTTACTACTAAAGTTGAGATCTATTTGTGCCAAAATGTGTCCGGCGAACTCAGTTTTGACATTTTCTAGGAGAGCATCAGAGAGCATGAGAGAGCGCAGTTTGACATTTCGATTGCCCTGACGTGTAGAGCACCAATCAGAAACTCAGAACCCAGGAGAAAAAAAATACAATTGTCAATAGTTGACATACCGGCAATTCAAGTTAGTTTTCGCGTTAATTTAAATCCAGACAACTCAAGTCGACTTACGATTACTAGATTCTCGAATGCGGCCACTGTCGTTTAACTTAAACTACTAAACTTGTTGTTAAACTGAAGTTTAAACTAAAAGTGTAGTTTAAACTTCCACATTGAAACTGGGGGTTAGGGACAAAACTCAATTTCAGTTTAAAGTCCGAAATACTCGAAAATTTAACGCGGCTCGCAGTCCTCCTGAATACAGAATGGGCCGTACCAATAATCATTTTAAACCATCAACTTAAATATTTTCACGGTCACATAATAGATCATTTTATATGGAAATGATCTGCATTGTGACTTTGACATAGTTAGCCTGGATACTAAAAATGATTAGGTATTAGTACCGCACAATGACATAGCTGTTTCAAAATTACTTCAATGCCAAACTCTACGTTGTTCATTTTATCGTAATAAAACCCCGAGATACATAGGCTTCTCCATCGGTTTAAATAGGACTCGAATAAAATGAAGAGAACAGTGAACAGGCGTTCTGAAGACGACCATTACTTTAGATTTGTTCACGTTCATTGGAGATGATGTTTGAGGAACTCAACTGTCAAGTAACCCAAAAGGTTAAGCCTACACCGATTTGGCGGAATCAGGAGATTCTTTTTCTACGCATAATGTGCAGACAGCTATTCAATCAAACTAAATGATCTCGTTAGGCTCAGTTATCGTGGATCGTCTCTAGTGCAGAATCCTTGGATCTTTTATTGAATTTCCACTTCCGAAATAGCTGCAATGTCATTACGAGTCCAACTAAGACTTCAGCAAGATCGGTATTAAGTAATTCCTCACATGTTCCAAAATTCATTGGAGAGCAATCGGCTTTAAGCTTCGGAACGGATATCATAATACATGTATGTTGAACTTTAGCATAATGTTGACTTATCTTTCCTTGGGTAACTATAATCTTCAAAAGTTACCTTGATTTGGTTCACATTCTAAATTCATGGACGAAAGTAGATTTGGATTTTATATCCAATGCGGACACAATCTCGCATGTTAACCTCAAAGATCTTGGACCCAAAAGTTTGTCATCATTTCTCCTCAAAACCCAAGAGAAATTTATAGACGCTGTAGTGTTGACCAAATGTTCTATCAGGCTTTATGCCTATAAAAAATAAATAGTTGGCGCAGCAGGCCTAGGCCTAGCTTCTCGCAACCATTCGTATTCGTTTGTGTGAGTTTTTATTTTTGGGAGGAATGGAAGGGACCTACAATTTTATGCCGAGTCCGAACGGCTGAACTGAGAAGCTTTTTCAGAACAGTTATACTCTCGGATGTTTGTCAGACGTTCGCGAGTTGTGTTTTTCTGAGAATCGAAACTGGGACCCCCTCAAACAGTAGTCCAGCACACTAAACAGTGAGCCACTGCGTCCACCTCAATATGCATACACGCGGTTGTAAAAATAAATAGGTTGAAACAGTATCTCATTTGTATGCAACTATAATTGAAAAATCTCTATAGATTGGAAAGAATATACCTTGATAGCCTTCCTAGACATTGAGGGAGCAATTATAGGCACACTGTGCAGCCTCGAAATTGATACGTCAATTGGCACACTCCGACTCCAGTTGATCACTGACAGGTGAATGAATGTCTTCCTTCTAATTCTGAAATGGGAAAGGTGCAAGGTAACTACCTTACCTATCCAAAAGATGACATTGCTATCGCTGTCTCGAAACGTCTCAATGCGCTCATATGGATTTTCCGCTGAATGGCCTTTCTAAGCTCAATGTACCAAGAAATGTGGCCTACTGTTCAATCCCCAGGGGTGAGATCATGTAAAATAAAAACGATTGAACGATATCGTTTTCACGAATGCTGTCCCTTATCATATCTGTGGCAATAAACAGAGACTGCTATAGTGCTATTGTCGAAACGATGTCTGAACTCAGAAAACTGAACTGGCCCTCTTCAGAAGGGAAAGCCAAACTGCCAACTTCGTTCTTCCAAAGCTAAACGGCTTTTTAGATATTAGTCCACATGCTACCGCTAGACATCTACTGCATTCCAAAAGACACTGATTATACCCTAACCCCCAGCTTCAATTCAACAAAAAAAATTCGAAACCTTATACCCTCCAGCATATAGGTACAGACTGGGATAGTGATGTAGGGTCTCGCAAAGGATCCATCTGTATACAGATTGGTCCAAGACATACGCAGGTGTGGGCGGAGGTGTTTCTTCCACGATCTAAATTGTAAAATCTTCTTCCTTCTTTCGCCTTCCGAATCACTGTAGCGTATTTAAGGCGGTGATCATGACGATTAAGGTCTGTCTCTGTCGTGACTGCTCTATATTGTAATACCCACAAGCGGTATCACAATTTTTACCAAGTCAAGCCGTGACTGAATTACTGGATGATTGGATTCGGTCACCGTCAATTTTGTCGTTTATCTTTCAACAAAATTTGCGGAACAATTATTCAAAAATCACCTTTTCCAGATACTGGGCCGACCCGTGTAGAGTTTCTGCCTAAGACACTGCAGCCTTCCATCATCTACGATCCCGAGCACGCTGCTTCCAGTTATCCAGACCAAGCGCTCTGGTATCCGCAATGACTTGGTCTTTGAAACGGAGGTTCGGTCTTCCTTGTCTACTCGAACATGGCGGCTGCGATTCAAATACCCTCTTAGCTGGAGCATTATTGTAGATTCCCTCGATGTGGCCGAGCCAATGTAGTCGACGTGTTTTGGCTTTTTGGACATAGAGTTCGCGGTTGTATCTTCTCCTCCATTCGCCCTCCTCGCACACAGGACCAAAAATCCGCCGAAGTATTTTTCTTTCGAAGGAGCGCAGTATCTGCTCTCCATTTTTGCTTATCATCCAGCACCAGCACTCGGCGCCATAAAGCAGAACTAACAGGATAATGCCCAGTTGTACAGTCAGAGTTTAAACTGAAGTTTAACTAAACCTGACCGAGAGTTTAAACTTTTGGTTTAACTCGTTCAGTTTCACAGTACAAAATAATCTGACAGTTAACTAAACACAGTTGTGGAAGCGCAGAACAATTTCCCAAGAGGATATTTTTCTACCAGCGCACTTTTGCCCAAGTAAATGGTTATTGCTTTTCTCTACTTTATCTATTTTACCATTTGTAAATAAAAGAAAATGTGTGCAATATTATTACATTGTGTATTTTGGTATTAACGAAGTGAATTGATTTATTTTCGACACATGTTTGAACTGTCATCTACTTTCACCAATTAATTACTTACTTACTTAAGGTGGCGCTACAGTCCGGGGTGGACCTGGGCCTCAACCAACAAGCGTCTCCAGCCAGCGCGATCTTTGGCCAGCTGTCTCCAGTTTCGCACGCTAAGTTGGTTAAGGTCCCCTTCCACTTGCGTGCGCCACCTGAGTCGCGGTCTTCCTCTACTGCGCCGTCCCTCGGGTGTGGATTCAGAGATCTTCCGGGCCGGAGCATTCACGTCCATTCGCTCTACATGACCCAGCCATCGCAGTCGTTGGACCTTCACTCTTCTGGCTAGGGCAATGTCGCTGTACAGCCCGTACAGTTCGTCGTTGTATCTCCTCCTCCATTCACCGTCTATGCAGACGGGACCGAAAATTACTCGAAGAATTTTCCTCTCGAAGCAACCAAGAGTAAGCTCATCCGCTTTTGATAGAGTCCATGCCTCTGCACCATAAAGTAGGACTGGGATGATTAAGGTCTTATAAAGGGTCACTTTAGTTGTTCGAGAGAGGGCTTTGCTACTCAATTGCTTTCTTAGCCCAAAGAAACAGCGATTGGCAAGAGTTATTCTTCGCTTAATCTCAGCGCTGGTGTCATTGTCTGAGTTAATTATTATTAATTATTGCAGTAATTATTATTTTTTTTTTTTTCAATAATAATACATTGTTGAAATGTATGTGGCATTCAGACGGATGCTATTACAGGTACTGCTTCTTTGTAACTCGCTGGGTTTTTACCACATCCAATCACCCGTCGCCAGTAAAATATTGAAAGGATTTTATGAGCCTCTAATTAGGGTCATTGTCTGGTAATAGGTAGGCGCAACGTTTTTTGCTGGTGTTTCTACGAAAATCTGCGCTATCTTGTTCTGGTTTTACTTTTTTTTTAAACAAAAAATGTAGGTAATCCAGATCTGTATACAAAAATGGTATGAACTCCGAAACCTTTGAACTGAACAGGCATTGTCCCGAGAAGTGTGTTCAAAATCGGACAAACAAGTTGCATTGTAAAAAGAATAGAGTGGGTAGTGTCTTGTTTCAGCCAAAACAAAATGTGAAAGATTTGAGTACGTATAGAAATATATTTTGTTCGCGAAGAATCTAAAGAAATCACTAGTACATTACAAAAAAATAATCGTCATTTCCACACACGAAAAGAAATAATTTGTATTGAAAAAACCTCAATACAATTTACGCTTGTCTACATTATGTTTGGGCTAAGATCTACCTGATGTTCACTTGAAAAAAGGCGTTTTCATTGAAAAGTACATTATATTGGTTGAAAATCTATTGAAATTTTCTGATGACAGTGGGTTTACCGCAGTAATGCTGGAACTAATCATAGCTCTACTTTTCACTCATATAAAATCAAGAAGTGCAGCACCCAAACAATTTCTCATTTCTGTTCTCTCTCTCTATCTCTCTGTATGAAATAGCAGCTGTCAAAATAAACCTCAAAATGCGAAACGAAAGTTTAAACGGCAGAATGCAGGCGTTTAACTTAAACCGAGAGTTGAACTCCACTTTGGGTTTAAACGAACACAGTAAAACCGAAAATTTGTTGAACGAAGGTTTAAACCAAAACGAGAGTTTAAACTCTGACTGTACAACTGGGCATAAGGGTTTTGTAAGCATATATTTCGTCCTTGGAGTTAGGAGTTGTGAACCCAATTGTTTTGGCAAAAAAAGTAGCAACGGTTTCCTTGGGTAATCCGAGGTAGGTGAAATCCTTAACTACCTCGAAATTGTAAGCTACTATTACACAATTACGTTCGATTATGTCCTAAAGTTGTGTGTATACAAAATCTGACGTAAACATGTCAAAAATTGACACGAATTTTTGATATCTTCATGCGGGATACTCCATTATTGCCAGATAGGTTTCCTTGCTCTATGATCGCGGTGTAACTTTTTACCGAACTCGTTCCTGGATTGTTCTTTGGCTGTCTTCAGGACCAATTGGAAAATTCTTCACGCCTTCGTGTATCGGTTTCGAGAAGTCAAGTCCTCTAAGTTAATCAAAACTTGCGAATTGAATATTTTAATTTAAAGAAAATGTGCCAAGAAAATTAAGTTTGAAATCTGAATAAAAATGTCAACATTTTTCGTTTTGTAAAACTTTGCGTGCTTTTCGCTCTGTCAAAAATATTCTAATCCCGCCTTCCTACCTATCCATATTCATTTATTTATTTTTTTCAACAGAAACAAGGATATTCTCTTCAAGCATTCTTATTTGCCGTTCAAGAATGTTACCCTCGAGGAGTATGAAGCTGCTATGGAAAAAATTAATGCCAGTGACAACAAGATTCTAGAGCTAGAGGAATGCAGCCTGTCAACACAACTAGACAATGTGAATATAAATTTAATAAAAGATTACTGTAAGTACATGTGTTAAAATGGTTTTATACTTTTTCACTATAGGCGGCAGAAGGAACTGGGCTGGCATTTATTGTTTTTACACAGGCTATTGTTGAGCTACCAGCTGCACCATTTTGGGCGGTACTGTTCTTTACGATGTTGCTATCACTTGGTTTAGGCTCACAAATTGGTATCCTTGAAGGAATGCTGTGTACACTCTTTGACATCGATATAGTTAAAAGGGTTAAGAAACAACACGTGACGGGTATCGTATGTCTATTCTGCTTCATAGTTGGACTTATCTTCTGTACCGGAGCTGGCGAGTATTGGCTCAAAATGTTTGATTCCTTTGCCGGAACGATTGGCTTGGTTGTAGTTGCTCTAATGGAAATGATAGCTGTTGTATATATATATGGACATGAACGGTAACAAAATGTTAATGACTTATTTTTCTATGATTTTTGATGAATATATATTTTTTAGATTCACGGAGGACATATATCAAATGACTGGCTATCGACCAGGTTTATATTGGCAGTTAACGTGGAGGTACATAGGTCCTGCAATCATGGGATGTATATTAGTATCTTCAGTGATTTTCATGGTCATTAGAAATCCGAAATACGGTGCCTGGAATAAAGAATTGGTAATGAATGACATTTGATTTCGAGTTGTATTTATTCACAAATGTGCGTTTGTAGGGAATTGTTGAACAGCTGGATTACCCAAATTGGGTTATGGGAATAGCATTGTCTATGATATTAGCTGGTATCTTACCTATGCCAATTGTATTTCTCATGAGAAGCTTCCAATGCCTTAAAGTGGACTTGGACATTCATCAGGGATCTATTCGGCGCAATGAAACAACAGCATCAACTAAGGAAATGATCGATGATGATGACGTAAGTGAAAAACTATTTTTTTTTAAATATTATATTGTACATATAACCAGTAAAAGGTTGCTTTTATGGTTTGGGCCGATTTGTTTGGCTGTCATTTTGGCTTGACTGGCATTTGTCAGATTTGACAGTCGTAGCGTGTGGTCGATAAAGCATTGCACTACAAAATGACTTCGTTTATAATCAATTGTTATAGACCACCCAAAATGATAAAATGACCAAAATGACAGTCCGACAAAATCGCCGGCTTGATGCATAAAACGCGACCTTTATTGTATAATATAAGTGGTAATATGTAAATATGTTAATATGTAAGTAAAAATACATGTACCTATACCTACATGTAAAATGAAGACATAGGCCCCTATTGTGAGTGTCGATAGTTAATCGTTGATCGACAACTGTCGATGGATCGAGAGCTGTTATTGTCGATTGCGATTAATATTTGTCGATTTGACAGTCGCTTGTAGTCGATTACAAATGTCTGATCGATGCTTTCTCTTGGAAGTGAAAAAAATTTGTGCGTACGAATAGCTAAAATCAATCGACGCAATCGACAATTGTTGTGACGATCGCTGATCGACAATCACAATAAGGGCCATAGATATACTTTTCTTAAGTTGTAATTGTCGAAAATATATCGAAGTGACAATGAATTGCCCCCACTTTCACAGTGCATACAAGTTTAAACTGCACTTTTAGCTTAAACTTCAGTTCAACAATTAATTCGGTTTCACAGTTTTGTTTAAGCCTTGAACAGAGTCCATTTTGTAATTGAAGTTAAACGAAAGTATTCTGCCGTTTAAACCTCATATCACTTGCCACAGTGACGTTTTAATTTCAAAGCTGCCAATTGTCAAAAACACATATATTTGACGTTCTTTTGCGTGTTCTTTGAAAGGAAAGTCGTATAAAAAGTAAGTACTGTACAATTCTATTCATTAAATTTATTTTGACTGAGTTCAATTGAACTGAAGTTCGGATTCCATTGTGAAACCAGTTGAACTTCAAATTAAAACTCAAGTTCAAGTTCAGCTGAAGTTTATTTACCCCCAGTTTCACACTCGAAGTTTAAACTATAGCTCAACTGAACCTGAACGTGAGTTTAAATTCGAAGTTCAACTCGTCCGGTTTCACAATATAATCTGAACTTCAATTCAATTGAACTCAGTTTAACGAAATTGTATGAATGAATTTGGCAGTATTGTTCAGTAGTTAGCTTTTATACGACTTTTTCAAAATCGTTCATTGTATTTTCTTTCAAAGAACACACAAAACAACGTCAAATATTTTTGTTTTTGACAATCGCCTGATCTGAGGTTTAAACGGCAGAATACTGTAGTTTAACTTGAACTACATTTAAGGTTTAAACGAAACTCTGAAATCGAATTAAGTGTAGTTTAAACAACTCTCGCTGTGAAACTGGGGGTTAAACATCCACTGGGGATTAGTATTTAAATTTTATACTATGCAAAAAAAAAACTCTGTTTACCTATTAAAACTATCAAAAATTTTAATGATATAGTAGGTATAATTATAAAAGTCAAGTCATTACACAATATAGGTATATGTACATGTATTTACATTTTTTATTTGAATTTCAATGTACTAAAACTGTAGCAACAGTCAATATACTCATTCCACATAACTATATATATAACATTGTATTTTTTTCGCTTAATTGACTAACAATTCAACCTAACTTACATAATGTTTGTTTAAATATCAACAATCCTAACAACTTGTTAATAATACTAAGGCTATGAGCCCGGACTTACCACCGCAAGATTCACTAGCAGCAACACGCTTTACAATTGGAGATTTTGATGTAAGTTTATTTTGCTTTTTAAAGTTTATATAGTTACAACTTTAGGTGTACTTATAAAAAAATAAATTAATTAAATATTGGGCGAGGCAGGTTAACTTATGTCACTAGAATTGGAAACGAGCAAACTGACGAGCTCACGAGAAAAGGAGGGTAATAGATAGGTACAGAGAGAAGGTGGATAAGGATTGAGGATATTAAACCATTTTCATGCATCATAAAGGGCTCTATTATAGGAACAAAATAACAAAGGAAGCCGACGGGAGGAGGCATTACGGGACACGCAGTATCCAAGCCACTTTGGTAATTCGATCGTAAAAGATCTAGAAAAATGCTCATACTAGGCAGGAAATAGAACACTGGTCGGTATATTATCAAGGCACTGTCTTCTTAGACAACTTACAGGTTACACTTACAGGTTCTGTAACGACCTGTAAACCGAGATAGATACATATAACAAATATACTGTGTGGATGTGAGACAATAAGTCGCAGTAGGACAGGTACTTCTTCAGGGAAATTGTGTGTTTTCAATGGCAAGTGATTAGGTTCCTAATGGTGCGATGGGTCCTAATGGTGCCTAGTGCCGTATGAGACCTCTCTCTCGAATCCCTATTTAACCTAACCTAACGTAACCTATATCTCTATAGGCTTAGTTTCTTTCGATCATGTAAGGGGGTTTTACTTTTATTATTTTAATTAACATCGTTTTTCCAACTTGAATTAAGTTGTTCGAATTGGACATAAACTGATAACAGTCCTAAATTAGACCACCCAGACTCAACAGTTAGGCATTACATAAGTGAAAAAGATCGTCATAGCATTAAATCTAATATTTCAAATTCAAGAGAGCAGTACCAACCCCCTTAGTGAGTGTCCTTTTAAAAATTCCGAAAAATCCATAAAAAAGAACTAAAGGGTCCGCCAAATAACTTTTTTTTTTTTTTAAATGCTATAAAAAAAAACTACTGAATATTTTCTCAAATTTATTTTTTTATTTGAAAGTAAAATCCTTCCGGTTAATAATGGAAAATAATTTCATTCAAATGGCTGCCTCGGCTGGCCATGCAGTAGCCTACACGATCGGTCCAATTTTTAAGCACATTATCAATTGTGTGCAGCTGTATTTCACCAATGGCTTCACGAATATTGTCCTTTAAAGCGTCAATTGTCTCTGGCATGTCGGCGTAACACTTATCTTTTACGGCACACCACAAATAATAGTCTAGTCCAACGGTGTCAAATCGCAGCTCCGCGGTGGCCAAACGACATCAGCTCTGCGGCTGATAATGCGATCTTCAAAAACAGGGCGCAAAACATCGCGTGTAGCTTCGGCTGTGTGGCACGTAGCGCCGTCCTGTTGAAACCAAATGTTGCCAATATCCTCCTCTTCAATTTTTGTGAACAAAAATTCGTTCAACATGGCCCGATAACGATCGCCATTGTCTGTAACGGCCACTCCTTGCTCATTTTCGAAGAAAAATGGCCCAATTATGCCTCACGCACACTTTCTGCCACAGCAGCAATTTTCTCGGGTATAAGCACTGTTTTTGGACTGTTTTTGGCTTTTCACGCTTTGGTTTATCGATGAGGATGCCAGTTTCTTTCACTTTTTTCACAAGATAACGAACATACGAACATACGGAGCTGACGGTGTTTTTCTTCTTGCAATTTTTTTTTATGTAAAGACGCTCTGTCCCCAAATTTTTTTGTACAGATCAGTGATTTTTGACCTGATACTGTGTAAATAGCAATAGAGAATAGATATATAGGACAGCCTTAGTTATAACTTGTATTTTTCGGACTTGTGTAGTCCACTAGCCGCAGATATAGCCATCCATCAGAAAAAATCTATCCTTAGAAACACGAAACAGAACAAAACTAAAACATGTAACCACAGAATTTTATAGGAATTCAGAGGAACCTGTTGCGGAATTGACTGATAAGTTGAATAGAAAAAGTCTTTCTTTCAAAAAATGTTTGAGGACAATTGCTTAATTTTTTTTTTAACCCAAAGGCAACATTTTAAAACCAATATCCTCCTCTTCAATTTTTGTGAACAAAAATTCGTTCAACATGGCCCGATAACGATCGCCATTGTCTGTAACGGCCACTCCTTGCTCATTTTCGAAGAAAAATGGCCCAATTATGCCTCACGCACACTTTCTGCCACAGCAGCAATTTTCTCGGGTATAAGCACTGTTTTTGGACTGTTTTTGGCTTTTCACGCTTTGGTTTATCGATGAGGATGCCAGTTTCTTTCACTTTTTTCACAAGATAACGAACATACGAACATACGGAGCTGACGGTGTTTTTCTTCTTGCAATTTTTTTTTATGTAAAGACGCTCTGTCCCCAAATTTTTTTGTACAGATCAGTGATTTTTGACCTGATACTGTGTAAATAGCAATAGAGAATAGATATATAGGACAGCCTTAGTTATAACTTGTATTTTTCGGACTTGTGTAGTCCACTAGCCGCAGATATAGCCATCCATCAGAAAAAATCTATCCTTAGAAACACGAAACAGAACAAAACTAAAACATGTAACCACAGAATTTTATAGGAATTCAGAGGAACCTGTTGCGGAATTGACTGATAAGTTGAATAGAAAAAGTCTTTCTTTCAAAAAATGTTTGAGGACAATTGCTTAATTTTTTTTTTAACCCAAAGGCAACATTTTAAAACCAATATCCTCCTCTTCAATTTTTGTGAACAAAAATTCGTTCAACATGGCCCGATAACGATCGCCATTGTCTGTAACGGCCACTCCTTGCTCATTTTCGAAGAAAAATGGCCCAATTATGCCTCACGCACACTTTCTGCCACAGCAGCAATTTTCTCGGGTATAAGCACTGTTTTTGGACTGTTTTTGGCTTTTCACGCTTTGGTTTATCGATGAGGATGCCAGTTTCTTTCACTTTTTTCACAAGATAACGAACATACGAACATACGGAGCTGACGGTGTTTTTCTTCTTGCAATTTTTTTTTATGTAAAGACGCTCTGTCCCCAAATTTTTTTGTACAGATCAGTGATTTTTGACCTGATACTGTGTAAATAGCAATAGAGAATAGATATATAGGACAGCCTTAGTTATAACTTGTATTTTTCGGACTTGTGTAGTCCACTAGCCGCAGATATAGCCATCCATCAGAAAAAATTTATCCTTAGAAACACGAAACAGAACAAAACTAAAACATGTAACCACAGAATTTTATAGGAATTCAGAGGAACCTGTTGCGGAATTGACTGATAAGTTGAATAGAAAAAAGTCTTTCTTTCAAAAAATGTTTGAGGACAATTGCTTAATTTTTTTTTTTAACCCAAAGGCAACATTTTAAAACCAAGATTGAGTTCAACGATTAAGTTTAGGTGATCCAAAAAAACCAGAATAATTTTGTTCGGTTACATATAACAGACACCTAAGCCCACTTGGATACTTATTAACCAAATTTAAATTTCATCTTATAGGCAACAATATATCTAGCATTCTAATTTTTAAAATAAAAATAAATTATTCTTGTAGGTTTTTTTTTTTATTTAGTTTAGATACTCTTTTCATTATCACTAAAATAATAAATTATATTTTTAAATTTCTCTTGGACTGCCATGCGAATACAAACAGAATTAATATGAACCTACCAACAACCGGCCTAAATTAAATGAATTAAAATCTCAACGAATACATCTACTCAAAACGAGTTACAAAAAGTCAATAATTAATGTTCCGCGTTCTCTTTTTTAAATGTGCAAGTTAATGAATATCAACGATCAGAAAACTCAACTATGCACAAATCATTAATGGAACGAACATTTTAAATATACCCATTGCGATTCATAATTAAAATATAAAAAAAAAACATCATAAAAAAACACGGCAACATATAAAAATGTGCAATGAGATGCATATACCACAGAGAGCCTTCTTCATCTACAAAATTAGATAAAATCGAAATATGCTTGAATATTAATAGTTCATAAACGACAAAGCTGTTCAATTAGAGAGGTTACAAAAAAAAACAAAAAAACAATTAAACAAACGTATATGAAGCACATATACCTATCTATATTCCGATGGAAAAATTGAGTCAACTTTTATTTACTTATAAATGAGCAATATGTTTTTAAATGATAAATTAACCTAAGATTTCGGAAGAGGATCTTACTAACCAACAAATATAAATACACAATTAATTGTAGGTAAATGTTTTACAAATATATATTATAATATGTTATAGTGCACTTTTATCCTTATAGCTTTACTTTTGTGGTGTTGCAAATAACTTACTAATATTATATCACTTTAATCACATAAATGTTGTTTTTGCTTTTGCATGAATTCTTTTACATTGGGCCATACTAACAATCATTTTTAACCTTGAACTTAACATTTTGTAGGTCACAATTGCTCACCTTATAGGCAAACTTAACTGGACACTGAAAATGATTGTTAGTACCGCGCATTAAGTAAATACGGTAGTTATAAATTTGGTTTTATTGAGCTTGCATTAAAGATTAAAAGCTATCACATAAAACTGCAGGTTTGTATATAGTTTGCATTTGTAAAGGGTTTTTTTTTAGAGGTATAGAACTTTAAAATGGAATAAAACAAATATGATTTTTTTTAAATCGACATGAAATTTACTTTATTCGAAAGATAATCTTCTGGCATTATAATTTAAATATGATTTCTGGCATATGACTGCCACGACTGGCTCCGACGTAGTCTAATCTGGAGGTCCTCCAAGTGGTAAATCGTTTCGGGTTTATCGGCGTAGACTAGCGACTTCACATATCCCCACAGAAAATAGTCAAGCGGCGTTAAATCGCACGATCTTGGAGGCCAATTCACGGGTCCGCAACGTGAAACTATGCGGTTACCAAACGTTTCCTTCAATAAATCAGTTGTGGCACGAGCTGTGTGACATGTTGCACCGTCTTGTTGAAACCACAGCTCGTGCACATCATGGTTGTTCAATTGATCAACGAAAAAGTCAGTAATCGTGGCTCTATAGCGGTCACCAATGACTGTAACATTCTGGCCAGCACCGTTTTTAAAGAAGTACGGACCAATTATTCCACCATAAAGCACACCAAGCAGTCAGTTTTTGTGGATGTAACGGTGTCTCAACATACACTTGAGGATTATAATCACTCCAAATACGTCAGTTTTGTTTATTAACGTATCCATTCAACCAAAAGTGAGACGATTATTGACTTTTTTTTTACTTTTAAATTCATTTTTATTAATTCTTTCTTTAACTTACATACTAGACAAAAATGATTAAATCTAAATTAAAACTAACATTTATCTTAATCTAGCTTACTGGCTCTTAACGAGCACTCTAAACTTAACTATATCCTTATAACTATTGCCTTTCGGCCTTAAATCTATCAATTTTTGTTTTTAGCGCTGTTTTTTCATTTCCAAGAAACTTTGCTAAAAACTTGGACTCTTTATTATTTGTGTTTTCTTAAAACTACCTAAAACTACTTAAAACTACCTAAGCTACTTAATCTTAATTACCTATAATCAGGGTGATGAGCAATCTCTCGATTGGTCACCATCCCGATTGCGTCGATGGGCGCCTGGCAGTCCCCAACACGGTGCACACGCGCCGCCGGGACTCGAGCGAGGCCATAAGCATCGGTCAAGTCTCGGTAGCACTCATTCATGTTGACGAGCCCGGCCCCTCCCAAAGACCCCCTACGATACACCTAACTAACTTACAAACTAGCTTAAAACTAAGGAGGATGTTACCTAGGTAACGCACCGACCCGGGAGAGCGTGTCTGCCCTCACCTCTTCCTCAAGCCACCAAAATTCGGCGAACTGCTTTAAGGTATCAACCGTGTCCCGATCCGCAATTGCGGTATTAAAACGGAGGAGCTCCTGAGCATTGGCGGCGTACCCGTCGTGGATGAGCCGCTTATCCCTCGCGCCGCGGTGGCTGTGGTACAATACCGGCACACCATCTTTATCTTGGACCAAGTGAGACGATTATGTTGACCGAAAAATGGACGTAGTGCGCGATTTCGAACAGAACCATGATTTTCAAAATAAATTTGCACAATTTGGAAGCGTTGTTCAGGGGCAAGATTCCGTAAAATGAAAACGATCGAACGATATCGTTTCGAAAATAGTAGTCGCTGTCTATTGCCACAGATATGATAGAGACAGGTTTAGTGAAAACGATATCGTTCGATCGTTTTCATTTTACGGAATCTGGGCCCAGGCATCAGTATATTCATGTTGAAATGCCAAACCAAACTAAAAATAAATCACTTGACTGCTGACAAAATGGCCGCCAGTTAAAATAGAATTGCCAACTTAAAGTTCCATACCCCTAAAAAAACACGCTTTCTTTTATAAATTTTGTATCTTATATTAGAGAGGTGTACAAAACGGACCTTTGGATTTCTCAACATTTTTTCCCTGATTTTGACCTCTAGTATCATCGCTAATAGATTTAAAAGAGATCTGTTTAATCCAATGGATTTCAACCCATTGATGTCTTAAGATCTTCATTCTTTTGCCAGCTAGTACCGGACACTGACACCGTGAATACATGTTAATGTTTCAGCTTACTCCAGACGTTGTTTGGAGGTATCATTCAATATAAGGCCGTTCTTTTTTAAACGATAAACGAAATTTCTTCCTGTACAAAACGCTACCAGCCATTTCGATGTCCATTTATGCTCACGGAGCAGCAAGCAGGTCGAAATTGATTGCCATATTGGCCTGTCTACATTGTTCCACGATTGAACATATTCTTATGTGACCAGACGACCTGACGTTTTTCATTTGTCGATCATATGTTCTACCATTACTCCACCAATTGAAGAAAATGGTTCTGGTCTCAGTATCCGCCTTTCGTTTCTAACAAGCTCCAGGTTCTTCCTATGTCCATATGACTAAAAGTACAGATTTGTTCATCTTTCGACTCAAGCTCATTATTAGATATATCTTCTCCCCATTAATGAGGGGTCCTTGTTCTTGATACCACCACTCAAACACTTGCAGTTCATTTCTCATGATATCTATGCGAACGGTATGTCCTATCCTACTGGCAGTTTTCTCAAGTGATGTTCCACACTGTAGGTGAAAGTATTTCTAATTGCGAGCAACCACTGCTAACCCTTTCTGACCTGAGTTTTAAGATTCCTGTCTGAATATTTATCACCCTTCCCAATATTGTACAATTATCTTACCACCACCGGTGGGTTAACCATACGTTTTTCCAAGGCTTGTTTCAGTTTTTAAGAATATATATTATGGAAGGCACCTTCAATGACCATTACTGCGGGCATTGCAATACCCCGGTATTTATATAGCTCTTTCTCTGCAACGCTTACGACTTGATACAGCGATCTTTCAGAAGACATACCTTCTCTGTAGAAATCCTGTCTACTATTCAAAGGATATTTTAATAGATTTTAGTCTGATGCTGATCCGACTGATCTTCTCAGACCTCGTTTGTGCGATCCAGTTTTTCCACTATCTCCCTTATTTTATTATAAATAAGTCTGATCTTTGAATCTGAATCTCTGGAAACAGTTCTTTTCTATCATATGCACTACAGCAAAAGTCCATACATATTGTCATCGCAAAACAATTTTTAACTCTTTCTTTTTTGACTTGTTCTTGGAGTGAATCCAGGCTTGGGGTTGTTCTCCCATTTCCATGGCATAATTGAAGAGCTTTCTCACATCCTTCGTTAGAGTTTCAAGTTGTCGACACAAACGGTGCGTCGTCGGTCGGTTGAAAGTAATGGTATGCTTCTTTAACTGCAGATTGCAGATGCTTTAAGCTGTGATTCTAAACATGACAAGTAGTTTTCGATATTCGGATTACCACTACCTTCAGCCTTTCCTTTTGTATACATGTTATTCACCCCTGCTATACCCGTTGGCGTTTGTCGTAAACGACTACATAATATTTCATTTCAGTTTTAAGTTAGTGTTTGTAATTTTTTTGAGCAAAACCGATTTAAAATTACAATGAACACATAGAAAAAGAGTCTTGTCTTATATTCATCCGGTGAATACCAATGACCACAAGGTCATGGAGTTGGAGCAGATAGTACCAAAATAAGAACCGGTAACTTAACGTTGACACCAAGTTCGCAAGCCTTATAGCAGGATGACCTAGCTGTTTCCAAATTAAACCAATATGACCAATTACACAGGGTAACTTAGCTCGTGAATACGAACCCGCGATGTTTTCCATGTATCATGGCTTTATTAGTAAAGGTGCTAGTACACGATATGTAGCACGCCTCATATATATGTGGCTCTGACGTCAACAGAGACGTCGATATCAAGGGACACGGTGCCGTACAAAAGGGTATGCCCTACAAGGCCTATCATGGCAAAACTGGACGCATCTACAATATAACTCCCCATGCTGTTGGAGTCATCGTAAACAAACGTGTCCGTGGACGCATCATCCCAAAGAGGATCAAGGAGGCCAAGGAGAAGAAGGTGTGGGTTAACTTGAAACGTCAACCAAACCCACCAAAGAAATGGCACTTTGTGAAGAAATTGGAGGAACCAATTGCTTTGGCTCCAATTCCATACGAGTTCATTGCCTAAGTTGAGTGTGTGTAATTATAATAAATAATTATAATTATAATTATAACAAAGAGAGCTTGTACATGGCATGTACCCATTGGGACCATTCGCTGACGTCAAAATGCTACATATCGTGTACTAGCACCTTAAGAGCAAACATTCCCATAAATGATGGAACACAACGTCGGTCGTGGCATGGCACAAGTGGCTGCCTCGGCTGGCTTCGCAGTAGCGCATTCTGTCACTCAAATTTCCCAAGACTTTGTTGATGGTTTCGGGCTGTAGCTCACGGATTGCTTGGATGATACTTTAAGTTCTTGAATCATTTCCAGATTGTTGAAATAACATCGTTCCTTCACTGTTCTTCACAAAAAAAAAAACGTAACGTCCACCGTTGACCGAAATGTTGCGTTGTTCCCAGCGTCATTTTCGAAGAAAAATGGTCCAATGATGCCACTACTCTACAATCTACAATCCGCACCAAACTGTCATTGGCACCGTACGACGACACGGGGATCATGAGTGCTGTCCACTAGCATACCAGTCTCACGAACTTTTTGCACAAACTTGTGTACAGAAAGCGCGGTGGGTGCTTCATTTCGGCCAAAACTTCTTTTCAAAAAACGCACGGTTTGGGCTACTCAGCACTCACTTTGGAAATAAGTTTTCAATAATTCCCAACGTTTTCCAAGCGTAAAGCGACTCATTTCGATCCGCGGAGGTATGGTACTGACTTTCTGTCAAAATTTCGAGCGGGAAACAGCTGTCAGTGTCAAAATAACCTGTGATTTAAAAAGAAAACACTAGATGTTCCTATTGGCAACTCAGTCTTGATGGCCCACCTGCACAGAGATGCACATTTTTCAGCTAAGGCTAGCTAAACTGGAGGAGCTCCATCCGGTTTTAAGGATACGTTGCTTCACGTCTCATATTTCGTATATAGATTATTTTTTGTTTTGTACAACTTAGCCCCAGTGCACACTTGCGATTTTTGACGCGCGTGCCGCAGCGTCACCGCTTTTACGTCTTAGCGGCAACATGACGCATATGTACACTGCTCAATAACAAACAATGTACTGAAAGCAATATCGCGGAAACCTGCGAGTCTTTTTACCCGCAAGAATGACGCGCGATGCCGCAGCGTCATCGCAACATCACCACACGTGTGTGTGCACCACTCAATTTATTTGTGAGTATTGCAAGACGCAAAAGCAGTGACGCTACGGTGCCGCGCGTTAAAATGGCGCATGTCTCGCTTACTCGCATTAAATATTTTGCCGGATTGCATC
The DNA here is from genome assembly GCA_949372485.1 of Cheilosia soror. Taxonomy (NCBI): domain Eukaryota; kingdom Metazoa; phylum Arthropoda; class Insecta; order Diptera; family Syrphidae; genus Cheilosia; species Cheilosia soror. The sequence continues at coordinate 78,096,331 of OX443561.1, read as the reverse complement.
CATTCGTTGGTAACTTTCTGACAAATTTTGTACTTCTTTCAGAATTTAAAGCTATGACTCGTATACTTTGAACTTATAAGCTTGTTTGTCACATAATTTCACACAAATGCATGCAAATCATTAGATAATATTTTAGCACAAATTTTGTATAAATTTCATCTTATTTCGCTTGATTAAATTTTAGCATTGTTTAGAAAAAAAGTTACATGCATAGTTTATCTCCTTCACTATATCGCATATTGTTTTAGTCGGCTCTCACATTGAGGCAATAATCATTAATCAATAAGCAACTGGCAATAGAAATCACTCAATATCATCGCTCACAAGTATTTTACTTTCAATTAAGTTAGAGGTCTCACATCAAAGCAACTAAATATCGCTCGAACGAAAAATGTTGCTGATTGTTTATTGGCAGTTGCTATAGCAACTATAGTTGCTTATTGCTTGTTGCCTCAGTGTGAGAGCCGCCTTACATTAATAGCAACTGTCAACTGACAATAGAGTATTAATTTTTATGTTTTAATTGTTACACATTTAAATACTTATAATGTTATAACTTGCTATACCTTAGGAGGATGACGAAGATTTCAGTGGTCCAGCAATGGGTGGCCGCGTTAGTACCCGCAGCGATGAATCGGATGACGAAGAGGATCAACCAGTCACAATGAAAAATATATCATTAAAGTCTCCGGTCACCGCAAAACATTTAGTGGTGCCAACAAGCAAACATTCATTTAAAATGGAAATTATTGACTAGTAGTGATATAAATACATTAGATATTTAAGGAAAAAATAAAAACAATTGATTAACATCATTTAAAACTCAGCCTTTTGCAAACTAATGTAAGGAACTAAATATAAAGTTGTTTTTAAGTATGTACATATAAAATTATTGTTCTCGTTTATACTTACTCATGTATGTTCCTTTTTTTTTTTTTGTTACAAATTTGTAAATGGAGTTGTTTCAGGGGATTTTATTACCGGATAAAATGTGCTTATATGTCAGAGTCGATTTTTTTTTTATAAAATGATGATAATGGAATAAATGCTCAACAGGTGTACCGTCAATCAAACGCACTACTTCCTTACATTTATTTAAGAAAAAAAAAAACAAATGATGTGAGTTTTAATATTTGAGTAAAATTAAAAAAATTAAATATACTTAAGGCTTAAAACTCATATTTATAATGTGTGGCAAAATCAGTTTAAAACTAATGTTATGGGTAAGTGCGGGTACTTACGTATGAATGTTTAAATTCGTTTTAATTTCAATAAAAAAATATCTTATCCACAGGTTTTAGAATATTATGTAAAATAAAAACAGCTGTGAATAGGTTATAGAATTGTAAATGTATGTAAATGTAATATTTGATAATGTATTTTCATTGTATGTTATCTATGCAGCACCAGTTACATAAATAAATTAAAGGATGTACGTTCATGCGTACATGTTACATAAATAAAAGTTACATACACGTATCCTTGTGCATATGTTGTTTAAAAAAAATAAAAACTAAATCAGGTTACATAGTAAAGTAGCTTAAGAAGATCGAGTAAAAAGTATTAAAGTATTATAGATTAAGTACTATAGCCTATAGCATGTGTTTGATATTTGTTAATCTATTGCCGCAACCTCTCATGCTATTATTGTTTTTTTTTTTTTTTTTTTTTTATTATTATTTTGGAATGACATCCCAACTTAATGATACAAGACAATAACTCAGAAGATAACATTTATTAAATTTCCTTAAATAAAAAATTCAAATGCTAATAACTAAAGGTATTTTTGCAAGAAACCAAAAAAAAAAAAAACAACAAAAATTATAATAATTTGATGGCAAGAATAGAGTGATTCACATTCCTAAATAAAATTGTTTTGACATACCTGTAAAAGGTACTAAAAACCCATCAATGTTTTTCAGAGGTGGCAATATTGTCTTCAGGTCGATTCGATGGTTTGTTAATCTTTTTTGTACTCAACTTCGGATGGTTGTACAAGATTATATTGTCCGCAAAAGTGTTGTATCTTTTAACTTGAGCTGTTTTATTAACATTTAAAATGTGTATGCAAATTGATACAATTCCGAGATAAGTTTATGAATTAAAATTAAAATTAAATGAAAATATTACATGAACTCAATTTAATTGAAAATAAAATGTGTTAACATTGACTATATTATTCATTGATTTATTGAAAGATTTTAATGAACGAAAAATAGGTACCTAAAATAAAAAATAAAATAGATTTATACTTCATATCGGTTTTTGTTAGTTACCTACTTTAATTCAACTTAAAATGGCCATAACTTTTTTTGAGGTATTTTAAATTGAGTAATATAACCCATACAGACGGCCGGTTGCGGTGTCTATTCCCTGGGAATGTATTTCATTAGTTGATCTTCGGTTTAAGAGGCATTAAAGTGGAATTTAGCATTTCGGCTTAAATTTTTGGGAACTCATAATGGCGAAATATTTTGCATAGAAAAATAACTATTGTGACCTACAATACAGTGAGCGTCAAAAGTGGGTCAACTGTCATACTGTCGAAATGAAATATGCTTTCTTATTGTTATTTTGTTATCAAAGTTTTTGCAGATTGTTGCCTTTTCAGACATGTTTCAAGACATTCAAGAAAACTCAAAAGAGCAATGGGGTTAACTCACTTTTGGCGCTCGCTGTATGTTTAAGGGGGAGGTCAAAAATAATTATTGCAAATTTTTGTATATTATGTAAATTATATATCCTAATTGTTATACAGAAGCAGCACCCGATACAGCTGTTCAACGATAAAAGTGGCACTGAATTAATATTCCATTTAAAAAGAGCGACTGTTCTAAAGGGTGATTTTTTAAGTGTTTGGTTTTTAAAATTAAAAGAAAATAACGAACATTTGTAAGCTTGAGTGAAATTTGTATTAGGGTCGATAAATCAATTCCTGCCATTTACTTTTTGAATATTATTCCCAGTAAATATTGACCACGACTATGCTTCAAGTGTTCCATCCGGGATGTCCAATTTTGGCATATTTTTCCCATTTTTCCAACATATCGACTGGTATCTCCCCAATAACACGAATTATGTTGTCTTCCAATTCGGCAATAGTTGCTGGATTATCCGTATCACATACCCACAAAAAATAGTCCAGCGGCCTCAAATCGCTCGATCTAGGCGGCTAAAACGTGAGATGAATTCCTCGAAAAAAAATCGGATCTTCTTCGAGCAATTCGAAATTTCTAAGGCCCATTCACCAAATGTTCGACGTTGTGGCAGGTCGCCTGATGGCTTCAGTTCTTGCACCAGTTGTATTTTGTATGGTTTCAGACCAAGATCCTTGAGTAACATTTTCCACGTGGTCGAATAACACATGTCTAATTGCCGCGAACGACGCCGGATGGACATTTCACGGTATTCATTAACACTGGTTGATACGGCAGCCATTTTCTTCTCCTCTATACGCACTCTACGCAAACAAGTCAGTGGCTAAATGTCTAATTGAGTGAAATTGGTAGGAAATTTGATTACAATGGCTTAAATAGCCTGCTTAGTAGTAGGATGATAACGACGACCTTAATATGAAATGGCAATGCTAACTGAGCATTTTTTACTTTGGCGCGTGCCGCGAATCACTCCTGAACTGTCAAAAAAAATCAGGCTGAAAAACCAATCAGCAAAAAAATCACCCTTTATAAATAAGGCGCAGTAGCGCAGTGGTTAGTGTGCTGGACTACTGTGCGAGGGATCCCAGGTTCGATCCCCGGAAAAACACAAATTACATCTTAAAGTTTTTTCTACTGCGCCACCTCTCGCGAACGTCTGACAAACATCCGAGAGTATGACTGTCATGAAAAAGCTTCTCAATTCAGCCGTTCGGACTCGGCATAAAATTGTAGGTCCCTTCCATTCGTCCCAAAAAATAGAAACTCACACAAAACGAATAGTTGCGAGAAGCTAGGCCTTGGGTGTCACCCGCCTGTTGCGCCACCTATTTATTTATTTATTTTTATAACTAAGGCAACTTTGACGATGCAAAGCGTAGTGCTAGATAGTAACCATTTTTAGTGCCCATAGGTTATGTTATACGGTACAAACTAACAATGGACACACTTTTCATTGAAGTTAAGGTGAGGATTGAAACGGTAACTAGTAAGGACCATTAAACTAAAAAAATGAAAGAAGATGCGGTCGGACCGAAAAAGACAAGGCAAAGTACGATTGTGGATTAATCCACACGGTTGAGGTGTATTGTCAGAAAAGTAATAGAATATTGAAGTTCTACGGCACAAAAGGGGAACAGGACCGAAGTACCTAAAGTAAGTATTAGTGTCCTGACTGATTGGCGATTGGCGAACAACTCCCCGCACAAACGGTAAGAGCTAGGCAGCTGACATTTTGAAACAAATTTCCTTTTATTATGCCCAAAGTGAGCGCTTAAGGACCATTCACATGAGAGCGAACGAAAGAATTGATGAAATGCGAACAAACCACTTTTAAACATTTTATTATTCCAAGAGTAGGATAAATAATTATCCGTCAAAGGAGGTCTTAGGAGGTCTTAGTAGTAGTAATGTTCTTTCGTAAAATGCACAATTGCAGAACCCCTTTGTTTGCTATGGAGACAGGTACCTATAAAATGTCGATAATTGACAGCTGTCGCTCCAGTTATTCCCTGTGAGCGAAGAGATATTCCATGCCTATCCTGAGTCTATGCCTTTGTCAAAAAACCGTAAGCCTACCCTCTGATCACCATAATTGCTTGCAAGACCATTGATGTGAAGCTCGTAAGCGTTTCGAGTTAAACCCGGTCGGCTACAGAAAATGAAAAGCCTAGACGACGTTCGCAAAACCCTTCGCCACCCTTCAAGCCTAGATGAGGATAAAAGAAGGTATGAACAATGCAACGAATCGTTAAAGGGAAGATGCACACATACCAGTGATCGATTCATGGATTAAACGAGGTCATAGCGAAACAAATAACCATCTGACCCAATTTTTGACGGTTAATGGCTGTTACAGAGAATATCTCTTCAAACGCGGACATAAAACTATCCCAAACTGTCTACATTGCGAAACAGTTTCTGAAAATGCGGAACACGTGTTCTTCCATTGCCCACGGCACGAAGCCGAGAGGATTGCCTTACGGGATCAATTTGGGTTATGGCCCACAAACGATAACATCGTGATAACATCGTGAATTGCATGTTGAATTAAACCGAAAATTGGACTACGTGGCCATGGGAATGCTCAGCGATCTTAGGCACCAAGGTAAAGCTCAAATAATAAAAAGGCCCTATACCGACCCCCGCGAAGTAAAGCCTTACGGCGGGGCGGTTCCACGAGGGAAAAACATCGTTTTGTTCTGGAAGGGAAGTGGTTTTAGGCGGTAAGAATCCGGCAGTATCAATGATCGTCGAGTAAAATGGTCGGCCCTAGCGAGGTATCCATCGGAACGGAGAATTCTCCGCAACGCATACTCCGTCTGAGACTCATGTAGTTTTCGGTTGGTCGTCCAGAACCGTCCGGAAGCAATCCAAACGCTTCTGAAAGCGTTCGATTGGCACTCATCTGACAGTTCTGCTACTGAAAAGAAGATAAATTTGCTTCTGGATTTGAAATCGGAATCGCGGAGAGTTCTTCCTGACGGTTCTTGACGACCAACCGAAAACGACATAAAATTACATTCGAGGTAGGTATCCGCCTTCGGAAAGAATAATCAAAATGCAACGACGCATTGATTTGACATGATGTTGTTTCGTGGTTCATCGGGATTTTCCTATTTAGTTCTTTTTAACTTTCTCGTATACGTTAGCAAGAGAAAGATATTGTTTTCGTACAAAATTTCGAACTCGATATTTTGATCAATTCTGATATTACGATGATAGGGGAACTCAAAAAAGTGGGTCTCGCAATTCTGTCCGTCCGTATATCTGTCTGTCCCACCCCTGGTGAATCTAAACGCTTGGACGGAGTTGCTTCAAACTTCGTATTTAGAGTTTGTAGGCTTCCCGCTCGGGACGTTTTTTTTTTTTTTATTCTAGCCCTAATATTAACGGTACCTCCCATATAAAAATTTTACGAAATATGACGAAATATGTCTAAATTTAGATTTTTTCAAAAACGGCTCTAACGATTTGAACCAAAATTAATAGTTGAGTTAATGTAAGCATGCTTAACATGACTGCATACCCAGTTTTTCGCTAAAAAGTCCAGCAACGGCAGTTTTGAAAATTGGATTTTTCTCGAAAACGGTAAAAACGATTTAAAACAAAAAAAACGTATTTTTATGGTACTATTGTCATTCTTAACCATGATAGCAAACTCAGTTTTTCCGTAAAAAGACTTCGTCCTTTGATATCCACCCAAATCCCTAATAATAGTACTTTAAAAAACTGCTCATATCTCAAAAACGCCATTTTCGATTATGATAAAAATGTTACTTTCAGGTAATGCTTAAATCCATAGTAATATGATTTGCTCAGTTTTGAGCTAAACAGTTGCAAAACAGTGGTTTTTGAACCATGAATGCGTCCTTCGATTTCCACACCAATCGCTAAAAACGGTACTTTAAAAACTACACATATCTCGAAAACGCCATTTTCGATTTGGTTAAAAATGTAACTGCTAGGTAATGTTTTCAGCTAAACAGTTTAATAACAGTGCTTTTCGACTGCCACACTTAGATCAATGTAGATCCGTTGTGATGCCCTAGGGGTTTATGACTCCCATACACTGGAAACCTATAAAAAATCTATACGGATTAGTGAACCAACCCGATGTATTTGCAAATTTAAGTCATTAATGGACACAGGTCCATTTATGAAGTTATTCTAAATCCTCGAAAATGTAGCTACCAAGGATTCTATTTCTAATGTGGCAGAGGGATGGGTAGTGGCAAAGAAAGTGTCAGGTGTCCTGATGCACCTCCTCATCACCAAGGTTATCGGTACTGATTCCCATTTCCTTGGTATGGTATTTTAGCATATTGTGTCCGGTAATATTACCCATAATCGAGGACGATAGTTTCTTGTTCAATTGTAAGATCCGCTTAGTTTTCTGTTTGTTATAAATTGGCCACATTTTCCCGGTTATGCTACAGGAGTCGAGCTTAGGTTAGGTTAGGTTAGGTTAAAAAGGGGTATGAGATGACTCATACGGCACTAGGCACCATAAGGGCCCATCGCGATCCCTAGGGGGAAACCAATTGCAGTGACCTACAATGGAAAAACACCTAAACACTTGCCCTTGAGAAAACCCCAATTTCCCTGCAAAAACCAAGTAGCCCCTTGAAGTTGGTATTGTCTATCTCCCCCAAATGTTGGAAGAAGTACCTGCCCAAAAATTTCCTTCTACTGCGACATATTGCCTTACATTCGCACAGTATATGTGTTATGTCCTCTTCGGCTTGCAGGTCATTGCAGAATCTGCAAGTGTCCGAGTCTGCTAGCCCTAGTCTCCTTGCATGTTTTCTAAGAAGACAGTGCCCTGATAATATGCCGATCAGTGTCCTGAGCTGTTCCCTGCCTAGTTTGAGGATTTCCCTAGATCTTTTACGGTCGTATTGCGGCCAAAGTGCCTTAGATACCGCGTGACCGGTGAGGCCCTCCCACCTCCGGTCGGCTTCCTTGTTTATTTTATTCCTAAACGAGCTTGCTCCATCTTTCATTTGCCGCTATTAGTATTTCGTTACCAATTGTCTGTCTGCGGTTACAGGTGAAGTATTACTGTGGTGTCGGTCTGGTTTAGTTCAAGGGAGGACCCTTTTCTTGCCAGCTCATCAGCTTTTTCATTTTCAGACACGGGAACCCAGCACAGTCTTACGTTTTGCTACGCGTCAAGATCTCTTAAGGACCATTCACATGGGAGCGAACGAACGAACTGATGAAATGCAAACAAACCACTTTTTATGCATTTATAAACAGAAAATTCCACATTTTATTATTCCAGGATATCCTCCTCTTGGAATAAGGTTAAGTTCGAACGAATTTTTTATTCGCTACTTTGTGGAACGCGATTTAATTGATGTGGATTGTGAATAGACTGACAATTCGCGCCAGGGTGTTTTCGTTCGCGGGAAAAAAATTGGATTTCGAAATTTCGTTATTTAAACTGTCAATAAACTTGTTTTCTTAATAAATTTTGATGGAATAATTAATTATCCTCATCTTGGAGTAGTAAAATGTGCAATTTTCTGTTTATAAATGCATTAAAAGTGGTGTGTTCGCATTTCATCAATTCGTTCGTTCGCTCCCATGTGAATGGTCCTTTAGCTCTCGCGACAGAGAAGTGAAAGTAGTTTAGTTAGTTTAGTTTAAAGTGGCTCTCGATGAGAGAAACACTTAGGCCATTATTCGGCCCATTTGGCATACCACTGGGATTTGGGGAGCTGTTTCTTTACTGGCTAATCATGTATACCATTTGCTGACGGTTATAAAGCTAAGAATGTTAGCGGCGCTGGTGTTACTGAGATCATTGAAAAAATAGTTTCCTAAGTAGGCCTTTCTTAGATTGGCCAGGGCAAAGCCTCTTTTAAAATTGATTTTCGTCTGTAGAAGGATGCGGGCGTGTCCAGTTGGTTGCCCTCTCCAGTGTTTCCCTTCCCTTAATCTGATCGCCACGTTAGTGGCATATTCTTTACTGACGATGTCTAGTGGAAGTAGGTTATGCATGGTTTGCAGAGCGGCGGTTGGAGATGTCCTCAGTGCACTCGTGATGCACATACATGCCAAGCGCTGAATCTTCTCTAAGACCTTTAGATTGGAACTTTTGTTCAAGGCCGGCCACCACACAACGATGCTGTAGTATCCTGAATAAATGACATCTTTCTGGTTCTGTAGTCTCGTATAAAGTGAGTTTTATTTTATTAAATCTGACATTTTATACAGTGTGAGCATACACTAAAATTCTGACAATTTATACAGTATTTCAAGATACTACAGATGCCATATAGAATTATCGGTTTTATGACCAAGCCTTTGCACCCTGAGCTCTGCAACGAGTTCGTTAAGAACTATGTTCCATAACAATGGAGAAAGCACTCCACCTTGTGGGGTGCCTATGTGCACAAGTTTTTCGACAGCGCTGCTGCCAAAGGTGGCCCTCGCCATCCTTTTTGTTAGAATGTGGGTGATTACGCGACAGATTTGTTCGCCAATATTTAACTTGTTTAAGGCTTGGCTGATCGATTGTGTTTTGATATTGTTGAAGGCCCCCTCTATAAGTAAGTAGTATTTGATTATCAAAGACGTCAAACTAGATTTGAAAGCCTTCGCTGCGAATCAAGCGAGCCACATTCACTTAACAGGCACCCGACCTATGAAGAGTTTTTGTCTGTGAGCCTGCAGCCTTCCATTCTCGGTCCGTTACTTTCAGTTGTCAAGACCAAGCTATCTGATGGCATCCGCGATAATTTGGTTTCAGAAAGGAAGACTCTGCCTTCCGTGTCGTTTCGGTTTCGTATACCTGCGGGAATTGAAATATGAAAAATCCCTTTCGTTGGATCATTAGTTGTGTTTTGGACCTGACTAACTTGTTGACAGCTATTACATTACAATATTTTAAAACAAATATTTCACCTGGTGTGAATTATAGCACATAACAAAACTGCCATCCCTGTGTTACGCAAACTGCTTCCATCTACGCATACGCCAACTTAAATTTCTCTTAAAAAATAGTCTTGCGAACGGGTATTTTCTATTTCAATCGAACCTATTTGGTTAGTCTTCGGGGAGATTTCGATACGAAAAGTAAGTTCTGCGTCCGAGTAATATTGACAGTGAATTTTTTTTTAACCTGCTTAAAATATATATATATATATTATATATATTCCTATTAAAGTCAAATGTTATTAAAATTGAATTAAAAAAAATCGGATTTTATCAATTATCTGGATGATTTCTTCCCAATTTAGTTTCGTATTCGTATTTAAGAAATAAGATTATTTAACAAATCTTTAAATTGCATGGAAGTGAAAATTTAATATATTTTTTCTTCCCAGGCAATGGGAATGTGTTATTTTTGGCTATCGGTGCGGAGTGGGAGAAAAGTGCGAACACATTTTATGTTCGACAAAGTGCTTAACTTATCCAAAAAAAAATCCTTTTTTTGTTAATGTTTTTTTGTTATTGCTGAACAAGATTCTTCTTTACGGACGGGAATCAAGTTTAAAAAACGTAAACCATAAAAAATAGCATCTTCAGTTGTGTCAAATGTCAATGCAAAGTATCTAAAAAAAAAGTTCTTAGTGGCAGCGAAGACCGACAATGGATTACGGTTCCTTCGTTGAAATCTCTCAAATATTGTGGAATGAAAATATTTTCCAAAACATAAAATATCTTAATTTACCTATAAGTTGCTCTACACAAATTTATATTAGTGATTCAACGGATGTCTGCTTGCATACACAGATTGTGAATAATATTTGATTTTAAAATGTGCTCTTTGCATTTTTGTTATAAATAGAAATGTTAATATTTGTTCTTTAAAAAGTGTGTTATTTTAAAAGTGGATATATCTTGATATATGCACATGGGTTTTAGTTCTTACGCAGCAGGTATGTATGTGTCAATGCATATGCATGTGTTATGGTTACCCACCGCGTGTTTATGACGTATAGATAGGTAGGTGCTTGAATTGTTAAGAGAAATTTGGTTTTCACCTGCAATTGTTTTTCTCTCCGTGTGGCTATACAGAACGGATACGCTAAGCGTCGCATTCGCATATGCAACTGAAGTTCTCTTGAAGCTTATTTATGTATGCACGTATCGCTATGGTATCAGTGATGTTATAATTTTCTCTGATTAGTGTGAAGGACTAATAAGCGGGAAATTCCAGGTTTAGTGTTTGTTTTGCCGTATTCTACAATATTTTGTTTATTTTTGTTATGTTTTCAATTATAAATGTAACTAAAGAGATATACGTAAAAAAAAAAATATTTAAATGAAAGTAAAGAATAATTAATTTATGTTTGTATAGAAAGTTAAAAAAAAAATATATAAAATAAATAATAAAATTTAAAAACAAATTAAGTAATTTAAGAAATAATTTTAAATAAATTAAATGCAATAAATATAAAAATATATAGAGTGGTAGCCGGTAGGCTGCTGGAAGTAGTATAGCAGTTGAGCCAATTTGACCTTCTACTAAGAGCTACACCTGGTTATGGTCGTAGTCAATTAGGGATAGGGAAGGATGGGCCCTGCAGTCAATTGTTGTTTCCTTTTGGAATACGTGCGAGCAGAAGATACACGCAAGAATTTCAAAAACACCGAACATTTTATAGGTTTATTTTGTCGACAATAGAAATTGGCTAAAATAAAAGTCAATAAAAATTGGAGGGCAAGGAAAATAATGGGTTTAGATGAATTTGGAATATTACAGTAATAAAAAATTATCTATTGAGAAGCTCCTTATAGAAAACCATCCCGACAAACATGCGAGATTCAAGGCTAAGCTTTTGCGTATACTTTACATACTTGATTTAATACTATAGTATAGTAAAATGAGAAAATCGATTTTTGTCAGGATTTGCGCGGTTGCAATGGTAACCCTTAAATTTTATTAAATTGCGTACCTCTAAGGTCAACAGCAGTGCATATCATTAATGCTTAGTTCAGAAGACTTCAAATATATCGATAAGTCAATTTTAAGAGGCTCTCGGTGAAAGAGCCGTTAGTCGGCCCCATTGTGCATACCACTTATGGGAATTGAGGAATTCTTCCTTTACTGGCTACTCATGTATACCAATTGCTGCCGGTTATAAAGAATGTTAAAGAATGTTAGCGGCACTGGTATTTTCTAGATCTTGATCACTGAGATCATTGAGAAAATGGTTTTCGAAATGAGCCTTTCTTAAATTGGCTAGGGAAGGCAGGGCATCTCTTCATCTCTACTGCTTCTGCAGAAGTCATTGTGTGGCAGACCTAACCGTTGCAGTGCCCGGAGATGACATTAAAGACTTTCGAGGTGATGGATATTTGAAGTCGTAGAAGCTCCTTGGATCTGTTTGTGCCCAGAGCTGGCCAGGTGAGCCCAGCAGTATCCTAGATGTTTCCATCTCGAACTTGTTTTACTTGCTGCGTCCACGTGAATTATCTATTTGTTTAGCATAGGAAAGTGGTACATTCATGTTGTGCAGACTTATAGTATCCACGCCAGAGGAGACTAGCCTTGCTTGGTTGTCTGCTGCACAGCTCCCTGGGATGTCACAGTGATCAGGAACCCAGGACCCAGCAAAGGTATAAAGCCAATGTCCGTTTTCAAAAGCCCGTATTACAAAAGTCCGTATTTCAAAAGCCCGTAAATCAAATGCCCGTAAAACAAAAGACCGTAGTTGTATACAACCCCCTTGCCTTTGGTCACTGTAGGATTTGGAATGAGTTCGAGGTTGAGTATATGCAAAGCGACTTTTCGCCAACAACATTTCTAATTTTTTCATTGTTTACAAAAAATTTCCCCAGAAATACGAAAATATCCGTAAAAAAAATACGGGCTTTTTGAAAATGTTTATTAACGGGCTTCTGTATTACAGGCTTTTATTTTAACGATCAACTTGTTTGCATTTACGGGCTTCTGTGAATATGGACTAAAGTTTTGCGGTCAAACGTATCGACCAGGTTCAATATTGGGCACTTTATAGCCGGTTTTACAGTGCAAGTATAAACCCAGGTTTAGTGAAACTCGCAAGCAAGTTTAAACCAAGTACTTAAACCGTGAGTGTATTACAGTTTAAGTTGAACGAACGTTTAATTAGTTTGTACGCCACTGTAAACGTAAAACTCATGTGTATTTAAAATGTTCATCAGTTTTATTTATTGTGCCAGTTTAACAATTTAAAAAAGTGAAATAGCTAGTTGCTTTACTTTTACTTTTGATGGCGCTACAAAGTGTGGTGCTCTTGGGGCTTACTTATTATGCCCCTCCAGCCGGCTAGAACCGGCACTCCAAGCAGCCGGATGTCTCCTTCTACCTATTCGCTATCGAAGATGAGGTCTTCTTTGGTGTTTCTTTCCCTCTGGTATGGCGTCGAAGACTTTACGCGCTGGAGCATCGATGTTCATCCGCTCTACGTGGTCGCGCAGATGTTGTTTTCCTCATTTACAGCAGTGCCCAGGTATAGATAAATTTACTGACTACCTCGAAGTTATACCAATCAATTGTCACGTTCTGATCAAGTCCGTAGTGGGGTTGGGCTTTTGCTGATGAAAGCATATACTTCGTCTTGTCCTTCTTTATATAGTCAGTCCCATTCTGCTTGCTGCTGACTAAATTATAGTGAAAGCACCGGTTATCGTAGGCGATCTGCTTTTTTGTTGATCGGGCAGATGGTACCGAGATTCCACTCTTCGAGTACATTTTCCTCCGACCACATTTTGCAAATGAGTTGGTGTACTCTCCTGACCTCTCCAGCGTTTTTTAAAAGTTCCGTGGAGCACATGGGCTCCAGCTGGTTTGTTCGTTTTTAGACTGTACACAAGCATTTTCTAGAAACATTGGAGTGCAATCATAGATAAGGGCTTGTACTTGCGAACTAATAGGTTGCATAAAAACAACAATAATGCAATGTCGTTTTGTCATAAACCGGGAGGGAGATTGTACTACGAAATTCCAGAAAATAAACTCAGTTTAAACCCCCATCCAAGGCCGGTTAAGTTAAACTCGGTTTAAACTCTCGATTAAGTTTAAACTAGCACTGTAATACACCTTTTCATGTTAAACGACGGTTTAAAATTGATATCTGGTTAAACGGAGTTTAAAATTGCACTGTAAAACCGAATAATCAAATATGGCACCGTTAAACAGAAATCGACCATAAGTTAAATTTAAGGGAGAATCGATACTTAAGTGGTCACTGTTAAACTGTTAAACTTTGCAAAGAAAAAAGAAGTACCCACACAAAATTTCATTCGCCTAGGTCGATTGGTTTGGACGCTATCGCGTTTTCAACAGACAGAAAGACAGACGGACATGTCTAAATCGATTCAAAATGTGATCCCGATTCAGAATATGTCTATATACTTTGTAGGGTCCCCGGTGACTCCTTTTTGGCGTTACAAATGTAATGGCAAAGTGAATATACCTTTCTGTGGAGGGTATAAAAATTAGAAAATAGAATTATTATAACAATAGATTTCACAAGCAGATTCTAAAGCTATTGCAAAGTCAGTGCATCTTAAACAATGAAGGGCCGATTCGAAAGAAGAGGGAAAATATAGACCGAGAAAACTAAGCAGTCATACATTACCTATATGATTTCGAGTAGTTCGTTAAATAGTTCATGGTCTGTTTTCCCTCTAAACTGAGAATGTAGGCAGTTTATTCTAGTGAAATAATGAATTTTCGATTGGACCAAATCTCAGAAATAGAAAGAGGGTTTTAAGTGCCCAAGATGTTCTACGGGTTACTGAAAAAAAATGCAACAATTACTGAGAAATAAATATTACGGATTTAAATTTAAAGCAAAGCTGAAGAGGTTAAATTCTATACCTATTTCTGGAAGAGAAAGTACAATTTTTTAATAAGATATGTTATTTTCTTCTGAGGTTTTTGAGGTAGAGGAAGACTATCATTCACCAAATACTTACTTACTTACTTAAGGTGGCGCTACAGTCCGGGGTGGACCTGGGCCTCAACCAACAAGCGTCTCCAGCCAGCACGATCTTTGGCCAGCTGCCTCCAGTTTCGCACGCTAAGTTGGTTAAGGTCCCCTTCCGCTTGCGTACGCCACCTGAGTCGCGGTCTTCCTCTACTGCGCCGTCCCTCGGGTGTGGATTCGAAGATCTTCCGGGCCGGAGCATTCACGTCCATTCGCTCTACATGACCCAGCCACCGCAGTCGTTGGACCTTCACTCTTCTGGCTAGGTCAATGTCGCTGTACAGCCCGTACAGTTCGTCGTTGTATCTCCTCCTCCATTCACCGTCTATGCAGGCGGGACCGAAAATTACTCGAAGAATTTTCCTCTCGAAGCAACCAAGAGTAAGCTCATCCGCTTTTGATAGAGTCCATGCCTCTGCACCATAAACTAGGACTGGGATGATTAAGGTCTTATAAAGGGTCACTTTAGTTGTTCGAGAGAGGGCTTTGCTACTCAATTGCTTTCTTAGCCCAAAGAAACAGCGATTGGCAAGAGTTATTCTTCGCTTAATCTCAGCGCTGGTGTCATTGTCTGAGTAATAGCGGAGCCTAGGTAGACAAAGTCCTTTACCACCTCAAAGTTCTATCTGTCTATAGTGACATTCTGTCCAAGACGTCGGTGTTGGGTGTCCTTTCTCGATGACAGCATATACTTTGTCTTGCCCTCATTGACCGCCAAACCCATCTTTGCCGCCTCCATCTCAATGCTCACGAACGCGTCAGTGACATCACGCTGCGTTCTCCCGATTATGTCGATATCGTCGGCGTAGGCGAGTAGATGGACGGACTTTTGAAAGATAGTGCCTCTGGTGTTAGCATTTGAGTTTTGCACTATTCTTTCAAGAACGATGTTGAAGAAGTCACATGACAGCGCATCGCCTTGTCTAAATCCTTTTTTGACATCGAAGGTCTCGGTGAGTTCTTTACCGACCTTGATGGAGCAGCGTGCATTCTCCATTGTCATCCTACACAAACGGACGAGTTTGGCAGGGATGCCAAAACTAGACATTGCTCTGTATAGCTCGTCTCTATAAATGCTGTCATAGGCGGCCTTAAAATCGATGAAAAGGTGGTGGGTATCGATTTGAACTTCCTGGGTTTTCTCCAAGATCTGCCGCAGTGTGAATATTTGGTCGATGGTAGACTTTCCTGGCCTGAAGCCACACTGATAGGGACCAATCAGGTTGTTGACGAAAGGCTTCAGGCGTTCACACAGCACAGCAGATAAGATCTTGTAGGCGATGTTAAGAAGACTAATACCTCTGTAGTTGGCGCAGTTTAGAGGGTCTCCTTTCTTGAGGATCGGGCAAACAATGCTAAGGTTCCATTCATCGGGCATACTTTCCTCCGACCATATTTTATCATTCACCAAATACATTAAGAAAATATAGATCTTATCCGTTAGTATCTGATTTCCGGCAATAAATCAATAAATCCTCGTAAAATGTACAAAGTCGTCGTAGCCGTAAAGCAAGAACTCTTTCCCAAAAGTTGTTTAATTCACAAATCAGTCAGCATAATCCATGCATCCATAAAGATGTCCAGGGCTGATTCGGTGCGCACCTGATATGGCTATTCTGGACCTTATCTGCATGTTTCTCTAAATGAACTAAGCTTTGACCCTAACCCAGTTAATTGCCGACTTCTAGGGTCAAGCTCAAGCTTAAGAAAAGGGCAATATATTCAAGACATAGCTTATAAATTTCCGACAGGCGGCAATGCATGCTTTTATTGATTCTATTAACAAATATGGTTGAAAAGCTGGAGGCACTAATTCAATTCAAAGTATTCATAAAACAACGGCCTATATTTGAAAATGTTGGTGTTAAATCACTAACCCCCAGTTTCACACTCGAAGTTTAAACTACAGCTCAACTGAACCTGAACGTGAGTTTATTCGAAGTTCAACTCGTCCGGTTTCACAATATAATCTGAACTTCAATTCAATTGAACTCAGTTTAACGAAATTGTGTGAATAGAATTTGGCAGTACATATTGTACAGTAGTTAGCTTTTATACGACTTTTTCAAAATCGTTCATTGTATTCACACAAAACTACGTCAAATATTTTTAAACGAATCTCTGAAATCGAATTAATTGTTGAACTGAGGTTTAAACTGAAAGTGTAGTTTAAACTCTCACTGTGAAACTGGGGGTAAGGGAAGGATCTCAGGTTTAATCCCCGGAAAAACAGATATTACAGAGCGTCCAAACTCAAGTGCAATTGCATTAAAAGCAATGTTATTTTGAGACAGCTTTGTCATTCTGTTATTAAAAAGACTGAACTTAGTGCCAAAGTTAAGTTGTCATTCTTTAATTCAGTGTTTGTTCTAACTCTTACCTATGGTCATGCGGTTTGGGTAATGACCGAAAGAATAAGATCGCGAATACAAGCTGCCGAAATGAGATTCCTCCGTTGTAGGTATTGCTGGTGTGATTCCAGAAAGAGATGGTTAGACCAAGTTCATAATCTCTTCTCTATCCGAATGGGGATTGCCCTTGATTATTTAGAGTCGATGGCGGAGAATCGAGAGCTATGGAGGGTCCACATGAGCAACCTACACCCGCAAACCACTTAATGGATAAGCGGAACATTGAAAATGAAAATACGCCTCGAAACTGCCAAAAATCCAGTCAAAAAGAAAAAAGTGTTCCAAGAAACGTTTCAAAAAACGAATCGAGAGCTATGGAGGGTCCACTTGAGCAACCTACACCCGCGAACCACTTAATGGATAAGCGGAACATTGAAAATGAAAATACGCCTCGAAACTGCCAAAAATCCAGTCAAAGAGAAAAAAGTATTCCAAGAAACGTTTCAAAAAACGAATCGAGAGCTATGGAGGGTCCACTTGAGCAACCTACACCCGCAAACCACTTAATGGATAGGCGGAACATTGAAAATGAAAATACGCCTCGAAACTGCCAAAAATCCAGTCAAAAAGAAAAAAGTGTTCCAAGAAACGTTTCAAAAAACGAATCGAGAGCTATGGAGGGTCCACTTGAGCAACCTACACCCGCGAACCACTTAATGGATAAGCGGAACATTGAAAATGAACATACGTCTCGAAACTGTCAAAAATCCAGTCAAAAAGAAAAAAGTGTTCCAAGAAACGTTTCAAAAAACGAATCGAGAGCTATGGAGGGTCCACTTGAGCAACCTACACCCGCGAACCACTTAATGGATAAGCGGAACATTGAAAATGAAAATACGCCTCGAAACTGCCAAAAATCCAGTCAAAAAGAAAAAAGTGTTCCAAGAAACGTTTCAAAAAACGAATCGAGAGCTATGGAGGGTCCACTTGAGCAACCTACACCCGCAAACCACTTAATGGATAGGCGGAACATTGAAAATGAAAATACGCCTCGAAACTGCCAAAAATCCAGTCAAAAAGAAAAAAGTGTTCCAAGAAACGTTTCAAAAAACGAATCGAGAGCTATGGAGGGTCCACTTGAGCAACCTACACCCGCGAACCACTTAATGGATAAGCGGAACATTGAAAATGAAAATACACCTCGAAACTGACAAAAATCCATCCAAAAAGAAAAAAGTGTTCCAAGAAACGTTTCAAAAAACGAATCGAGAGCTATGGAGGGTCCACTTGAGCAACCTACACCCGCAAACCACTTAATGGATAGGCGGAACATTGAAAATGAAAATACGCCTCGAAACTGCCAAAAATCCAGTCAAAAAGAAAAAAGTGTTCCAAGAAACGTTTCAAAAAACGAATCGAGAGCTATGGAGGGTCCACTTGAGCAACCTACACCCGCGAACCACTTAATGGATAAGCGGAACATTGAAAATGAAAATACGCCTCGAAACTGCCAAAAATCCAGTCAAAAAGAAAAAAGTGTTCCAAGAAACGTTTCAAAAAACGAATCGAGAGCTATGGAGGGTCCACTTGAGCAACCTACACCCGCGAACCACTTAATGGATAAGCGGAACATTGAAAATGAAAATACGCCTCGAAACTGCCAAAAATCCAGTCAAAAAGAAAAAAGTGTTCCAAGAAACGTTTCAAAAAACGAATCGAGAGCTATGGAGGGTCCACTTGAGCAACCTACACCCGCGAACCACTTAATGGATAAGCGGAACATTGAAAATGAAAATACACCTCGAAACTGCCAAAAATCCAGTCAAAAAGAAAAAAGTGTTCCAAGAAACGTTTCAAAAAACGAATCGAGAGCTATGGAGGGTCCACTTGAGCAACCTACACCCGCGAACCACTTAATGGATAAGCGGAACATTGAAAATGAAAATACACCTCGAAACTGCCAAAAATCCATCCAAAAAGAAAAAAGTGTTCCAAGAAACGTTTCAAAAAACGAATCGAGAGCTATGGAGGGTCCACTTGAGCAACCTACACCCGCAAACCACTTAATGGATAGGCGGAACATTGAAAATGAAAATACGCCTCGAAACTGCCAAAAATCCAGTCAAAAAGAAAAAAGTGTTCCAAGAAACGTTTCAAAAAACGAATCGAGAGCTATGGAGGGTCCACTTGAGCAACCTACACCCGCGAACCACTTAATGGATAAGCGGAACATTGAAAATGAACATACGTCTCGAAACTGTCAAAAATCCAGTCAAAAAGAAAAAAGTGTTCCAAGAAACGTTTCAAAAAACGAATCGAGAGCTATGGAGGGTCCACTTGAGCAACCTACACCCGCGAACCACTTAATGGATAAGCGGAACATTGAAAATGAAAATACGCCTCGAAACTGCCAAAAATCCAGTCAAAAAGAAAAAAGTGTTCCAAGAAACGTTTCAAAAAACGAATCGAGAGCTATGGAGGGTCCACTTGAGCAACCTACACCCGCAAACCACTTAATGGATAGGCGGAACATTGAAAATGAAAATACGCCTCGAAACTGCCAAAAATCCAGTCAAAAAGAAAAAAGTGTTCCAAGAAACGTTTCAAAAAACGAATCGAGAGCTATGGAGGGTCCACTTGAGCAACCTACACCCGCGAACCACTTAATGGATAAGCGGAACATTGAAAATGAAAATACACCTCGAAACTGACAAAAATCCATCCAAAAAGAAAAAAGTGTTCCAAGAAACGTTTCAAAAAACGAATCGAGAGCTATGGAGGGTCCACTTGAGCAACCTACACCCGCAAACCACTTAATGGATAGGCGGAACATTGAAAATGAAAATACGCCTCGAAACTGCCAAAAATCCAGTCAAAAAGAAAAAAGTGTTCCAAGAAACGTTTCAAAAAACGAATCGAGAGCTATGGAGGGTCCACTTGAGCAACCTACACCCGCGAACCACTTAATGGATAAGCGGAACATTGAAAATGAACATACGTCTCGAAACTGTCAAAAATCCAGTCAAAAAGAAAAAAGTGTTCCAAGAAACGTTTCAAAAAACGAATCGAGAGCTATGGAGGGTCCACTTGAGCAACCTACACCCGCGAACCACTTAATGGATAAGCGGAACATTGAAAATGAAAATACGCCTCGAAACTGCCAAAAATCCAGTCAAAAAGAAAAAAGTGTTCCAAGAAACGTTTCAAAAAACGAATCGAGAGCTATGGAGGGTCCACTTGAGCAACCTACACCCGCGAACCACTTAATGGATAAGCGGAACATTGAAAATGAAAATACACCTCGAAACTGCCAAAAATCCATTCAAACAGAAAAAAGTGTTCCAAGAAACGTTTCAAAAAACGCTCCAAAAATACGTTATAAAAACGCCCAGAAAACGCGCAAAAAAATGTCTTTCACCCCTCTTATGTCCCTCAAAACGACAGACTTTCCATTTGCGAAGCAGCAATTTTTGCTGATGATACATCAATTTTCTCATCCCATGAACTCGCTCCCGACATTGAGCGAAATCTTAAAAATTTAATGCTGATATTATAACAAGTAAACTGAATAAAAGAAAATTGTACACGCCTTTTTTTAATGGAAAAAGAAATACTTTTTATCTTCTCTTAAAACGTATTGCAAATTAATATGCGGTATAAATCTATCCGCTCTATTATTTCTGTAATACAGATCACTCAACCAATCTCAACAAATTAAGTCCCAAAAGAGAAAGAGACATTCCTGAGACCTATAGCTATAATAATGTAACAGCATTTTTACTTTATTAAAATGTTAACAAATAAAAAAAACAAATGACGTCACGAAAGAGAGCCGACAACCGAAGAGAATTGCATTTACATTTTTACAAGAAATGTTGACAAAAATACCAACAAGAAAACACATGGGAATGTTTCATTTACATTATATGAAATTTCACCGGTACTCATCGAATTGGACTTTCATGTTTCACCTTAGGAGGGAGGGGTAGGAAACGTGTACAGGTTTTTACATACGTGAGAGTTCTCGCAAGGGCACACTTGACAATCTAATATTTCATTAGTAGATATAAATATGGATATCCTACATACGAAAACCTCCTTTTCCATGGATCTGCGAATAAGGTTATATTTTTAAAAAAACTGATCGGTTTTCGGAACTTACAAAGGGCCTTTGACCCAACCATAATATCAAGGCGATATGCGTTTTTGCGGTGGTTGGGTGTTTATGAATCGGGTAGGCGCTGATTGGCATCAACTTGGCGGTGCGCAGCTGTTGCAACTTTTTCATACACATCAATTGTGCTTATTTTACCTCCTCGTGGTAACCACCGGGTACTGGTCTCGCTCAACCGGACTTGGCTTGCTAAACTTATAAGCGCGAGTGTTGAACACGAAGAAAATAGCAACACTATAATGCTCTGTCGGAATGACTGACTGAACGAGTCTCAGAGGTCTTACATGAGCCCCTCAGAAAGAGGACATATAGCGGATGAATACACAAGATTGAATCAATGGTGTTGTCAACAGTCGAGATGGCAGATACCTTGCGTGAGCTTCTCTGACATATTTGGAGCAAAGGTCTGTAAGGATTTTCAGCACTAGTCAGGGTGCTGAAATAGAGATGGTGGTGGATGAACCCTTTATGGGCCAACGGCAGCACTCATATCCCCGAAGTGGGTTACTGGCAACGGAGTATCCGACCCGATGTCCTAGGGTCATCTTAGGGCCTGGTCCTCCAGGTTGGGGGTTGTGCGTGGGGCTAACTACGCAACCACGGAAAAAATTAATGGTTACGAAGCAACCAAAAGCCTCGGATACGAATGGATTTACTGTTGACGACCCTGCCAAACGAAAAAATGACAATGACGTTCGGATCTGCACGTGGAATGTTCGAACCCTGAACAGACCGCGTGCAGCCGAACAATTAGCGGAGGCCCTAGACTGTTACAAGGCAGATATCACCGCCATTCAGGAGGTGCGGTGGGATGGGCCAGGCAAAAGAAGGATGAAAACCTGTGACATCTACTACGGTGATTGCTACAGAGAACAGAAGCAGCGTCTATTTGGATACGGATTCGTTGTAAGCGGCAGACTTAGGCAAGAAGTCTTGAGCTTTCGACACGTAAGTGAGTGCCTTACAACTATCCGCATCAAGGCTAAATTCGCCAACATCAGCCTGATATGCGCTCACGCCCCACAGAAGATAAAGACGAAACTACCAAAGAATGTTTCTATGAGCTCCTCGACAAATCATATTAGACTAAGAGCCCACAGTAATTTTTGGGTGTGATTGATAACACCAAATAACTCACATAATTAGGTAGTTCTTAAGTAGTTGTTCCTAAATGTTACCGTCTTGCAGTCTGTAGTGGGGGCAATTGTGAGTAATACCATGTCAAAAATGCATTATTTTCTGAATTACAAATAATTGGTAAAACAACTTTAATATCAGAGTTAAGTGCCCTGATTACCAATATGGTGGTCCAAGACGTTTTGAAGGTGGCCTTCAGCCTGCAAGACGGTCTTAAAGTAACCTAAAAATCGATTTTTTAAACTAATTGTGATAACATTTTTTTTGTTTTCCTATACATAGAACTAGCCATCTTGATAACAAGTATGGTGATCCAAAATGCTTAGCCGATTTTTAGGCCACTTTAAGAGCGTCTTGCAGGCAGAGGGCCGCCTGCAAAATGTCTTGAACCACCATATTGGTAATCAGGACACTTAACTCTACATAATGGTCCATAACGTTTTGCCGCCTGCAAATCGTCTTGGACCGCCATATTTGTCATCAGGATGGCTAAGAAAAAAACTGTTTATCACAATTATTAACAAAATCGATTCGGGCTACTTTAAGAGCGTCTTGCATGCAGAAGGCGGCCTTCAAAACGTCTTGGACCTCCATATTGGTAATCACGGCACTAAACTCTACATTTTGAAATGATATTAAAGTTGGTATACCAATTATTTGTAAATCAGAAAAAAATGCATTTTTGACATGGTATTACTCACAATTGCCCCCACTACAGACTGCAAGACGGTAACATTTAGGAACAACTACTTAAGAACTACCTAATTATGTGAGTTATTTGGTGTTATCAATCACACCCAAACATTACTTTGGGCTCTCGGTCTATATGAGCAATGTCCTAAAAACGACGTTAAAATCGTCTTGATGATTTTAACGCCAAAATAGGAAAGGAGGACATCTTTGGTAGCACAATCGGAAAGCACAGCCTACACGACACCACGTCTGGAAACGGACTTGAGCTAATTGACTTTGCTGCGGGACGTATTGCTACTATAGCAAGCACACGGTTTCCACACCTCAACATTCACAAAGGAACATGGCGGTCACCAGACCATCAAACAGTCAATCAAATTGACCATGTTGCGATCGACGCAAGGCACTCCTCCAGTATTCTAGATGTCCGAACTTTCCGAGCGGCCAACATAGATTCGGATCACTACCTTGTTGTAGCCAAGGTACGTATGCGGATATCCCAGACAGCACAACAACGAGGAAATGCTGTGAGGAGATTCAACGTTGAACGGCTACAAACGCAACAAAAAAAAAAAATAAATAAATAGGTGGCGCAACAGGCGGGTGACACCCAAGGCCTAGCTTCTCGCAACCATTCGTTTTGTGTGAGTTTCTATTTTTGGGACGAATGGAAGGGACCTACAATTTTATGCCGAGTCCGAACGGCTCAATTGAGAAGCTTTTTCATGACAGGCATACACTCGGATGTTTGTCAGACGTTCGCGAGAGGTGGCGCAGTAGAAAAAACTTTAAGATGTAATTTGGGTTTTTCCGGGGATCGAACCTGGGATCCCTCGCACAGTAGTCCAACACAATAACCACTGCGCTACTGCGCCCACAAACGCAACAAACCGCCAGAAATTTTGCCGATCGCGTCTCCCTCAACCTCTCGAGAAGTCCTGTACAGCCAGCATCAAGCGCTGAGGACCAGTGGCATCGATACCAAGAAGCCATCAGAAAAGCCGCGACTGATGTGCTAGGTTTAACCCGACCACCACCACGAAACCCTTGGTTTGATGAAGAGTGCCGGGAAGCACATGCAGCAAAGCAACTGGCCTACAAAGCGGCGCTGCAGAGAAGGACGAGAGCAGCTGGTGAGCTCTACGAGCAAAAAAGGAGGGAAGAACACCGGCTTCTCCGGAGGAAAAAAAAAGAGAGAGAAATAGAGAGGTGCTACTCCAGGACCAATGTTCGAAAGTTTTACCAAAAGGTAAAAAGAACGTGTCAGGGAACAAGGCCCGAACAGAGACCTGTAGAGACGAACAAGGAAACCTTGTAGTAGAGTCACAGTCGGTGCTGAGGACATGGAAAAACCATTTCTGCAGACTGCTAAACGGCGAAACTCGCACAATTTTCCAAAAGTCTGTGCAACTACTTGCATACGCTGACGACATCGACATCATTGGCAGAACACAGCGAGCTGTCACTGGTGCGTTTGCAAGTATCAGTACAGAGGCGGCAAAAATGGGTTTAGTGGTGAATGAGGACAAAACAAAATATATGCTGTCAACGAGAAGGGACACACAACATCGACGAATCGGACAGAACGTCACGATAGACAGCTATAACTTTGAGGTAGTTCGGGACTTTGTCTACCTCGGCTCCGCTATTAATTCTGAAAATGACATCACATCAGAAATCAAGTGAAGAATTACACTTGCCAACTGCTGTTACTTTGGCCTAAGAAGGCAATTGATTAGTAAGGCCTTGTCGAGAAACACCAAGAAGACTCTATATAAGACCCTCATCATCCCAGTCCTGCTTTATGGCGCAGAATCATGGACGTTGTCAAACGCGGATGAAGATCTCCTCGGGCGCTTCGAACGTAAAATTCTTCGAGTGATTTTCGGTCCCGTTTGCGTTGACGGGCTTTGGAGGAGGAGATTTAACAGCGAACTCTACGAGCTGTACAGCAACATCGACATGGCCAAAAAACTACGCATCAGTCATCCAAGATGGCTGGGACATGTAGAGCGAATGGACACCAACGCCCTCGATTCCAACCCGGAGGGACAACGCACTACGCACTATGCAGTAGAGAAAGAATTCGCCTTAGGTGGCGTGCACAAGTGGAAGGGGACCTCAACCAACTTGGAGTGCGCAACTGGAGGCGGTTAGCCAAAGATCAGGCTAATTGTAGGGACGTGTTGGTTGAGGCCCAGGTCCACCCCGGACTGTAGCGCCATCTAAGTAAGTAAGTAAGTACACAAACCGGGTTTGCAATCGATCGGATGAAAAAGAAGACTTTTCCCATAACAAAATTTGATCACTTTTGGGCCCTTAATCAGTTTGGTCGTAAAATGAAATTTGTGTCAAAATACATATCAGCTTTCTAGCTCATACCGTTGGGGCTGGGCGTTGATCACCAGTCAGCGCAGTTTTAATATTAATTGGGTACATATTTTGGTTTACAAAAATAGATGCAGATATGATAAAGAATGTTATGAAAACTTAGTCACACATTTTTTTATGTTCAAATAAAAGCAACATCCATTTTCAAAAATAATTTAATAATAATTTTATAAATATGTAATATTTATTTATTGTGCAAAATTGCAAATTGTACTTACGCGCAAATTGTATTTCCGTTTTTGCATTTGTTTGACATCAGCTGAGCAGAAAAATATGAACGAAATTCGCAATGCGCACTGCGATATTTTATTTAAAAATAACAAGTAATCTTTTTTTTTTAAGCAAAACGTAACTTAAATTATTATTTATTTATAAAATAGTATAAATATTTTTCTTGTTAACAGGATAAAGTGCAACTTTAAAGAGGTTGTTTCGAAAACTATTATCAGGGTATGCCTGAGAGTCGATATCATTTCAAAGGTTATTGAATAACTTCGCGAGTAGTGCCTTCAACGTCTAAATAAAAAGCTGCCAAAATGGCAGAAGCAGAGGGAAGTTCGGAGCAGGATGATGTTTCATTCTTGCGTACGGTAAGTACACAAACTCATTCATACTTTTTATAGTCATTTGGAAAGTTATACATAAATCTGGGCGTTAAAATGAAATTTTGATGCGGTCATTAATGACGAGTAGATATGTTAATCATGTTTAAATATGCATAATTGACTCACAAGTATATATGTAATCGTTGATAAGTACAAGATTATGACATTTGGTTCACATTTTTTCCCGTTTTCTTTGCACATGTACATGACGTTGCATTGTGTTAACGAATCCGACACAACTGTCACAATATAGCTTCTCATACATTTCGGTGTGGGCAAGCTGTCAAATTTTGTCACAACAACAAAAAATCATGCAAATGTCGTAATCTTGCATTTATTCGATTCATGAATAGCATAGGTATCTATATGTCAACAACATACTGTCAATGTCAGAAAATGACATTTGCTACGAAGATTACCCCCGTATTATGTATATCGTACTTAAGTTATGGCAACCAGCAAATATGTATATTTTTTTAATTGTCTTTTGATTATTTTATTAACCTTATATCAATACCATTGGTAAGAAAGAGCGAATGCTACATTCAGCCCTATCACGAATTTCATCGTAATCGAAAATTCGGTACGAATGCCGAAAAATGTATGTATCATAGAATCCATTCATAGTAGATTTGTAGTGGAAAATAAAACACTTGAAGCTTATGTTAATGTCTATGATATTAGCTTAATTTAATGAATAATTTGTTGCCATTACTGTTTAAAAATGATTTCGGGCATATGTGCGCCACGGCTAGTTCGAATGAAGCGCAATTGTCCAAGTCCAATTTTCGACAACTTAAAATTGATGGTGTCGCGCGCCGTGTGGCATGTTGCGCCATCTTGTTGAAACCAAAGCTCTGTCACGTCAATGCCATTCAATTGAGGAATAAAGAAGTCAGAAATCGTATTTCTATAGCGCTCTCCATTGACGGTAATATTTTAACCGTCATCGTCCTAAAATAAATATTGGCCGATGATTCCAGCAGCACATTCTCTTCAGCACTGAGCCTCACAACGGCAATAACTTCTTCTGTTCGGACTGTTTCTGTTTGTCGTCTTTGGGAATGCGTATTATCTATGTACTAGAGTGTACGTGGTGCGAAAACGATTCATCGTGTTCCGAATAACTTGCTCAGATGGACGTAGCGCACGACAAGTTGGGCGAACCGAACCATGGTTTTCAAAATAAGTTTGCACAATTTGCACGCGTTGTTTTGGCATTAATCTATTCACCTTAAAATGGCAAAACTTACTAACCACAAATCAACTTTCAACTGTCAAATTGACAATCTGTAGAAAAAGTGTTGCCAGTTTAAAAACCAGACCTCTAAAACAAACAAACACTCTTTATAAATGCCGGTTTACTGAGTCGAAAATTTCGTTGAAACCTGTAAAGCTACGATTACACTTAGCTTTACAGGTTTCAACGTTTTGACGTTTTTTTGAGTCATTTAAATGGCACTGTGACGTCAGGAAAAAATGTCGCATTAGAGCGACATTTAAGCTACGATTCGTGATTGAAAAAATGGCGATTACACGAAATGACTATCATCGTCATTTGTGTCCCAAAATCAAATGACGGACACTGCGAGTCATTTAGAATTTTCCGTTGGGATGCGTCATTGAAGAGCGATCACACGGTCATTTTTTTCGCCATTTAAATGACACTTAATTCATGTCATTTGGTGCGCCATTTTCCTAGTCATTTAAATGACGCTGCCAAAAATGCCGATCACATAGAGCGACATTTAAATGACTGGATTCTTACGTCAGAGCGCCATTTAAATGACTCGAAAAAATGGCCGTGTAATCGTAGCTTAAGTTTATTACTCGTATTTTTTTTTAAACATAAAGCTAATTGTAATCACTGTACTCATACGTTGCCTCATCTAAAGGTTTTGTCAAACAGAACGCGTTTTTAACGCCCCGGTTAGAATATTTCACGCGACATGAAGATTATTTTGACGCGAGGGTTCTAAACGCCGCGTTAGACGACGTCAAACAGATGGCTATGATCAAATTCCCTTAAAATGTCAAGCGGCTCGGATGACGAATTATTGATTTTATTTGCCGGGCTACGAAATTTTCGAAAAGAAAAATAATTTGGGTGAACGACATAACGCTTTTAACGCGTTAGAGAGCGTTAGAGAGCGATCACATAGAGAATAAGTCTGGAGAATAAACTTCTCATTTAATTCCTTTCACCCTTTAAGAATTAAGACAATACATTTCATTACTCAACCCACATCGTAAAGACTTGCGTAATTTCTTGCAAATTCGATTAATATTTCCAGTTGAAACTACAAAAATGACTCACACCGCTCCGCGTCAGAGAATAATCTGTAATTTTTCACAAGGACGCGTTTCACCGCCGCGTTTAAACGCCGCGATGAGTTCAAAGCGACGGCGTTGAAAACGAGCTCTGTGTGGCAGGGGAAATGAATTGCAGTATATTACAACGCGGCGTTAAAACGCGCTCTGTTTGACGGAGCCTTACTTCAAAGAGATCACAAGCATCTCGAAGTATTTTTCTCTGAATTTTCAGATTTCACTTTCGCCTGGAGGTCTCTGTTCGATCAGTAATTATTGAGAATTCAATTGAATCCATTTTTAAATAATTTATTTAATTTGTTGATAAAAAAAAAGAAGAATCATTTAATTGTTTGAAAGTTTACTCACAATTAAATTCAATAATTTTTACAAATTACCAATGTTTGACACAAAACAGCTGATTTCGAAAATGAGAATGAGAGCGGTTAAGGTCAAGGACCATTCACATGAGAGCGAATTGGTGAAATGCGAACAAACCACTTTTTATGCATTTATAAACAGAAAATTGCACATTTTATTAATTCAGGAGTAATTATCCTATCAAAGTGTATTAAGAAATTAAGTTTATAAACAGTTTAAATAAGGAAATTTCAAACCTTTTGCCGTAAACAAAAACAATCTTGGCGCGAATTGTAAAAGTTAATTCCCAATCCACAATATTAAATCGCGTTCCACAGACGAGCGAATAAAACATTCGTTTGAACTTAGCCTCAAATGAGAAATTGCTGGTGGAAACTGATGACTGAAATTCGCGAATCAATAAAAATGTTCATGTGAACGAACTGTCAAAATGTGCGAATAGTCGTTCGATCGTAGGTAGTTGGTCGCTCTCATGTGAATAGTCCTTTAATGAGGCAGTACTTCTGTGGATTCCATTCGGATTATGTGAAGTAAATTTTTCGTAGCGTAGCTTTTATTCGGGGATTTTTTACGAATGGATTCTGTGATTGGGCTGATTATCTTGCCTCTGGTTATTAGACTACGACTAATCTAACCATATACTAAATTGACTTTACTTTTGCAGGAAGACATGGTATGTCTGTCATGTACAGCGACTGGTGAACGTGTTTGCCTTGCAGCAGAGGGCTTTGGCAACAGGCATTGTTTTTTAGAAAATATAGCTGATAAGAATATACCTCCCGATTTATCGCAATGTGTCTTTGTTATCGAGCAAGCACTTTCCGTTCGTGCCTTACAGGAGTTGGTGACAGCGGCTGGCTCTGAAACCGTAAGTTCTATATAAATATTTCTTAAATTAAAAATCTACATTAAGATACAAATAGGGCAAATAATTCGACATAAAACCTCGCCCGAATCAATTCTAATATTTTTGTTTGATAAATCATCATTTAAAAATGATATTTTACTATTTAAATTGTTAAATTTAATTTTTAATATTTCCATTAGATTATAAGTTTACCATTCTGAAAATACTTTGACATACACATTCTTTTTTTTTTTTTTTTCGTTGATTCTATATTTATATTTTTATGTTTATGTTCCAATTTCCGGTTGCTTTTACCAAAATTTTTCTTTCCAAAATCATCCCTACGCGGTTTTCCTGAAAATAACGTCAAAATTTATCCTCTTTTTGGAACTAAATGACATTGTATTTTCAAACATTCTTATTCATCACAAATAAAAAAACATAAAATCAAACAAAACGTTTACGCAAAAAAAAGGACAAGACTTTTGTAAGTATGAACAAATTATTATAATCTACAATAAAATGTATAAAAAAAAAAACAAAAAAACAGTTTAAAAATTGTGGATGACTAATTTCTGTATGTATACTTGAAATTTCCAAAATTAAATCAAGTTTACTCTAACTTCATGTGTTACACAAATTAAATAATGGTTTTCTGCTTTCACTAAACACAACAGTTGCGAAATTAGAACTGAAAATTGGATGATTTTATGTTTCCTGAATCTGAGTGGTATTCGACCCCGCCGTTTAGTTTAATAATGTCATGTAATATTTTAAAGCTATTGTACAATAATTATTATGTAAAATTTTGTTAAACTAAAAAAAACCGAAATCTACTCAATGTAGGGTAAAGGTACTGGTTCAGGACATCGAACGCTGTTGTATGGAAATGCAATCCTACTACGTCATCATAATAGTGATATGGTAAATATATTTTTTGACATATGGAGTATATATTTATTTGGAATTTTTTTTAACAACAGTATTTAGCGTGTCTTTCCACGTCTTCATCAAACGACAAACTGTCATTTGATGTTGGCTTGCAGGAGCATAGCCAAGGTGAGGCATGTTGGTGGACAGTGCATCCTGCAAGCAAACAACGTTCTGAGGGTGAAAAAGTTCGTGTGGGTGATGACCTGATTTTGGTATCTGTAGCTACAGAAAGATATCTAGTAAGAAGATTGATACAGAGTATAACTTTGGTGGATGTAAAAAAAAATCTCTAAAATCCCCTTCAGCACACAACTAAGGAAAACGATCAGTCTATTGTGAATGCGAGCTTCCATGTCACCCATTGGTCAGTTCAACCCTACGGAACTGGTATCTCCCGGATGAAATATGTTGGATATGTTTTCGGTGGTGATGTCTTGCGATTCTTCCACGGAGGTGATGAGTGCCTAACGATACCGAGTACCTGGAGTCGAGAAACGGGTCAAAAGTGAGAACGTCACAAATAAATTAATTCTTAATAAATGCGATAAAAAATCTCCTATCTATTTAAAAGCATTGTCGTTTACGAAGGCGGTTCAGTGATGTCACAAGCGCGTTCCCTTTGGCGATTAGAGTTGGCGAGGACAAAGTGGACAGGCGGTTTCATAAACTGGTACCATCCGATGCGTATACGGCACATAACTACGGGCAGATATTTGGGAGTCAACGAAAACAACGAGCTGAATTTAGTAAATAGAATTATATTAGCATTATATATTTATTAGGGTAGTTGCCTAACTTTGACCAAGTCCCGTTGAGTGAAATCAGTCAAGTTTTTCAGTCCCCAAATGAATCGAACAAACCAATTTTTCTCCACCCTGTGATGTGCTTTTTCTGTGGCCGAGGTTTTGCTCGCCGGATTCAGGACTTGCCCAAAGAAACACCAAACTTGGGTTAAGAGGTCCTCTTTATTTCAGTAACCAACTTATAAACTACTGTCTTATGATTAACTTAACAATGCTTAGATTCCTAAGTAGATGCTAACGTTTAGTATACGCAATACTATACAGGATGCGGCCCAACGACAAGCGCGGTTCCGATCTGCGGCACAACGACGAGCGTGGCTCCGATATGCTGCCCAACGACAAGCGTGGCTCCGTATGTGGGCCAGCGACAAGCACGATTCCGATCTGCGGCCCAACGACAAGCGCGGTTCCGATCTACTGCCCAACGACAAGCGTCGCTCCGTATGTGGCGGCCCAACGACGAGCGTGGCTCCGATCTGCGGCCGAACGACAAGCGCGGTTCCGATCTGCGGCCCAACGACGAGCGTGGCTTCGATATGTGACCCAGCGACAGCCGTGGTTCCCATCTAAAGCAGGACAGCCAAAGATGCTGACATTGCTGATTTAAGGCCAGCTTCCCAAAGGAAACTAAGACACACAAAAATTCGAAGTTTATTTCTATATGGGAGCCTTACAAGATTGGTACATTCAACCAGTAGACAAGTCTCCCCGAATGGCAATTTCATTCGGGTACTCATGCAATTTCGCCCACTTAGTCAGTGTGACTTATAAGTGACGAATGAAAATTTCGTATGTCACATAAAAAGGGAACGTTTCGTTACAACCCGTGCCATCTGTTGATTAATAGGGAAACAACTTTCCAAAGGGGCACTGAAAAACTTGCTTGATTTCGGTGAATGATAGGGACCCGGTCAAAGTTAGAGAAGTTGATGTTCCTGTTTAAGCCAAAATTTTTAAAATGCATTTTTCTATAGGTAAAAAAAGAAGATGCTACAATTGCTTCGACTACTTTCTGTTTGAGGCAGGAAAAAGACGATCAAAAGGTGGTTCTCGAGGACAAAGACTTGGAAATAATTGGAGCGCCAATTATAAAATATGGTGATACCACCGTCATTGTTCAGCACTGCGAGTCTAGCCTATGGCTGAGTTATAAAAGCTATGAAACTAAGAAAAAGGGCGTCGGTAAAGTTGAAGAAAAACAAGCCATTTTGCACGAAGAAGGTAAAATGGACGATTGTTTGGACTTTTCACGATCACAAGAAGAAGAATCTAAAACTGCCAGAGTCATACGAAAGTGTAGCAGTTTGTTCACCCAGTTTATCAAGTACGCTGACGATGAGTTTTTATATTGTTCAAGGAATTAATGTATTCTTATTATATTTTGCAGTGGCTTGGAAACTTTACAATCGAATCGAAGACACTCGATATTTTTTCAAAAAGTCAATCTTAGCGAAATGGTCATGTGTCTGGAGGATTTGATAAATTATTTCTCGCAACCAGAAGACGACATGGAACATGAAGAAAAACAGAATAGATTTCGGGCTCTGCGCAATCGGCAGGATCTTTTCCAGGAAGAGGGCGTTCTTAATCTGATTTTGGAAGCCATTGATAAAATTAATATAATTACATCACAGGGATTTCTGGCGAGCTTCCTTGCTGGCGACGAAATTGGCCAAAGCTGGGATTTGATATCGACCTATCTGTATCAGCTTTTAGCAGCTATTATAAAAGGAAATCATACAAATTGCGCGCAGTTTGCAAACAGCAATCGCCTCAACTGGCTTTTCTCGCGTTTAGGCTCTCAGGCATCGAGTGAAGGTTCGGGTATGTTAGACGTCCTGCATTGTGTGTTGATAGATTCACCAGAAGCCCTTAACATGATGCGAGACGAACATATAAAAGTTATTATTTCCTTGCTCGAGAAACATGGACGAGATCCTAAGGTTTTGGATGTGTTATGCTCACTGTGTGTGGGTAATGGTGTTGCAGTTAGATCGTCACAAAATAACATCTGTGACTACCTTTTACCTGGGAAGAATCTTCTTCTTCAGAGTCAATTGGTAGATCATGTTGCAAGGTAGGTTTCTTCTTTAAATTCATTTTAATAATTTTTATAATATTTTTTTTAATTTAGTATACGTCCAAATATATTTGTTGGCCGAGTGGAGGGCTCAGCAATGTATCAAAAATGGTACTTTGAAGTTACAATGGATCACATTGAACAAACAACTCATATGATGCCACATTTGCGAATAGGATGGGCCAA
Organism: Cheilosia soror; assembly: GCA_949372485.1. NCBI lineage: Eukaryota > Metazoa > Arthropoda > Insecta > Diptera > Syrphidae > Cheilosia > Cheilosia soror. The sequence continues at coordinate 78,062,853 of OX443561.1, read as the reverse complement.
CACGTCAGGGTAAACACATTTTTTTACTTTTCAACTACATTACATAAGAAATTATTAATTTTGAATGGTTGTACTAACGGAGATATTGAAGATCAACTACACTTTTATAGGAGGTCAAGGTAAATCTGGAAGTCGGTATCTCATTTTATAGGACCAGAACCGAGTCTGGCAGGCATGATATCAAAAATTTGGTAGGCTTCCTAACAGGCCACCACGGGTTACGATATCACCTAAAGAAAATGCAATTAGTCGACTCACCGGAGTGCCGACTATGTCTTGGGGAAGACGAAACAGCTGAGCATTATCATGTGTGAATACCCGGCCTTCTGTGGTATCAGAAGGAAGTTATTTTTTAGGGAAATTATAAGTACCGATGTACTAAAGACGACCTCTGCTGTATACATCATCAGCTACATTAAGAAAGTAGAAACGCTACTCTCCTAACTAAATTCTGACGCTTCAAGCACAAAAGACCTTACAGGTCGAGGTGCTCTCTCTATATCGCCATGGCGAGTCAGAATGTTTAAAAAAAAGTTTAAAGAAAAATTGGTACAAAAATCTATGTTTAAAAAAAAAACTGAGTACGAAAACCATCAAGCTTATGTACTTGGTCAAACAAGGGATCCCAATAGAATTTTGGAAGGTGACAAAAGGTATTAATGGGTCGAATTTTAAAATAGGATCCGAAGTATCTGCTGACGATCTTGCCATCCACTTCAAAAACATGCTTTAAAACAAAGCAGACCTTAAATTTTCGTTTCTCACCGTAGCCGAAGTACTGCTTGCTCTTCACAAAGCAAAAAATGGAAAAGCTCCAGGAGAAGACAGGATTCGATACGAATATTTCAAGAACACCACCCCAGCATTTATTTGCCAACTAACACATTTTTTCAGTGAAGGGTTTTCCAAAAGAGGATGTTCCTGCGTTAGTCAAAAAAGCTGTGTTTTTTTTTAAATAATTCTCCCGGGATTCAGCGCCCCGAGATGCTCGGAGATGTATGTTAGTTCTGCATTTGAATTGCTGCAAATTGTAGTCTTCTAAAAAAATATATCCCCAGGAAGGGAGTTCCAAAGTTTGCTTGTCCTGTAACAGAAGGAGTTTTGGAAAGTTGTACTGTACGGTCATTCATGACCATGAGCATTAGTAGCCTGTCTCGTGGGGCGCCCAAAAGTTGCATTTCGAGGAATAATGTCTTTGAGTTCCTCGGAGCATCTACCATGGAAGTACCTATAGAACAAGCATAGGTTAGCGACTTATCTTCTGTGCCCCAACGGTTGTAGATTCGATGTGAGTGTAGAGTCTCCAATAAGTCGAACTGCTTGTTTTTGTATGCTGTCAAGTAGGTTAAGTGAAAGTTTTGGGACCGAGCTCCATATATGGGAACAATATTCCAGGCCCGTTCTAACCTGTGCTTTGTAGAAAAGGAGAAGTTCCTTGGGGCTAGGCTAAGGTACATATTTGCTCTAAATAGGTAGCTCAACTTAGCGGCCACCGATCTTGCGATATAAGATATGTGGTCATGTGATTTCTGAATTGACAGTGACTCCAAGAAGGTACATTAAGTCCTTGGGATGGATTGGATGGTCATCCATCTGGATCTGAGAAACTGTTGATGCATTTCTCCTAGAAAATGTTGTGTTTGCATTAACTACAACCAAGTTATCTTTTCCCCACTTCAAGATTTTATCCAGATCATCATTTAGAGCACTAATTTGTTGGCATCTCTGACTGTGTGATGTAGCCGCGTTCACAGGCCCACCGTTCGAGATGGAGGAAATAAGAGTGCTGTCATCAGCAAAGCTGTAGATATTATTATTTGTCGATCCAAGCAAATCGCTGATGTGGAGAAGAGATAGAGTTGGGGAAAGAATAGATCCTTGGGGCACTCCTGCATTTATAGCAATCGAATTAGATGATACACCATCTACTACAACTTGGATCGATCTTCCCAGAAGAAAATTTTGCATCTATCCGTAGAGTTGTTGTGGTAATCCATAAGACGCTAACTTGCCTAATAGGGCTCTATGCCAGACTCGGTCAAATGCCTTTGATATGTCCAAGGCTACGGCTCTGGATTCGAAGTGTTGTTCAATTGCTTGTGTCCATAAGTGCGTCACGTAGCTTAACAGGTCTCCAGTGAAATCCGTATTGCATGTCGCTTATTAATCGATGGCCTAGATATTTTATTATTTCTACATTTATTGCCTTTTCCATTATTTTTGAGAGCATTGAAAGTAACGCTATTAGACGGTAGTTTTGTGGCAGACATTTCCCTCCTTTCATTGGAATAGGTTGAATGCGAGTGATCTTCCAGCAAGAAGGAAACGTCTTCTGATGGGAGTACGACATGATAAACAGCTTACATAGTAGAGGTGCAAGTTTTGGAGCACAGCTCTTGAGTACTATAGCCGGAATTCCGTCGGGTCCCGTTGCCTTATTGCAATCTAGTTCCTTAAGGATGCGTTGAATTATTCGAGGCCGAAATTTCACTTCTGCCATCGATGTATGCACCCTCGGTATATTTGGTGGCTCTAGTTGGGCAGAATCTAGGGTGGAATTCTCTGAAAACATGCTAGCGAAAAGGTCTGCCTTTTCTTTAGGTGTTGTTGCTTCTTTTACTAGTGGAAAGGAAGAGCAACTAAAATTATTACTGATTGCCTTTGCCATGGACCAGAATGCGCGTGAGCCGTTAGGATATCCGATTACTTTGTTCGTGACTCTTTCGTTGTAAGTTGTCTTCGCCGATTCAATAATTAGGTTGCATCTATTCCGAAGAATTATAAATTCAGATCTTTTTTGCTCCGAAGGGTTTGACCGCCATTCACGGAAAGCCTTCTTTTTCGCTTCTTTCTAATTCGCTTACATTCTTTATTAAACCAGGGTTTGTTTGATATTTTTGTTTTATAATTTTCTGACTCGGTTGTGAGAAACAGATCGAGGATGTTCCCGTAATTTGATGGATTGTCTGGAATTCCCGTGGACTCATCAACGAGCTGAGTGAGATTGCAGCAAATGGCGAAGTCTTCAGCTTGTTTCCCTGCCTCGTCCGTTCGGTTAGAATATCGTAGCCAATCCATGTTATGGGCATTGAAGTCACCAAGTATAATAACTTCAGCCGTTGGATGATGAATTTGAATGCAGTATACTTTATCGGATAAATGACGAAATAATTTAGATGGTTCGTTATCGTTTGGCGAGCGGTACAGGCAGCAAAAAAATTTAGTACAACTTTGTAGGACGACCTTTAGCCATATTAATCCCCCCTTACCCTTATAACGAAAATGAGGAAGTAGTTTGTATCCTGGACAGCGAAGATATGTGTAATCAGTGTTTGAGTTTATTTGAGTCTCGGTTAAGACTAGGACGTCTGGCTTTTTTTCTTACAGATGCTGGTGCACGCAGCTGACGTTGACATTGTTGAATCCTAGACCTCGAATGTTGCAGAAATCTGTTGCTAGCTTTCTTCTGTTAGCGTCCGTGTTTTTTGTCTCTTTTGTTTTTGTGTTCGTTGTTTTCTGTTGTCATGCAAGTCTTGTGGGTGAATATTTGCATGTTGAACCCCCTGAGACAGTCCTCCCCAGAGATACGAATGGGAGACTAGCTTACCTCCGGAATTCTTTATCTTAGGAAGTTGCATCATGGCTTTTGTGCCCCATCCGTGTTGCACCGGCCCATCTGCCAAACTCTGAAACGTATTCAAGCCTACTTCACAGCCTATAGCATGAAAAAAAATAAAATTACAAGCTGACTACATTGTCCAGGTTTTTATCCCATCACAATGACCGACTGACAAAACGAATGGCACTCTATGAGCTAAAAAACTGGTGTGTATCGAAATGGAAAGCTTTGGGAAATACGTGTGGAGAAATTGTATCGCTAAATCCATTAAATCTGAGTCATGCTAAAGATCAACTCTTATAGAAGAAGCCCGAAAATCAATACTTTACTCTCAACTGAAACTCAATCTTATGGCAAAAACAACTACTTCAATGATGCACTAAATTACCGAGAAATATCTTTAATATTCAAAGCAAGATGTGAAGTCCTTGAAGGATCACCATACAACGGCAGTTTTACCTCTTATGTAATTTGATAGCAAAATAAGACTGCTTCTACTTCAAGAGCATATGTCTCAGTTTTGCTGCCTACAGAAAAACAATCTTTGGAAAGGAAACTATTACGCTTACGCTACAAGAAACAATCACAGTGCTGGAAAAAACTCTATTTTTTTTTTTTGGAAACCATTTACAAAATAGGATGCTACTTTTAACTGAGTATGTCTATATTTCATTAAATTTCATACAAAAATGGCCGCATTCAAGAATCTAGTCGAGGTAAGTCGACTTGTCTGGATTCAAATTGATCGCTGAATGCGAAAAACTAACTTAAATTGTCAAATTGTCGGTATGTCACTTATTGACAATGGTATTTTCTTTTCTCCTGAGATCCGAGTTTCTGATTGGTGCTATACACGTCAGGGGCAGGGCAACCAAAATGTCAACCTGCGCTCTCCCATGCTCTCCGATAACCCAATAGAAATGTTAAAACTGAGTTCTCCAGATACATGTTAAAACAAATAGACGTCAACTTAGTAGTAAGTCGAGAAATTCTTGACTTGATTCGTCGGTGTTGCGGACATAGACGTCAACTGAGAAAACTGTTCACGTGACCAGTTTTGCCCAATGAAAACTCAGCAATATGCATTTTGGGAGCTGTCAGATTTACTAAATTAGATTCTTGAATGCGACCAATTTTATTCATACCAATAATGTTATTTATTAAATTTGCTAACCCAGTTGACGGCAATGCCATAGCTACAAAATTCATAAAAATATTCTAAACAATGCATACATAAAAAATTATTTTCAAATTCATTAATAATTTTGCAGGTACGTTCCGTATCCGGGAGGTGGCAAAAAATGGGGCGGAAACGGAGTCGGTGATGATCTGTACTCATTTGGCTTTGATGGCGCGCATTTTTGGACGGGTGGCAGAAAAACACAAGTAGTCGATAACCTACCAGAAGAGCCATTCATAAAAAAGGGAGATGTCATCGGTGTTGCACTTGATCTGGCTATTCCTATAATCACATTTTCCTTTAACGGCATGAAGGTTAAGGGAAGCTTTAGAGGCTTTAATTTGGACGGGATGTTCTTCCCAGTTATGAGCTGCTCATCAAAACTAAGGTTTTCTTGCACCACAAAATTGCTGTAAATATTAATAATAAAACTGTCATTCATTTAGTTGCCGATTCTTGTTCGGGGGAGATCATGGACGTCTTAAGTATCCACCACCGATTGGCTTCTCTCCATTGGTGCAGTGCTTGATGCCACATCAAATTCTAAGCCTGGATCCGTGTTTCTTTTTTGGAAATTTAAACAAAAATGTCCTAGCTGGGCCATGGATGATAGAGGACGACACTGCATTTGTGCCTAACCCTGTGGACACATCAGGTGTAGGTCTTCCATCGTCGGTGGACTCAATTAAGGAAAAGCTGGCTGAGAATATTCACGAGATGTGGGCACTAAACAAAATTGAATCGGGATGGTCATGGGGCGAACACAGAGACGATTACCATCGTATTCATCCCTGCCTGACGCAATTTGAAAAACTTCCTCCGGCTGAGAAGCGTTACGATAGCCAGCTAGCAGTTCAGACTTTAAAGTGCTTTTGATTTATTGATTTTTTTGATTGTGAAATAATTTCTTTCTTTTTTAATTACAGAACAATAATTGCTCTAGGATACTATATAACAATGGATAGACCGCCAGCTAGAATTCGGCCCATACGCTTGCCCAATGAAATATTTATGCAAGGCAACGGCTACAAGCCAGCTCCGTTGGATTTAAGTGCAGTTACACTTACTCCAAAGCTGGAAGAGTTGGTTGATCAGTTGGCTGAAAATACGCATAATCTATGGGCAAAGGAGAGAATCCAACAAGGATGGACTTATGGTCTGAATGAGGATTCAGAAAACCATAGAAGTCCCCACTTGGTGCCGTATTCGAAGGTTGACGAGGCCATAAAAAAGGCCAACCGGGACACTGCCTCGGAAACAGTTCGTACGCTTTTAGTCTACGGATATGTTTTGGATCCGCCAACCGGTGAAGGAAATGAAGCGCTCTTAGCTGAGGCACTACGTTTAAAATTTGCAGCCTTTCGAACTTATCGTGTTGAGCGAAACTATGCTGTGACATACGGGAAATGGTATTTCGAGTTCGAAGTACTAACTTCCGGGCCTATGCGTGTTGGCTGGGCTCGTGCTGACTGCCATCCGGGTGCTATGTTGGGAAGCGATGACAGTAGTTGGGCATTCGATGGACATAATGTAAGTTTTTTGTAATAGTGAGACATTTGACACAAAAAAAAAAGTCAACGACCATTTAAGCGCAGAACTCTAAAGCATACATTGGCCTTGATGTGTGTTTTGTTGTATCAAATATGTTATATTTAATACTTTAGAAATAAATACTATAAACGTAATAAAAACAGGTTACTAAGGTGCACGGAGGTTCAGTTGAACATTTTGGTGTTCGTTACGAAGCGGGCGATGTAATTGGTTGTTTTATTGACGTTAAGGAACAAACTATAAGTAAGAATAACTGAAAGATCGGTTTTTTTTTTGTTAAGTTGTGTTTCAAGAATTATTTAAACAAAAAAAACGTTTTGTAACTGGATTGTTTTTTTTTTATTTTCATTAATTTATCGGTTTAAATTAATTTTGTGTTTAACTTTGTAAGACTTAAGGCAACTTTCAATACAACACCTTCTAACTATACTATAGTATATATGTGTACATGTAAATGGGAAATTCAATGAACGTATATGATTATTATGAACATGAATAGGTATTACACGGTAAATGAATTAATTTATATTAAACGTGCATATTTTCTTCCGCACAATTCGTACAAAATAGGAAGAAAAAGTCTTTGGCGGGACAAGTGAGTCCTTTGGTAAACAATGTGGACCTGGTGATATCGTCGGCGTTTTTCTAGACCTCGCCGATCACACGATCAGTAAGAACAATATCTACTCTTTCTTTTCTTTTTTTTTTTTTTGATAAAAATGCATTTATAGTTATGAGTCACGTTTTGTATCCTTGTGCTTAGCATACATATCCTTCAATCAAAAAAATTTTATAGTTCTTGCAACCCCACTATTGCATTATGTATTATTTTGCTTTTAGATAAAATTTTTGATACAGCAAAATAAGATACATTTCCACACGGTTTTCAATGAAACATGATTTTTTTAATTTTTTTTTTTAATATGATACTATCGTATTATTATATACCAAAGTACCACCAAAATCATTTATATTCCCCAAGGTGAAAAAAAAAATGCATTTAAATATTAAACACTCATAGTTTTCTTTAACACAATCGTATTATTGTAATTTATACTTCGTTTTAATTAAAATAGCATTATTTTGCTACTTTTCAATGATGCTCTTGTTATATACCTACATACCTTCTGCTTATGTGAATAAATGTAAACTGCATGCAGAGAAAAAATAGATAAACTGCACACTGAACTAGAATACGTAGAGTACTTGGAAATATGTCACTACACACCAGAGGATAAAAGAGGAAGTTTAAGCGTGTTTCGTCCAAAAACATAACGCCCATTTAAAAAAAATGTCATAAAGCCCAAAGCATTGCTAAGCAATTTGTTCGCTGTAAAATATTCACATTGCGACATTGATTTTTGGCGTAATAGCAACAGTGGCCCCTGCAGGGGCGTTGCAGGGGGCCACATGCCCCTCATAGGTATTCAACTGAAAAAGATTGCTGGGTTTTCTTTCCCATCTTGATGATTATTTTGGGCGCTATTTCCCGAAGTTTATTGTGATTTGGAAAGCATGTCCATACGCTTCATGCTCCACCCATCTCAGCCGTTGTATCTTCAACTTTTTGACCAGGGGGTCTAGCACGTAACTTGATACAATCGAGTTCAGTCGATACAATCGAGCTCTGGCAGCACCTAATTTGTCTCAATCGAGGATAATAATTCGAGAATAATCGATTGAGATAAATTAGGTCCTGCCAGAGCTCGATTGTATCGACTGAACTCGATTGTATCAAGTTACGTGCTAGACCCCCAGTTCAACGTCGCTGTATAGCCCAAAAAGCTCGTCGTTCGAAGAATCTTTCTCTCAAAACATCCCAGGAGGTTTTCATCTGATTTCCTTTCTCGTTGACAACATATACTTCGTTTTGTCCTCATTTACAGCCAGACCCATCTTCACCGCCTCCGTTTCAATACTTTCAAATGCCCCACTGACAGCTCGCTGCGATCTTCTGATAATGTCGATATTGTCAACATATGCAAGTAGTTGAACAGACTTTTGAAGGAATGCCGAAACTTTACATGGCTTTGTATAACTCGACCCTATATACGCTATCATAGGCAACTTTTAAGTCGATAAAAAAGTGGTGTGTATCGATCTAAAATTCCTGGGGTTTTTCTAAGATTTGTCAGAGTGTGCAAATTTTGTCGATGGTAGACTATCCTGGCCTAAAACCGCACTGATATGTTCCGATCAGGTTGTTGGCGAAAGGTTTTTGACGCTCGCACAATACCGCCAACAGAGTGACCAATTTGGCATTTTTCCTGTCAGATCTAGCAGGAAAAAATATTTTTTAGCTGAAAAAAAAAATAAAAATCTACCGGCATAATTTCTAGCATAATTTTCCGACCTGGCAGGAAAAATAGCTGAATTTTCAATAATTTTTCTTCAGAGCGAGCATACTCAAACTGAATTATTTTTAAAATAGAGACGAGATGAATTTTTCTCAATTACACAATAAAAGATATCCAATGAAAAAATGTGATAAATTATAGATTCCTTTTTATACTAGGCGTGTTTTGTTGAACATATATCTCAATTCATAGCAAAGTAAAGTATAATTTTCAGCACGCAATTATAACAACTACAATCTACATATAGTCTCGAATGTGCATGTATATTGGTTGTTATTGCCTGCTAAAGGTTATATTTTACTTTAGGCCTACTGTCCACGTAGCTGCGCTTCATACGCTTTCCAGTTGTTGTACGCTTGCTTGCAGTTTCCTCCCAGCTTGCATATAACCAAACGAAGCTCTGTCCATGAAGCAGCAAAGTCGCATTTGCGACTACAAAAATGAGACTTTTTCCCTCCGTGGACAGAGCTTGCTTCGTTTGTTTATATGCAAGCTGCAAGCAAGCGTACAATAGGCTGCAAATGATGAAAGCGTGCGTATGAAGCGCAGCTACGTAGACAATAGGCCTTACATTGCTGAGATAGACTTTCGATAAAACACGCCTATTGTAAGACAAGTGGAATTAGAACAGATTTATAACGACAGCAATTATGAAAATAATCGTGAAAGTTACACCTACGCTTGAAGAAGTTTTAATGATCTCGAATTTTATTAAACGAACGGTGAACACACATAATGTAATAAAAATGTCTGTTTTACAGACTTAATGATGAGTTTTTTGTAGTGAAGTACCTACAATCCAACATGTATTTGGTTTTCTTAATTCTTTTATAAAATAAAATGAATTCCGAACATTATTTATTTAATTTTAGCAGAATCCAAAAGCCAAAAAATGTTTAGCACTTTTTCTGGCAGGATTCGGCTTGAAAAAAATCTGCTAAATGCTAGTTTCTAGCAGATTTAAGAAAATAATTATGGTCACTCTGACCGCCGACAAGATCTTATATGCGAGACTTATTCCTCCGTAGTTGGCGCAGTTCAGAGCATCTCCTTTCTTCTGAATTTTTTTGGAATCACACATCGTTGCTGGTCCCGAACTATGATCATAGATAGACATTTTGAAGCAAATTGGTCAGGAAAGTTAGGCTGCGGAGATGTTTTTTACTTTCTCTACTTGACATCTCAAACTTTCGAAACTTTGACCGAAAAATACATCTTTCTATCATTCGAGGAAGTTACAAGCTCCCAACTATGGTGTGGTGGTTAGAGTCATTAAATATGACCCGAGTGGCGCAAGTTCGAAGACAGCAATAGGTACTCTGCGCCCCGACCATAAAGATATATATCACAGTTTCTCTATCACTACATACACCAAGAGAGACGAAAAGTGACCCGATACCTCTCAAATAAATCTCAATTTAAGACAAAATTAAAACAATTTTTAAAAAAAATTGTAAAACTCAAAAAAGACATTTATACAGTGGTTCTTTTTAATTGTGTGCAGTTTATATTTGTCATCTTTCATTTAGAAAAAAAAAACAGATAAACAGGTTTATGGACGACCCACAATCGACTTTATGTACTATGAATTGTGTAACCTACTTCATGTTAACGATTTCAACCTTGCAAACTTTGACTGCACTAACAATACTTGTAGTAAAAACGTTTTTAAGTTTTCATGGATATCAACTAAAAAAAAAAAAAAAGCTGCTGATAACATACAGAGCATGTATTTTTCTTTGCTTAACAATAATTGTTTTTCTGTTATTAACTTTAAAATTAGTCCCTTTGACAGGTGACATTAATAATGTTTTAATACTTGTCAGGTTTCTCGCTTAATGGTGAACTTCTAATGGACGCCTTAGGAGGAGAGACAACATTTGCAGACGTAACCGCTGAGGGTGTTGGATTTGTTCCAGCATGCACACTGGGTGTAAGTATTATACTTAAATGGCTGTTAGTCGATAAAAAACATATAAATATCTAATATTTTAGGTCGGCCAAAAAGCTCGTCTAATTTATGGACAAGATGTCGATTCGTTGAAATTTTTTACGACTTGTGGACTTCAAGAAGGCTATGAACCATTTTGTGTGTAAGAATACATTTCTATTTATTATGTCCATATAATTATAGGAGAAACTAGGAATGCGATTTTTGAGACAGTTCTTATATTTATGATCCTTCCATCCATTGAAATCAAAAGAATTTTTATTTTATCTGTTTATAAACCTAAGTGAATTAGATAAGTACATACATATATATTTCTTCTCGATATTTCATAGGTAAAATATAGTCAGTATCGCCAATAGTTCAACTTACGTTAAGAACAGGTGGTAACAGATCGAAAGATACAGAACAAATGTTGACGAAAATATATGATAAATGTTGTGTGGTGGCTTTGACCTTCTACCAAATCTCCAATGAACGAGAAAGCTTCGTGCGATCCAGTCGCAAATTTTTTTAGTCAGGCCAATTTCGTTCAGATATGTATTCGTACAAAGTGACGCTAGTCAATTACTGAACTGAGTACGTTATCTTGAAGCTGTTTTAAAAAAGGATAGCTACGTACTATAATTCAAGAATTTAAAAATGAAAGCGAGAACTACATCGAAAAAAATTACAGAAAAGTACAAAACCGTGGAAACATTGAAACTGATCGAAACTCATCGAAAACACAAACATCTCAGAAGCGTTTTTTGTAAAGAATGAACGATTGCAAAAGTGTAAGAGAAAAAACAAAAATCAAACGAACCAAAAAAAAAAACAGATATTACTCGGGCGTATACGTACTATTTTCTTGGGAAACAAAAAAATGTTGGTTAAAGATGCATAAAGCTGTTTCAATGGATGATTTGCTTCTCTGTTGGGTTGATCCATTATTTTAGTCCCCAACTTCTACAGAATTGTTTGCATTAAGCAAAAGGGTTTATGTTGTCGACGTCGTTGTCATTTTCCAAGGCAAATGTTTGCAATTTAAACTATATACACCAGATAAATATGAACGTCTTCATTTATTAGGTGAGCATCCAGACAATGTGGACAATCTGAATAACGACGTTCATTTGTTCCTGTCTTAAATTTAACCGCTGTCCTGTTAATACTAATAGGACTTTTCCTTTTTCCATCACTTTTGCAGTAATGATAATACCTACGCCCTGCTGACCCACGTGGCTGCAATCTTCTGTTACTAAACCATTCGAGATTTTTTCCAAAATCTTTACATCAATGTGGGACCTGCTTAGCTTAAGTGATAAGCAACAGTGTACATATATTATCAAAGAAATTCAAACAGAAATTATACTTATTTTATTAACTCACTATTCCTTGTGCGGATTTGCGTGGACCTAAATCTAGTATAAGACGATATGTTGAATCAGCATACGTATGCTGAAAATTGTGTTCCAATCACAAATATCGTGTAAAAAAATTTCTGTCATCAAGTATGCACGATAATGTTGTGATTGGAACACAATTTTCAGTATACGTATGCTGATTCAACATATCGTCTAATACTAGCTAAATAATCATTTTATGAACTCACAATGGCGACGTATTTTATATAAAATTACTAGCTGAACCCCCGCCAGCTTCGCCAGGCCTTGTGTTGCTTTTTTATTTTATTTATTTACGGGCGACAATGTTTTATTTTTTTTTTGTATTAGAGGTGCCACGCCCCTTTGTCCAATTTTGACCAATCTTCACAGGAACACTCCACGGCTAATACGCAAGATTACCCGTAAGTTTGAGCTCAATCAATTTAGTGGTTTTCGAGATATACGATTGTGAATGCTTTTTTTTATGGGCGGTGTCACGCCGCTTTGTCCGATTTTGAATTTGTTTAGCTTATCGCCCGATCACCGTAATTACCGATATTTCAAAAAAAATCAATAAAACTTTTTGAAAATTACGGGCGACAAAGGGAAACAGTTTTATCCACTTTGTTATAGAGATCTATTGTGACTGAAAAAATATTTAAGTTGAAATTTAACGATGATTTATTGGTTGGACCCTTTGGTTTCTGAGTTACATCGCAAATTGTATATCGAGAAAACAAAGAGCGCCTTCAGTTTAGTAAGTCTGACAGCTCTTTTAATTTATCGGAGTGGCCTCGATTGATCACGTGAACATTTTACTTACTTGACGTTTATGAAGGGGTAGCCAACGAATCTAGTCAAAAATTTTTCGATTGAGTAGTGAGTACTATGTTGATATTTCTCTTGTGTCATCCGAACGGAGAACTCAAATTGACAATCAAAGGGCACGGTTATGCAAACTTTTTACAGCAACAAACTCTATGCGTCAGATTGGACCACTCGGATCTGTAAAAACGTGCGGCGGACACTTGGATATGGTATTATATTCCATACCAATAATCGCATGCATGGGTCTTTCAAAAAAAAAAAAAGGATTTCGTTAATACATACCTCGCACACAGCTTGGTTTATTCCATTTCAACGACGAACCATCCTTATTGAAAACCCCTTTAGTGAATATTCAGTAAGCTCAGCTTCTATTCACATATCTGTGCTTTGTTCCGTTGAGTGGTTTTAAAAGGGCGTCGCAAAAGTGTTATAACCTGTATAGGGAGTCGCAGTATGGAAAAGATTGGGAACCACTGGTATAGACGATTTTTCTGACTTTTTTTGTTGCTTAAAAATAGAATGAATATTTGTATAGGCAGAACCGAGGCTGATATTTGACAAATATTGTTCTCCATTATACTAACCTCAGAGTTATCAATGTTTCAACATTCGCCCTGTTTACAAAATACATTTATTCAACAAACGGTCGCCATTTTATGTTTTTAAACTGCGATATATTCGACAAAAATGGGCGCAGTGGCTCAGTAGTTAGTGTGCTGGACTACTGTGCGAGAGGTCCCAGGTTCGATTCCCGGAAAAACACAAATTACATGTTTAGGTCTTTTTCCACAGCGTCACCTCTCGCGAACGTCTGACAAACATCTGAGAGTATAACTGCCTTACTTCTCAATTCAGCCGTTCGGACTCGGCAGAAAATTGTAGGTCCCTTCGTCCCAAAATACTCACACAAACGAATGGCTGTGAGAAGCTAGGCCTAGGGTGTCTACACCGGGTTATGTTGTCTTTCAAGGCGGCAATAGTTGCTGGCTTATCCGTATAGACCAAAGACTTAGCATATACCCACCAAAAATATTCCAGCGGTGTCAAATCGCACGATCTAGGCGGCCGATTCACAGGTCCAAAACGTGATAAGACTTGCTCACCAAATTCACCTCGCAATATGTCCATGCGTTCGTATGCTCTGTAGCATGTCGCGCCGTGTCGTGTTGAAACCACATGTCGACCAAACCCAGCTCTTCCATTTTGGGCAAAAAAAAAGACCGAATTCATCGAACGATAGCGAGCACCATTGACCGGAACGTTGTTACCATCATCATCTTTGAAGAAATACGGCCCAATGATGCTACCATATCGGCCCACAAACCACACCCAACGGTACATTTTTGTGGACGATGTAGACGACCATTAAACGGACGAAATGGTATAAACACATTTTTTTGCTGAGCACGATTTTTGGTAATAAAATTTAATAATTTTCAAACGTTGTTCGGTGAAATGGCAATGCTAACTGAGAATTTTTTTATTTCGATACGTATCACGAATCACGCGTGAACTGTCAAAAAAATCAGGCTGAAAAACCAAACAGCAAAAAAATCACCCTTTATGTATAAACCTTACATTAAAACCCAAGACAAATAATTAGCTTGCCCTGATATTAATAGAACTGATCTTTAAATAAGTTAGATAACTATTTCTGTATGTATATTAAGTAGATAGAGAAGTAGAGAAGTAGAGTTTAATGTTAACTACTATTACATACCTCGTTTAATTTTTTTTAAAGTAATATGCGCCGTCCTGTCACGCATTGGTATACAAAGGATCAACCTGTCTTTGAAAATACCGAAGAAATGCCCGATTGTCGTATAGATGTCACGCGTATACCTGGAGGAGCGGATACACCACCTCATCTGAAAATATCTCACAACACTTTTGAAACAATGGAAAAGGCTAACTGGGAATTTTTGCGTTTATCGCTGCCAGTAACTTGTATGAGTGAATTTATAAGGTAAGTATCTATACTATCCAATGCCACCAGGTTAAGAACAAAAAACCTTTAACATTTTTAGTGAGAATGAAAAAGCTCGCCGTTGGGAAGAAATCAAAATTCGTCAATATAGGCTCTTGAAAGACACTCAAGAAACTATCCAGATGCAACCTTCCCAAGCCGCACATCTAGACCATATGCTTAAGAGTGGCTTTACAATGAACGATATAAAGGGCTTAAATAGGAACTACGGCGAAGTGGCTGAAGGTGACGAGCATATGATGAGCGGCCCATCTCGACCGCCCAGGAAGGGTTCCCTAACAAGAAACATCACCTTTGAATCGGACGTAATGTCGGATATGAAAAGGTCCACTTCCGCTTTAGATATGAATGGCATGGAAGATGTAGATGACAAGAAAAAGCGTGGGCGAAGTCCCTTTAAGTTTTTCTCGAAAAAATCCCGCGACCAAAGTAAGGAAAAGGTTTCAGGCCGAATGCGAGAGGTTTCACCAATGGAACGAAGAAATACAGTCGGTAATAAACTTTGAACTATACAAACAAATTTGTATATCTGCTAACTATTTTATTTTATTTTCAAAGCTCATGGAAGGAATGTAGTCAATTCGCAAATGACAACACGAGCTCCAACTGTTCGCATTTCTAATGTAAGGTTTTAGTTTTCCCGACAAATCACTTTCTAATACACATATTTCCTTTAGACCAATGAGCTTGGGGTGCAACCACCATCGGTGCCTGAACGACAAACGGGTCCCAAAGCCATGAGTGGTGGAAATTTGGGAAACCCCTCAATTGAATCTTCAGGAAATGAAATGTTTGACGCAGACTGTCTTAGGCTTATTAATGAATATTTTTATGGAGTGCGAGTATATCCTGGCCAAGATCCAACACATGTGTATGTCGGTTGGGTGACAACACAATACCACTTGCACAGCAAGGAATTTAATAAATCCAAAGTCCGATGTGCTTCCGTTGTTATCGAGGACTATTACGAACAACCCCTAGAGCATATTGACCGTCAAAGTTGCTATGTCGTTCGAGCAGATGAGCTTTTTAATGAGGTCACACAAGACGCATCGGGAAAAGGTGCCTCCCAGGGAATGTTTGTTGGCTGTTTTGTGGACACGGCAACTGGAATAATACGATTCACTTGCGAGGGAAAAGAAACTTCACATCGCTGGTTAATGGAACCGGATACCAAATTATTCCCTGCAATATTTGTTGAAGCTACCAGCAAGGAAATACTGCAAATTGAACTTGGAAGAACTCCAACGACTTTACCTCTTTCCGCAGCAGTTCTGCCAACGAGCGACAAACACGTCAATCCACAATCGCCGCCACGTCTTAAAGTACAGTGTTTGAAACCACATCAATGGGCAAGAGTTCCGAATACAGCCCTTCAGGTTCATGCATTAAAGCTGTCCGATATCAGGGGTTGGTCCATGCTTTGTGAAGATCCGGTGTCTATGCTAGCCCTACATATACCCGAGGAAGATCGCTGCATAGATATTCTGGAGCTCATTGAGATGGATAAACTTCTATCATTTCATGCACACACTTTGACACTTTACGCTGCTTTGTGCTATCAATCTAATTATAGGGCAGCGCATGCTTTATGCCAGCATGTGGACCAAAAACAGCTTCTCTATGCTATTCGCTCTGAATATATGAGCGGGCCTTTGCGTCAAGGTTTCTACGACCTTTTAATAGCACTGCACTTAGAGTCACACGCTACTACTATGGAAGTTTGCAAAAATGAATACATTACGCCTCTTGGATCGGAGTTAAAAGAACTTTATAGTGATGACGAGATGTGTCACTCACTTCGTTCACTTATTACTGAGTCTGTTAGGCCTCAGCTAAGAATGACCGAAATTACGTAAGTATTTCTTCATATATATTAATAGTTTTCCGGGTTTGTGTTAGACCTACTATATACCTACTATTATCCAATGCTTCCCCATTTTATTGATAGATAATGTCATATGTATAAATATAAAATCAAAATTAGGGATACAAAATTTAAATTATATTATCGAAGGATATATTCTCAAATTGATTGTAAGATTGTAGAGGATAAATCAAATCTGACATCGCGTCTCCACGAGTCTGAATTATGTCGGACGTCTTGTCGACCATATTTGTATGTAAAAGGTCCGCCAAATAATTTTTTTTTTTAAAATGCTGTAAAAAAAAACTACTGAATATTTTCTCAAATTTATTTTTTTATTTGAAAGTACAATCCTTCCGGTTAATAATGGAAAATAATTTCATTCAAATGGCTGCCTCGGCTGGCTATGCAGTAGCCTACACGATCGGTCCAATTTTTAAGCGCATTATCGATTGTGTGCAGCTGTATTTCACCAATGGCTTCACGAATTTTGTCCTTTAAAGCGTCAATTGTCTCTGGCATGTCGGCGTAACACTTATCTTTTACGGCATCCCACAAATAATAGTCCAACGGTGTCAAATCGCAGCTCCGCGGTGGCCAAACGACATCAGCTCTGCGGCTGATAATGCGATCTTCAAAAAAAGGGCGCAAAACATCGAGTGTAGCTTCGGCTGTGTGGCACGTAGCGCCGTCCTGTTGAAACCAAATGTTGCCAATATCCTCCTCTTTAATTTTTGTGAACAAAAATTCGTTCAACATGGCCCGATAACGATCGCCATTGACTGTAACGGCCACTCCTTGCTCATTTTCGAAGAAAAATTGACCAATTACGCCACTGGACCAAAATCCGCACCAAACAGTGACTCGTTTTGGGTATATCGGCTTTTCAATGTATGCGTGCGGGTTTTCTGTGCCCCAAATGCGACAATTTTGCTTGTTTACATACCCGCCAAGATCAAAATGAGCTTCATCTGAAAAGTTGATTTTTTTGGCAAAATCGACATATTCTCTAAGTCGATCGCAGGCCCACTTAGCGAAGCGAAAACGCATTGGATGGTCAGTTGGCTTCAACTCCTGAACCAATTGGACTGTATGGCGTCATACCAAGGTCTTTATGCAAAATTCGTCTCAATGATGTCTCCGAAATGTTCAATTGTTGAGAACGACGGTGAATTGATGTTGATGGCGCTTCACGCACACTTTCTGCCACAGCAGCAATTTTCTCGGGTGTACGCACTGTTTTTGGCTTTTCACGCTTTGGTTTATCGATGAGGATGCCAGTTTCTTTCACTTTTTTCACAAGATAACGAACATACGAACATACGGAGCTGACGGTGTTTCTCTTCTTCCAAAATCCGTACGCAATTTTCGCACACATTCTGCAACATTACCATGATTTTCAAAGTAATGTCGCAATATTTCCCAGCGTTGTTCAAGCGTATACACAACCATATTCGTTCAGCGGAAGGATAAAACTAATTATCTGTCAAATCAGATATGAGCTAAGTGTTACCATTCGCGAAATAAGCACTAGTTGAAAAAAAAACGTTAGATGGCGGACCCTTTATTTGGCTGTGGCAAATTGTGTGATGACATTTCATTTCACAACGAAACAAATGAATTTTTGCTGTCAAACGACCAAATGTCAAATTTTAGTCAGGGTTTCTGTCTGCAAATATGGCAAGAAATTGGCCGCGTTCCATTGACCGCTAGATGACTAGCGGCATGTCAAACTCCATATAAAAAAAAGACATTTCATCATTTGACATGCGCGCTAGTCATCTAGCGGTCAATGGAACGCGGCCATTAAGTCAGACTGAAATGTACAGATATATGTATGTCGTGTCGACAAAATCGCGGTCTACACCGAACAAACTGATGTCATAACTTGAGTCTTGCCTGAAATTATGTCTCGTGGAGACTGCAGGTGTGAGGATTGCACATTTTAAAAACGCAAATCTAGTCGCTAAACATAGCAAAGAATCGAATTCGAAAGAAATCAGATTGCGTTCATTTGTTCCGTGCGCTGAACGCACTCGCCGTGAATCGGTCTCTCGGCAATTGTCGACCAGCTTCGTTCAATTTTCTTTTATCATCGCAAGCGGTTTCTTTCGTCTTTGAATATTTCCCATCCACTACTTGTAGTCGTAGTTTTCTCGTGACCCAAAACACTTTATTTTTCTCTTTATTTTGTGGTGGGGCGCAAGCTCCCACTGGGTCAATTTTAAAACAGCCAATGTCAAAGCTAAAGGACCATTCAGGCATTCACATGAAAGCGACAAACTACGTACGAACGAACCAATATTCGCAAGTTTTGACAGTCCGTTCACATGAACACTTTTTTTGGTCGCGGCAGTTCGCGAACTTCAGCCATCAGTTTCTATCTTACTTTACTTTAGATGGCGCTCACAGTCCAGGGTGGACCACGGCCTCAACCAACAAGCCCCTCTAGCCAGCTCGGTCCATAGCTAGCTGCCTCCAGTTACGCACACCAAGTTGGTTGAGGTCACTCTCCAATTGTGCGCGCTACCTGAGGTGGGGTCTTCCTCTGCTTCGTTGTCCCTCAGGGGTGGACTCAAAGACTCGTCGGGCTGGTGCGTTGCTGTCCATACGCTCCACGTGACCCAGCCATCTCAGTCGCTGTATTTTGAGCTTTTTGACTAGGTCAACATCGTTATATAGCCCGTAAAGTTCGTCGTTGAGTCTCCTCCTCCACAATCCGTCGATACAAACTGTCGAAGAATCTTTCTCTCAAAGCATCCCAAGAAGTTTTCATCAGCTTTCGATAAGGTCCATGCTTCTGCACCATACAACAAGACCGGATGATTAAGGTCTATCATCTACATATGCAAGTAGTTGAATGGACTTTTGAAAAATTGTACCTTTGAGGTTGGCTTGCGAGTTCCGTAGAGCTGCTTCAAAAATGATGTTAAAGAAGCTACATGATAGCGCGTCACCTCGTCTGAAACTTTTTCGACATCAAAGGATTCCGTGATGTTCTTTCCCACTTTGACGGAGCAGCGAGATTTTTCCATCGTCATCCTGCACAGACGGACGAGTTTTCCAGGGATTCCGAAATTTAACATGGATTTGTATAATGCATCCCTACATACGCTATCATAGGCGACCTTGAAGTCGATAAAGAGGTGGTGTGTATCGATCTGGAATTCCTGCGTTTTTTCTAAGATCTGCCGGAGTGTTAAGATTTGGTCGATGGTTGACTTTCCGGGCCTAAAACCACACTGATATGGGCCAATCAGGTTATTTGCGAAAGGTTTCAGGCGTTCACACCGTACAGCCGACAGGATCTTATACGCAACATTTAGGAGGTCTGTAATTGGCGCAGTTCAGAGTGTTTCCCTTCTTGTGGATGGGGCTGAGGTTCCAATCATCGGGCATACTTTCCACCGACCAAAATTTGCAGATAAGTCGGTGCATGCTCCTTACCAATTCATCTCCCGCCGCTTTAAACAGCTCGTCCGCTAGGCCATCTGCTCCAGCAGACTTGTTGGACTTAAGTTTGGATATCGCTATCCTTACCTCATTTTGATCGTCCGGAATCAATGGATCGTTCTGGCTGGCATCGGAATTTTAGTCGCCTTCGCCGTTTAACAGTCTGCAGAAATGGTCTTTCCAAATACTCAGCACCGACTGTGGTCTACCACCGTATTCCCATGGTCATCTCTGCAGGCTTCTGTTCGGGCCTTGTATCATTGGGCAGATCTTTTTACCATCTGGTAAAACATTGCTCCTGCAATAACTTCCCTCAATAGACTCGACCGCTTACTTCTCGTGCTCTTCTTTTTCCTTCTGAGAAGTTGATGCTCCCCCCTTCTTTTTTGCCTGTAGAGGTATCGACTGATAGGCTGCGATCTTGGTTGCATGTGCTATCCGGCACTCCTAATCAAACCAGGTTTCATTGTGGTCGCTTAATGAAACCCAGCACTTCTGTGGCGGCAAATCTGATGGCGCGTTGATAGTGTTGCCACTGCTCCCCTGCACTTAATTCTGGACATGTGTTTGCTAAGAGGTTAAGAGAGACGCGGTCGGCAAAGGTTCTGGCGGTCTCTTGCGATCGTAGTCTTGCGACGTCAAATCTTCTTCAGTTTCTATCAGTAATTTCCAATTTGAGGTTAAGCTCGAACGAATGTTTTATTCGCTCGTCTGTGGAATGCGATTTAGTCATGTGGATTGCGAATAAACTTTGACATTTCGCGGTAAGGGTTTTTTTGTTCGCGGTTTTGAATTCGAAATTTTGTTATTTAAACTGTTGATAAATTTGTTTTCTTTATACATTTCGATGAAATAATTAATTATCCTACTAATGGAATAGAAAAATGTGGAATTTTCTGTTAATAAATACATCAAAAGTAGTTTGCTCGCATTTCACCAACTCGATCGTTCATGTGAATTGGTCCTTTATTCGTTGTTAGTTCCAACTCTTACCTATTATCGATTGAATAATGACCGAAGGAATAAGATCGCGGACACACGCTGCCTAAATGAGATTTTTCCGTTGTATTGCTGGTGTGACCAGCTTTATGAAAAAGCGGGCCATTGATGAATGAATCAACCAGGTTTTATATCTGTTCTACAACACTCACGGTCACGCCTTGACTTGTAAAGGGTCATTCGGATGGTCATTCGGTTTGAGAATATTTCCTTATTGATAGATTTGACAATTTTCTTTTATCTATATTATGTAAATAACACAACACAACACTGTTTTCACTATTTTCATTTTTGAACATGTATCACTCATGATGATCATCAACCCATTCATACTCTATTCATATGTTGATGCATTGACTCTTTTTATGCCCCACACTCTCTGCACCTGTGTAACTTTACAAATATCCAGTCCCCCCACAAGTCTTCAAACAATTGGTTTAGCGCCGAGTGCTTCCAGTGAACCCATCCCGACGATCGAACAACTGTACTCTCCGAAATTCCCACTGGAAGTTGTTAGGGAGTTTGTAATGGAAGCCCTTAAGGAGGCAGTGGATGTAAATCAAGTGCACAACAGAGATCCGATTGGTTGGTCCAATGAAAACCTTTTCCTGTAAGTCAAACTCTTTGTTTCGTAGATACCTTTTGACGTTTGTAAAAATTCCTTTAGACCTTTAATTAAACTTACGGATCGACTTTTATTGGTTGGTGTTTTGACGGACGAGGATGTTCAAAAATTGCTCGTTATGGTTAACCCAGAGACATGGGATTCCTCCTACGAAAAGGGTAAGTTTTTTCCTTTTTTTTAAACCATACTCTATCTAATTTATTCCACAGATGGTAAAGATGAACACCGCAAAGGACTGCTGACGATGAAAATGGCAGAAGGGGCAAAGCTTCAAATGTGTTACCTGCTTCATCATTTGTATGATATCCAGTTGAGACATAGAGTGGAAAGCATTATTGCTTTCTCTCATGATTTTGTTGGGGACTTACAAGCCGACCAGCTACGTCGATATATTGAGATAAAGCAGTCCGATCTGCCAAGTGCAGTCGCGGCTAAGAAAACAAAAGAATTCCGCTGCCCTCCACGAGAACAAATGAATCAGATTTTATGCTTCAAGAATCTCGAGCCTGATGATCAAGAGAACTGCACATGTGGCTTAGATCTTCGTGGAAGTTTATACGACTTCCATGAAAGTCTAATGACCAAAGTTTCTCTGAATGCCTTGCAGGAGCCAGAAGAGCCCGACTGTAGCAATGCAATTGAGGAAGTGCGCACTGGCCCAATAACGAAAATTTATAATTTCATTAACGCAGTTAAGGAACTAGAAGAAGGTCCAAAAGCACCCGAGGAACCAGAGAAAAAAACTCCCGAAGAGGTGTTCCGCAAGGTTCTTATAAAAACAATAGTTTACTGGGCGGAAGAGTCGCAAATTGAAAATCCAAAACTCGTCAGAGAAATGTTCAGTCTTCTGGTACGCCAATATGACACTGTGGGAGAGTTGGTGCGAGCTTTAGAGAAAACTTACGTGATTAATAGTAGAGCTCGTGATGATGTTGCCGAAATGTGGGTTGGCTTAAGCCAAATTCGAGCACTGCTTCCTGTTCAAATGAGTCAAGAAGAAGAGGAACTTATGAGGAAGCGGCTTTGGAAATTAGTTAACAATGCCACATTCTTTCAACATCCAGATTTAATACGAATTTTGCGGGTGCATGAGAACGTCATGGCGGTAATGATGAACACTCTTGGGCGTCGTGCGCAAGCTCAAAGTGACGCACCCTCGCAAACAGATGGCGCGGAAGGTGCTCCGCCCAAAGAAAAGGATACCTCACACGAAATGGTGGTCGCGTGCTGTCGGTTTCTATGTTACTTTTGCCGCACTGGACGTCAAAATCAAAAAGCAATGTTTGATCATTTCGATTTTCTATTAGATAATGCTAACATTTTATTAGCCCGACCCAGTCTGAGGGGTTCTACCCCATTGGATGTGGCATACTCGAGTTTAATGGAGAACACAGAATTAGCTCTGGCGCTTAGAGAACACTATCTTGAAAAAATTGCTGTGTACCTATCCAGGTGTGGATTACAAAGCAACTCAGAACTTGTAGAAAAAGGATATCCAGATCTGGGTTGGGACCCAGTTGAAGGTGAACGTTACTTAGACTTCCTCCGTTATTGCGTATGGGTAAATGGAGAAAGTGTTGAGGAAAATGCAAACCTTGTCATTCGTCTTCTTATCCGACGTCCAGAATGTTTAGGGCCGGCTCTAAGAGGAGAAGGAGAAGGTCTTTTTCGCGCAATTGTTGAGGCCAATAAGATGTCCGAGAAAATAGCCGATCGTTGTAAGTTTCAAGATGAAGCTGAAGGTACTATTGCTGGCCTCAACTTTACTCATCCTCTGCCCGAGGGCGAAGACGACGAAGATTACATTGACACTGGTGCGGCTATCTTGAATTTCTATTGTACATTAGTAGATCTTCTTGGGAGGTGTGCACCAGATGCGTCCGTAATCGAACAGGGCAAAAATGAGTCACTGAGAGCTAGAGCTATTTTGAGATCTCTGGTGCCACTTGAAGATCTTCAAGGTGTCTTGAGTTTAAAGTTTACACTCTCGCAGACATCGCCGGGAGAGGAAAAGCCCAAGTCGGATATGCCATCCGGTTTATTGCCAAACAATAAGCAAAGCATAGTTTTGTTCCTCGAACGTGTTTACGGCATCGAAACACAAGAATTGTTTTACAAACTTTTAGAAGATGCATTTCTACCCGATTTGCGTACTGCAACTATGTTAGACAAAAGCGACGGATCTGAAAGCGATATGGCATTATCAATGAACAGATATATAGGCAATTCAATTCTTCCGCTACTTATAAAACATTCGAAATTTTATAATGAAGCTGAAAACTATGCGAGCTTATTAGATGCAACATTGCATACAGTTTATAGACTCTCGAAGAACCGAATGTTAACAAAAGGCCAGAGAGAAGCTGTATCAGATTTTCTTGTTGCACTGACATCACAGATGCAACCTGCGATGTTGTTGAAACTCTTACGCAAGTTGACTGTGGATGTCTCAAAACTTTCGGAATATACAACGGTGGCCTTAAGAGTA
Organism: Cheilosia soror; assembly: GCA_949372485.1. Taxonomy (NCBI): domain Eukaryota; kingdom Metazoa; phylum Arthropoda; class Insecta; order Diptera; family Syrphidae; genus Cheilosia; species Cheilosia soror. The sequence goes on along the minus strand of OX443561.1, from coordinate 78,038,584 downwards.
AGTATTATTTTTTGTTTCATTACATATTAACTTGTAAAATATACTCGTAATGTAAATGTTATCCTAATTATGTACATAAGTAGTAGTTTTAAACTGTCAAAAAATGTTTACGTTTGTATAACTTTATCATGATTAGAGTTACTTATGTCCGGTTTCACAGTGCTTCAGTTTGAACAGAAACGAATAGATAAGTGTCACTCAAAAATATTTTGCCTTTTACAATTGTGACTCGGTAAATTGATTTCCACGCCACCTACCAAAATTTTTGCGTACCCGAATCACAGGACAAGTTTTGTGACAGCCGATTTCAACACAGAAGTTCCTACTGAATTTATAAATTGGAAGTGCGCGCAAAATACACATATCAATTGAAAAACCTTTATTTAATTTTGAGTGCAAGGCAAATTCGAGTGACAGCCACGAAGCAAGTCTGATCGGAAATGCGGGAAACATAAACGCGCTTAATCTTCGACGATTGGACTTCGCTTTGACCTAGCTCTTAGTATACGTAAAGAGAATAGTAATGCTTTTCATTTGTTCGAAATCTTACAACAGTAAAAAAATAAAACTTGCGACGCCCTTAGAACAGCGCCACGACGCCCCAGGGCGTCGCGATTTCATACGATTTGACAGCTAATGGCGCGACTTGTCCTGTGATTAGAGTTCCGCCGAAATCCGCTAGACGCGGTATGACCGAGTGTCAATACTCACTGCAAATGGTATCAAAAACTTGGCACTACTTATGTAGGGTGAAGATATTTTTTCATTACGCCATGGCCACCTACCTGTCAGAATTCTCATGTTATTTTTATCAGGCAATTTTGCCCAGGTGATTTAAGTCAGACTTTATTGGATTCAATTTGGACCGTGTTCTTGATGCGGTTTCTGAAAAAATTTTAATGGAGGGTTCAGGTCCGACATCTAAGTCGCATTGTGCCGCGTACATATTTTGAATCATAAATATAAATTTTAAAATGGATTGTGAAAGACTAATGACCACAAACTTTACCAAAAAATAAAAAATTTTGTTTAATTGAAAAAAAAAAAAAAAAAAACTAATGAACTTGTCAAATCGTTAACAGCTGCTGATTAGCTTTCCATCTGTCAAAGAAACCAGCAGGCATAGCAGGTAACTTTTATAATCAAATATGAGGGCGAATCGATACTTAAGGCTGAAAACACACCGGATAAAGCAAAACGTTTTTGATTCTTAAATCAAGAAAACGTTTTTTATTTGAACACACACCGAGCGAAACAGAATGTAACAAAACAAAACGTTTTGTTTTCTTGTTTCGTTTGGTGTGCGTTGAAATAAAACAAAACGGAATTTCCGATGCTTTTAGTGCTTTTAGTGTTGTTCAACATGTGGTTTGCGCACGGAGTAAACATAGAAGCAAATAAAGGTGAAAAGTGCAACGAAAGAAGAAAATAAAAACAACGGATTTTAAATTTTGTTTCGCAAAAACAACAGGTCAGCTATCGGCAACGAAACATGTTTTTCTGATTTGCTTTCGTTTTTATGTTTCGTTTCATTTGGTGTGTGTTGCGCCATAAGAAATTATGCAATTATCAACAACGACGCTGATTCGAAACAGTTTTGTTGTATTCGGTGTGTGTTGCTCGTATGCAATGGCATGTATTTTCGACAACCACAACCGAAACGCTTCAAAACAAAAACGTGTGTTTTGTTTCGTTTGATTTGGTGTGGTTTGTCTCATAAGAAACCATGTTCTCTTGTTTCACGAAACAAAAAAACACGTTTTGCTTTATCCGGTGTGTTTTCAGCCTAAGTGAACACTGTAAAACAGAGCATAAGTTTAGCCAATCTGAGTAGGTTCAATTTTGTGTAGGTGTCGAACTTGTAGTAGGAACTTGTGTAGGAACATGCTAAAGCTATTATTAGACGATATGTTGAATCAGCATACGTATGGTAAAAACTGGGTTCCAATCACAACATATCGTCCATACAGACCGAAATTTTTTTTTACACGATATGTTGTGATTGGAACACAATTTTCAGCATACGTATGCTGATTCAACATATCGTCTAATACTAGCTTAACTGTTGAAACTAGGGTTTCTCCTATAGATACGGATTTTGCAGTAAAAATGGATGTATCTGTTAAAAAGCACATGAAGTGCTAAAATTGGTTTTAAAATTTTCCGTGAACACAAAGTTCCACTTGCTAGTTTGGAGGAGATGCTGTTAAATAAAAGAAGTATTAAATTGTTTAAGGTACGAAAGGTCCATAAATAGCGATGAATGTAGTAACAAATAAACATAATAGGTAGTTTGACAGCAAGAAAAATGACTAATGGTGGTCGTCCATTTAGTACGCGACTCATCAACCAAATTTTGTTCAACAATTTATTCAACTCTTCAGTTGAACAAGCAAATGTTTAAGCTCGTACAGTGGTGCACAAACTCACGTTATCCAATTAAAATTTAACATTTTTGTGCTGAACGCGTTCTGGGCCCCGTACACCTAGTTGGTCAACATGTCTGATTTTGGCAAAAAAAAAAACCACTTGGTTAACTGCGTTTTCGTTGTGGTTGCTCAAAGAGTTGATGGACGCGTTGATACCCTCATCCATTTAGCCAAGCATCACTTGTTGGACAACGCGTTGAACACACTTGGTAGCTAACAGCTACTCACACCTTCACGAAATATTTCGACCTCAGGGTACAGAGCATTGTTTGTTGTTTCATTTTTCTTATTTCAATTGATTTGTGACTGAAGCATACGCACTTTCTTTTGTCTTGCTATAATTATGACTTCTAGTGAAAGAAAAAGAAAATCGGCTGCCCCGTTAACAATTTTAATAAATACCTAGTGAACGCCAAAGACAGAGAAAAAAATGAAGAGACATTTCTCGGATTTATGAGAACTTTTTGAGTCGCGATGACACTTGTTTTTTATTGAAATTATGAGAAGTTTTTACCTGGTCAGCGCCTTGTAGTCGCTCTTCGCTATATTTAGCTACCTGAGTTGCAAATGGTAAACCTTACACAGTGCATAAACAGATGTCATTTAATTGATTCTCAACGAGTTGCACAAGCATGATCAACGAGCAATAAGAGCTCGTACATTACCCGTACATTTATTGAGCAACGATCTCCAACCTTGACCCGGTTGGTTGCATAGAATTGAGACCATCGTACATTAGAGTTGAATGTGTTAAATTCGAAATTGATGCATTGGGCTGTAGGTGGATGACCAGCATAAAAATATGTAGTACGCGCATAGCGAATTATGTCAGAACAAGTAAAAGTTTTATCATACACTTTAATACATTCCACTGCTTAAGAGGCATGCAAAATGTTTGCCGTGTGAATTAGTATTTATGATTTTGTATGTGACGTACCAGAACTACTTTACCGACATAGCCCATTTTCAATACCAACCTGACGACGGTAAAAAGAAGTGCCCACACAAAATTTCATTCGCCTATGTTGATTCGTTTGGACGCTATCGTGTTATCAACATGGACATGGCTAAATCGATTCAGAATGTGATCCTGACTCAGAATAGAGGGTCTCCGGTGGCGTTACAAAAGTAAAGTAAATGTAAATAGCACTGTTGATAATGCAGAGCCCTGCGGAATTCCATTTAAAAAAGTTAACAAATTGTTCTATTACTGAGCAATGACTTTACAAAGTAAAACATTTTTCGACGAATGACCCAAACTTTCAGTTTATACAAGACATTCACCCTTATTCCGAGTGACGTTTACGACTATTTAAAAAATGCCAATTGGAATTTCCTCTCAACGAGGTAAGATATCCAAATTCGCAATTAGCAACGGAATTCCCACTGTAATGCCCGGCACATCGAATTTTTCCGGCCACCCTGTCGTCGAAGTTATGGAATAATTCTTGTAAAATGAAATGCCTCAAAGCAAAGGACGACAATGGCACATCTGACAGATATACGTATTACCTATAGATTAAGTGCTAAAAAATACAATTAGGTGGCGCAACAGGCGGGTGGACACCCAAGGTCTAACTTCTCGCAACCATTCGTTTTGTGTGAGTTTCTATTTTTGGGACGAATGGAAGGGACCTACAATTTTATTAAGTGCTGAATACGTGCTGAATACGTGAATATTTCGCAGTATAACTGAGTAAACCGGGTAATCTATATTTAATCTTTTTAACTTACTACTAATACAGTAGTAAATACACCGCCATTATGAAATTAGTATTAAGACTACATAGTATTCCGTATATCGAGTTTGAGATCACTGTTAGAAAAAAAGATTTTGCTTCGTATTTCGAATTCTACAAATGTTTCCCCTGGAAAGAAGGATCACATTAAATTATTCAATATTCAATCAATATTTATCGAATAACCCAACTTTACGTCATGTACTTTCAGCTATTGACACTTCATTTCGATCGATGCGCTAAATACTACGGCTCAACTCAAGGCCAGGGCTCCTATGGCGCATCGTCTGATGAAGAGAAACGTTTAACGATGTTGCTATTCTCGAATATCTTCGATTCGCTCAGCAATATGGACTATGATCCGGAATTATTTGGCAAAGCTCTACCGTGTTTGATTGCAATAGGCTGCGCATTGCCGCCTGACTACAGTTTGTCGAAAAACACTGACGAAGACTATTATGGACGTCAAACAGGTGCTCCAGACCAACCGCAATATGATCCCAATCCCATTGATACAACAATAGTGCACTTGGACAATGACCTCAATTCGCTGGTTCAAAAGTTCAGCGAACACTATCACGATGCTTGGGCAAGTCGAAGATTAGAAGGAGGTTGGGTTCATGGTGATATGCGTTCAGATTCCGAGCGTAGGCATCCCAGACTTAAACCATATAACATGCTAAGCGAATATGTAAGTTTAGTGTTTAAATAGAAACGTAGAATTTTCACCTTTTTTTGTTTATTTTATTACAAAGGAGAGAGAACGATATAGAGATCCGGTGAGAGAAAGCCTAAAGGCTCTTCTATCTATTGGATGGACCATAGAACACTCCGAAATTGATGTGCCCTTAAATAATAGAGGATCAACACGACGCACGTCAAAGCCCCAAATCGTATGTACACATTTTTGTTTAGAGTGACATCCGCAATTAATAAATAAACCAAATGTCTGTGTTTTGAAATAATCCATATCCCAACCTTCTATCCCTGACCCATTTCCAATTATTCTTGACAATAGAATGATTTTCAGAACGAAGGAAATGCGTTTAATTACAACCCTCATCCAGTGGATATGACAAACCTAACCCTGAGCAGAGAGATGCAAAATATGGCCGAACGTTTGGCCGAAAACTCACACGATATTTGGGCTAAAAAGAAAAAGGAAGAACTTAACACATGCGGAGGTGGTATTCATTCACAATTAGTTCCCTATGACCTGTTAACCGATAAGGAAAAACGAAAGGACAGAGAGCGTTCTCAGGAATTCCTAAAATATATGCAGTACCAGGGATATAAATTGCATAAGTATATTATTTTGTTTGCTTAGTCTGTGTCCATTTAAAAATTGTTATCATTAATTAAGGCCAACAAAAGGAGGCACCGTCGAAGGCGAAGGAGGCGCCACCCAAGCCGCCGTGGAACTACGATTTTCATATTCTCTGTTGGAAAAACTTATTCAATACCTAGACAGAGCGACGATCAACATGAAACTATTGAAGCCATCGACGACCTTTAGCAGAAGAAGTTCTTTCAAAACTGCCTCGCGAGATATTAAATTCTTTTCGAAAGTTGTCCTACCCCTGATGGAAAAATATTTCTCAACGCACAGAAACTACTTTATAGCCGTCGCAACTGCCACAAACAATATCGGAGCCGCGTCTCTAAAGGAAAAAGAAATGGTAGCGTCCATATTTTGTAAATTGGCAGCCTTGCTGAGAAACCGGCTAGCGGCCTTTGGACCGGACGTTAGAATTACCGTCAGATGCCTGCAGGTTTTGGTCAAAGGCATTGATGCCAAGTCATTGGTTAAAAACTGTCCAGAGTTTATAAGAACATCTATGCTGACGTTCTTTAACCAAACATCCGATGATTTGGGTAATACAATCACAAATTTACAAGATGGAAAATACAGTCACCTGCGAGGGACACATCTTAAAACATCAACGTCCTTGGCTTATGTCAACCAGGTTATTCTGCCAGTTCTGACTGCAATGTTTGATCATTTGGCTGCCTGCGACTACGGGAGCGATCTTTTGCTCGATGAAATCCAAGTGGCTTCTTATAAAATTCTAGCAGCGCTTTATCATTTAGGTACGGATCCCACACTAACGCATGAAAGGAAATATTTGAAAACCGAAATTGAGCGGCATAAACCCGCCCTGGGATCGTGTTTGGGAGCTTATAGCTCCTGTTTCCCCGTGGCATTTTTAGAGCCCCATCTCAACAAACACAATCAGTTCTCGCTCTTAAATAGAATAGCCGATCATTCGCTGGAAGCCCAGGATATTATGGTTAAAATGGAGAGCAGTATGCCAAATCTGGAAACAATTTTGCAGGAAGTAGATCAATTCGTAGAGTCAGATAAAACTTATAACGATGCACCTTTCATCATCGATGTAATTCTTCCACTTTTGTGTTCTTATCTTCCGTTTTGGTGGGCTCAGGGACCAGATAATGTAAGTCCTACCAGCGGAAACCATGTCACTATGGTAACGGCTGACCACATGAATTCGCTGCTGAAAAATGTCCTGAAAATGATAAAAAAGAATATAGGAAACGAAAACGCTCCCTGGATGACAAGAATCGCCGCATACACCCAGCAGATAATAATAAACACTTCCGAGGAGCTGTTAAAGGACCCCTTCTTACCACTCGCCGAAAGAGTGAAAAAACGAACAGAGAATATGTTCCACAAGGAGGAAAGTATGCGTGGATTTATAAAATCCGCTACTGATGACACTTCGCAGGTTGAGACCCAATTGCAAGAAGATTGGCAATTATTGGTGAGAGATATTTACTCATTCTATCCGTTGCTTATCAAATACGTCGATTTGCAACGCAACCATTGGCTGAAGGACAATATTCCCGAAGCAGAAGAACTGTACAATCATGTGGCTGATATATTCAATATTTGGTCCAAGAGTCAGTACTTCTTAAAGGAGGAGCAAAACTTTATATCTGCGAATGAAATCGACAACATGGCTTTGATAATGCCAACCGCTACCAGAAGATCAGCTGCGATTACCGACGGAGCGCCCGTTACTGGGGGGAAAGTTAAGAAGAAGAAGAAAAACCGTGACAAAAAACGCGACAAGGACAAGGAAGTGCAGGCTAGTCTTATGGTGGCCTGTCTGAAACGTTTACTTCCGGTTGGGCTTAACCTCTTCGCTGGCAGAGAACAAGAGCTGGTGCAGCATTGTAAGGACAGGTACCTTAAGAAAATGCCAGAATACGAAGTCATTGAGTTTGCAAGGAATCAGCTTACTCTGCCCGATAAATTGGATCCCTCCGATGAAATGTCATGGCAACATTATCTCTATTCAAAACTTGGCAAGAAGGATGAAATTAATGAAGACGCTGCTGTGGTGGAGAAGTCCAACCAAAATGAGAAAAAAGATAAAACTCAAGAGACAGTCGATAGGATTGTGGCAATGGCAAAAGTTCTTTTTGGTCTGCATATGGTATGTACTAAAAAATTTGCCTTTTCCTATTCTAAATAACTGATTTATTTAGCTGTTCTTATAAGTATATTTTATTTTATTTATTTATTCTTTTTTTAACTTCAACTTTCTTTTATATAATTTTGTTTTTCTCTTTTCGATCTATTCACACTTTATTTATTTTTCATGGACAAATTGAATTTGTTTAATAGATTGATCATCCGCAACAACAGAGTAAGAACGTTTACAGGAGTGTTGTGTCAATTCAACGGAAGCGTGCTGTTATTGCATGCTTCCGACAGACATCTTTGCATTCTCTTCCCAGGTTCTATAATTTTTAATTTTTTATAAATGTTTTTATTTTTATAATTTCCATTAACTCTGCTAATTTTTATCACTAATCTAATCTTGTGCATGATGTATCAACTTTTTTAACTATGATTTTGAAAGTGTATTTCATGAAACAGGAAAACCTCCTATCATATAATACAACGTCTTAATGTTGATCCATCTACATCGAGAACCATTTATCCGACTTTAGCTTTTTTTTCAGATGTATAGATTTGTTGCCCATTGATTTTTTTGGGGCGTAATGGCATTATTTTTACTAACGCCCAAAAAATGCAACCCCCTGCTTGGATTTATTGTCAGACTAGCTGGACCCGTGCTCGCCTTGCCCGCTCGCACAAAATTATATTTGGTTATGTGTATGTATATATTTTCACTTCAAAAAATACTTTTTGGCTAAAAATTGTTCCTTAGGACGTGGCTATAAACGACATAGCATATAGCAGTCTCACGGTGTTAAGGAACATTTTAAAAAAAGTTTCATTGAAATCTGTCCAGTAGTTTTCGAGTTTTTAGCTGACAACGAAAATTGCTACAGTTTTATTATATGTAAGGATTTGGGGTGTATGCGTTACTTTGGGCGATATGCCATTCTATTTGGGCTTTGCGACGCTTTATTCCTTTAAATTTTGGGCGTTATGACATTTTTCAATTTGGGCGTTATGGTTATGGACGATAAGACCTAACGCCGAGTGGCAGTAGAGTAGTGAGGGGTTAAAGGGGGCATTTATTTATTTATCCGATTTTAATTTTTTTTAGATGTATAATCAAGTGTATGGATTTGTTGCCAATTTAGGTCGGTAGAGTGGCGGCAGGGTTATGAGGGGTAAAGGGGGGGCAGTGAGGTAGGGGGGTCTCTGGAACTATTTATCCGATTTAAATTTTTTCTCTGATTTATAGACTTTTTGCCCATTTAGGTTTTAGAGTGATGGTAGAGGAGGTTGGAGTAAAGGAGGGGGAGGTTGGGGGTATCTCTCCAACTACTAGGCAAAAAAAAATGGTAACACTCACCACGAGAGCGGAGGCCGAAGCATATTCCATTCCAAAAAATAAATAGTTTGCTCAACAAACGTGCAGTCACCCTAGGTCTAGCTTCTCACAACCTTCCGAATGTACGAATGGAAGGGACCTACAAAATGATACCGAGTCAGACCAGAACGGCAGGATGGAGAAGCTTTTTAAGGACAGTTATACTCTCTTGTCAGATGTTCGCGAGAGGTGGCGCAGTAAAAAAACCTAAGGATGTAATTTGTGTTTTTCCGGGGATGGAACCTGGGACCCTGGAATAGTCCATTCTACTACGTATATTAAATGCAACGTCTGTCTGTTTCCTTGTTCCTTCATAATTGAAAAACCGTCCATCCAATTTTCGTGTTTTTGAAGTTATTTGTATGTCTATGTACCTTACCTGTGGGCGCAGTGGTTAGTGTGCTCGACTACTGTGCGAGGGATCCCATGTTCGATCCCCGGAAAAACACAAATTACATCTTAAAGTTTTTTTCTACTGCGCCACCTCTTGCGAACGTCTGACAAACATCCGAGAGTATCACTGTCATGAAAAAGCTTCTCAATTTAGCCGTTCGGACTCGGCATAAAATTGTACGTCCCTTCCATTCGTCCCAAAAATAGAAACTCACACAAAACGAATGGTTGCGAGAAGCTAGGCCTAGGGTGTCTACCAGCCTGTTGCGCCACCTATTTATTTATTTATGTACCTTACCTACTTCTTACCGGAGTTCGAGAAGTTGACACCGAAACGCGTTACGACAAAACTTCTCCATAACAAGCATAGCAACAGAAGAGGGAAAGAGACTGCGGAAATTCCCTCTTACGTCTTACCATTTCCCATTTTCTCATTGTCAAAGAAAAGCAATACGCAATAATACTTCCATATAGGTAGACGGAATGGAGAAACGATTGAAGGAAGAAATAAAACAAACAACCACAGATGTTATCGTTGTTTGCTAAAATTTTCAAATTTTTCAATTGACTTATTGTGTGCAATTAGAGGAAGTGAGACAAAAATGGATTTACTATTACAACACAAATGATTTTCTGTTAGTGGAAAATTATTGGCATTGGTATTTTTACCTACTTAATCATTTATCGTTTCCATCGATGTTTTATCAACAGAAATAGCTATGGTGATATATGAACGTATCATTAACATTAGCGCGCGGAGCCGACAGAGCGGCGGTCATTAATTTCATTCATTCATTCTTTCATTTTCAGTGGTCCGCTTATCCATTAAGTGGTTCGCGGATGTAGGTTGCTCAAGTGGACCCTCCATAGCTCTCGGTTCTCTGCCATCGACTATAAATCATCAAGGGCAATCCCCATTCCCCATACGGGTAGAGGAGAGATTATGAACTTGATCTAACCATCTCATCCTAGGTCTAACTAGAGGACGCGTGCCTGATGATACGGATTCCATTGCGTTTAACATGATTAAACCACCTAAGCATGGACCGCTCCGGAAAAGTAGCTGCCCGACATTGAGTTCCTCACGTATTCTGGTATTTCTTATGCGAACTCTACGGGTCACACCAGCAATACAACGGAGAAATCTCATTTCGGCAGCTTATATCCGCGATCTTATTCTTTCGGTCATTACCCAAACCTCATGACCATAGGTAAGAGTTGGAACAAACACCGAATTAAAGACTGACAACTTAGCTTTGACACCAAGTTCAGTCCTCCTAATAACAGAATGACCAAGCTGTCTCAAAATTGACCCAGCCTAGGTACAGGGAAACTCGGCATTGCTCCTTCCATCACTCGTGAATAAGACCCCGAGATACTTAAACTTCTCCAACTGTTTCAATGGGATTCCACTTGAACAGGCGTTCTGGAGGCGACCATCACTTCAGATTTGTTCACGTTAACCTTCATCTCAGCTTCAACACAAAAGGCTACAAACCGATCGAATGCGCGTTGAAGTTCAGTTTGAGAGGATCCAAGGATGGCCAAGTCATCAGCAAAACGTCCCCCAATTCGAAACGTTCTTCACCAAGACTGCGCTGTAAGCTGTAACATCCAGTCCATACAAGTAATGAAAATGAGAGGAGACAAGATGCACTCCTGACGAAGTCCAACGCCCACGGTGAAAGGTATTGATTTATCGCCGTTCATGTTTCTGATCGACGTAAATCCATTGTAGAGGTCCAACCGTTCCGAGGCGCCAACATAGACTCGGGCACTTATTTTTTGTAGCCAATGTACAATTATCTCGGATGACATAACAACGGAAAAATGCAATGAGACAATTTAATGTTGAACGACTGCAACGCAATTGCAACAAACCACCAGCACCATTTGCCAATCAACAAACAAACAACTAAGACATAGCACAGTTTTATTAAATTTACTTGAATATTTTCCAAATGTTTATTAACATATTTACTTCGGCGTCATTAGCATTTAATACAACATTTCGGAAATACACCGTCATTGTACAGATGTTTGTTTTCACAGTTCAACTTAATGTCTGAACACCTACACCAAAAATTAAAAATATTATACATATTTAATCTCCATTTGACTGAATATTTTAATTTTAAACTTACTCTTCAATTTTAAGCGTGTAATCAGATAAACATGTTGCCCTCTTTAGGCATTTTCCATCTGATCCAAAGTCAACGTAGTCCTGACCCTTCTTTAGATATGGAAGATATTTTAGAAATATTAGCTCACCCTGGGAATTGTGGTATCCACAAACTGGTTCGCTAGCTGAAAAAAATAAGATTGTTTGGAAATGTGTTCTTTTCAAATAGAAATGCTTAGGTATAGGGCACTTACTTGCTAAACTGCTGTCAAAACAAGTTACAATAACTACAACAAAAGCTGCAAAAACCGTAAAGTATTTCATCTTTCTTCAGAGGAGTGTTTTGTAGACAATAATAATTCAACGAAAAGATATTATCAACTGCAGCTTGAAGTGTGTTGTAATTGGCTTTTATAACCTTTAATTAGAATTATTTGTTTATTCTAAAGCAAGTGTACGTAATTAAAAGAGATGTATTAGATGTATTGCCCGCAAGGTCAAGTGAAGAATAAGGAGAAAATAAACAAACGAAAATAATAAATAGAAATTAGGTACATGACTGGGTCGCGATTACTTGCTCATATTTGCTGTCAATTATTATTTCTAGATTTTTCAGTTGATGGTATTTTGTTACATACTATCAGTATAATTTTTTTTAAATTACCCATCCCGCCTAAACAAAGCCAGGTAGACCCCAAACAGAACATTTCGCGTAATAAAATTTACGACACAATTGTAAAAAATGATTGTATTTAACCCCTATAGGTACAACCGTTATCAATTTTTGACGCCTATTGATTTAATTACTACTTATCGGGATCCCGACCAGTGTAGAGTCTCTGCCGGAGACACTGCAGCGTTCAATCCTCTACGATCCCAGGCACGCTGCTTCCAGTTATCTGCTCTGGCATCCGCGATGGCTTGGTCTTTGAAACGGAGGTTCGGCCTTTCTTGTCTTCTCGAACCTGGGGGCTGGGATTTGAAGATCCACTTACCTGGAGCATTATTGTCCATTCGCTCGATTTGGCCGAGCCAATTTAGTCGACATGTTTTGGCTTTTTGGACTACATCACATCTTGGTACAGCTCATAGAGTTCGCGGTTGTATCTTCTCCTCCATTCGCCCTCCTCGCACACAGGACCAAAAATCCGCCGAAGTATTTTTCTTTCGAAGGAGCCCAGTATCTGCTCTCCCTTCTTGCTTATCGTCCAGCACTCGGCGCCATAAAGCAGAACTGGCAGGATAAGGGTTCTGTAGAGCACACAATTCCTCCTTCGAGTTGTTTTGCCAAACCGAAGCAGCAACGGTTTTATAGGGTAATTCTTCGCCGGACCTCCACTAGGGTGTCATTCGTGGAGTTCATGTTTACGCCGAGGTAGGTGAACTCCTTAACTACCTCGAAATTGTTGCAATCAATAGTGACGTTTTATCCTAGCCTGATGCTTGTCTTTGTTGATAGCAGGTACTTGGTGTTGTCCTCATTACCTTCAAGGAAAACGGATTTCGCATGTTGTTCACAGACCGCACGCTTGGAGCGATCGATGATGTCAATATCGTCCGCATAGCCCAGCAGCTGGACGGACCTGTAGAAGATAGTGCCTTCCGTGTTGACACCTGCCCTGCCCACTATCTGCTCCAGTATGAGATTGAAGAAGTCGCATGATAGCGCGTCTCCTTGCCGAAATGCGGTTCATGTTTGAAATAGTTCGGAGGATATACTTCCAAACTGGACGTTGCAGTGCGTGTATTTCAGGATCACGCGACACAGCTGAATGAGTTTTGACGGGATTCCGAATTCGGCCATCGCCATATAGAGCTCCTGACGATGTATGCTATCATACGCGGCTTTGAAGTCGATGAGTAGGTGGTGAGTTTCGACTTGAAATTCGTTGGTGTTTTCCAAGATTTGCCTCAGTGTGAAAATGTTGTCTATAGTCGATCTGCCGGGCCGGAAGCCACACTGGCACGTGCCGATTAGTGTACTGCAGAACGGTTTTAGACGTTCACACAGTACGTTGGATAGGATCTTGTATGCGACATTAAGCAGGGATATGCCTCGATATTTCTTGCAAGACATAGGATCGCCTTTTTTGTATATGGGGCATATAGAGCTCTTGCTTCTATAGCACATCGAAAATTATCATAGTTGTCTGGAATACTGTACAACAGCAGTATGGTGAGAAGATCTTCAGCTGCGAGTATGCCTATTTCCATTTCAGCTAGATGGTTCATCATACTTTCACTGTCTCTCATTTTGGTGAACAGCAATTGCTTCAGAAAAATCGCTTTACGTGTCCTTTGAAGTGGTAGACTTCATCAAGTTTCACCTAAACGGCTGGCGTTTGCCGTCCCTAGCTATAGTTGCTCGCCTCCAGTTACGCACACCAAGTTGGTTGAGGTCGCCCCCCAATTGTACATACCACCTAAGGTTCTGTCTTCCTCTGCTACGTTTTTCCTCAGGCATTGACTCAAAAACTCGTCCGGCTGGTGCGTTGCTGTCCATACGCTCCACGTGCCTCAGCCACCTCAGCCTTTGTATCTTCAACTTTTTGACCAGTTCAACGTCGCTGTTGAGTTCGTTGTTAAATCTTCTCCTCCACACTCCATCGATACAAACTGGACTGAATATCGTCCGAAGAATCTTTTTCTCAAAATATCGCAAGAGGTTTTCATCCGATTTCGACAGAGTCCATGCTTTTGCAACATACAACAGGACAGGGATAATTAGGGTCTTATATAATATATCTTTGGTTCTATGAGAGAGGGCTTTACTTCTTAGATGTCTTCTTAGTCCGAAGAAACAGCGATTGGCCAGAGTGATTCTTCGTTTGATCTCTGCGCTGATGTCATTTTACGAGGTGATAGTGAAGCCCAGGTAGACAAAGTCTTTTACTTCTTCAAAGTTGTATCTGTCCATCGTGACGTTTTGTCCGAGTTGCCGATGCTGAGACTCCTTTCTCGTTGACAGCAGATACTTCGTTTTGTCCTCATTTACAGCGGCATCCTTTTCAATACTTTCAAATGCCCCACTGACAGCTCGCTGCGATCTTCCGATAATGTCAATATTGTCAGCATATGCAAGTAGTTGAACAGAAGTGTGATTTTGTACAATTGCTTCAAGGATAGTGTTAAAAATGTTACATGATAGCGCATCCCCTTGTCTCACAGGATCTAAGATCAGGAACTAAATATTGAACACTTTGAATCAAGAGAAAGATCAGGGGGACTGTCAAATTTTACATCAGGATCCAGTATCTCAAAATGTAATAACAAATATTCATAGTGCTTTGTGGTCATGCCACGCATGAAGGTTATGGGCAAAGCAAATTATAAAAAAGGGAGACTCTCATTCTTATAAATAAATTTGTTATCATCAAAAAATCGTCTTTTTTTCCTACGACACGTAAAAAATAGTAAAATGCGCTCCTTGAAAAATGTTGTGATAAAGGTTTTCCTGTTTCATGAACGATGATGATATGTACTAAACTAACAGACGTTATTAACACTTATTGCTTGACCTAACGATCGCCTTTTGTACCCTTAGGCTAGTCGTACTAAGCGCAGATGCAAAAAATGGAACTCAAAATTGTCATTGGCAAGGCGTCAACTGGCAATATGCTGTTTAAGAGCCAAACATCTTTACCGTCTAAGCAGGTGCTTTTGCTTTTGGTTTTTCTACATTTTTTTTTTAATAATAAATACTAACAGATTTTTTTGAGTGTGTGTTAAATTTTACTATAATTTTTCTTTATTTTATTTTTACCATAATAAATGATTTTTTGTTGCATTTAAAAAGGCATCGGGCTTGCAACATATTTGCTCGAACTTACTACGAAGAATGGCTACAAGAAGAAAATGTGGGTCAAGAGGTTATGATAGAAGATCTAACACAAACCTTTGAAGAATCTGAGAAATCCAAAAAAGATGCTGAAGAAGAAGAAGGCAAACCGGACCCGTTGACGCAATTGGTCACCACGTTCTGTCGTGGTGCCATGACTGAACGTAGTGGTGCCTTACAGGAAGATCCATTGTACATGTCCTACGCACAAATAGCAGCCAAGTCGTGTGGCGAAGAAGAGGAAGAAGGTGGCGATGAAGAAGGTGGTGCCGAAGGAGGTGAAGAAGGCGAAGGAACAAGCATACACGTAAGTATTTTGAAATAATAAAATCCCTGTACTAACACATTTAATAGAAACGATTAAAGCATCAAATGGATAAGCTTATGGTAAGAACTTCGAGAACATTTTTGCTAAATCTCAATTATTAGAAGGCAGTTATTTTCGTAGTTATTATTTAACATTTTTTTAAATTTTTTTTTATAAATGTAGCCATTTCAATATGTAAATGCATGCGAAGTCGAGTATGTACCTACGTCTTACTTTAAGCCAATTTTTTTGTTTCTTAAACTGGTGTACATACGCACATTTTATTTCTTTGACATTTTTTTTTATATTAATGCTTTGGTGGGTGGTTTAGAGATATGATTCTAAAAAAATGTGAACTTTATTTTATTTTAAAGGAACAAGAAATGGAAAAACAAAAACTCCTATTTCATCAAGCTCGTTTATCAAATCGGGGAGTTGCCGAAATGGTGCTACTTCATATATCTGCGTCAAAGGGTATTCCTTCCGAAATGGTTATGACAACTCTAAATCTAGGAATTGCGATTTTGCGAGGTGGTAACATTGACATCCAAATGGGGATGTTAAATCACCTTAAAGAGAAAAAAGATGTCGGCTTTTTCACATCGATTGCAGGGCTGATGAACTCGTGCAGTGTTCTTGACCTTGATGCATTTGAACGGAACACCAAAGCCGAAGGTAACCTTTTCCATTACATACTCCTACTTGTATTATTTGTAGATTGCTTGTTTGTTCGTAAAATCCCTAATGTTTTGATCCAAAATTGTATATAGTTTAGTAGAACAATTCCAACCTTCTTTTTTTTTAATTATTCTCTAATTCTTATTTTCATTCATCAATCCGATTCAATTATGTTCCACATCGTCAACAATCGAAACCTTTCCTTGACCTAATGCACGAATGTCCTCAAACAATCATAAATATATATAACACCCTGCTGAATGCACAAAACTCAATGAACCTTACAAATTTATGCGTATATCCTGTGGTTCCGAATCCATACGATCCTTGCTTTTCCTGTTCAATTTTTTTAAATTGTATATGCAATGTTCGAAACAAAAAGAATATATTCCAAGTGCGGGTGCAGGTCTAGGTGTCGGATCGGAGGGAGCAGCTGGAGAGAAAAATATGCACGATGCTGAGTTTACATGTGCACTATTTCGGTTCATCCAATTGACATGCGAGGGTCATAATTTGGGTAACATTTCAAAGGCTTTAAGTCCTTGCAGTGCAATAAATTTGTTTTTTTTTATTAGAATGGCAGAACTATTTAAGAACACAAGCGGGAAACACAACTACGGTGAATGTTGTCATTTGTACAGTGGATTATCTTTTGCGACTTCAGGAATCAATAATGGACTTTTACTGGCATTATTCGAGCAAGGAAATAATAGACCCTGCGGGCAAGGCGAACTTCTTTAAGGCTATTGGAGTGGCGAGCCAAGTGTTTAATACTCTGACAGAAGTAATTCAAGGACCGTGTACATTGAATCAACAGGCGTTAGCCCACTCGAGATTATGGGATGCTGTTGGTGGTTTCTTATTTTTGTTTTCTCATATGCAGGAAAAACTATCAAAACATTCCAGTCAGGTTGATCTTTTGAAGGAACTGCTTAACTTGCAAAAGGATATGATAACAATGATGCTCTCCATGTTAGAAGGAAATGTTGTCAATGGTAAGTACATAATTGTCTTATAGTCTTGGACTATCCTAGTCCTAGTCCGAGACATATTTTAGTCAGTCATTTCGCTAAACCAAATTTGTTTTTATATTATTACAATTATAAAATTAGGTCAAATTACCAAAGCTAAAACTTTTATAAACAATCGAAAAACTATGGTAATCATGGCTAAAACTTAAAGAATTTTATGTGATACCGCCAAGACTGAAATTTGGTTATATCAGAGTAACACAGCGTGATATCTACTAATAATCTTTTTTAGTGCTAGCTCCTACAAGTCACAATGGCGAATACTTTCAGATAAAATTATTTATTGTGACCCTCATAATATTTACGTATAAGGTTAAAATGATGATTGGTAAGGCCAAAGCATTTAATAGTCAGATGTTTTTTTTCTTCCGAGGGTAGGTGAAAATCTTGCATAGACACTATGAGAACAACGCGTGCTCATAGTAGTGTCACATTCTTACTGACTAAAAACACCACCCTTCGATATAAATTGTAGATACTGCAACTAAGATATAGGTTAGGTTACCCAAGTAACAATTTGACTTCGATAAGGCGCTATCGAGGCTATTTCCCCTCCCGCAATATTGATTGCAAAAGGCCTTTTAGAAGGACATTTGGCGCACTTTAGCGAAGCTATTTACTGATTAAGACAACTTGGGATAGGCCTTACAGACGATACAACTTCTGCTTCTGATAGGCCTTATAGAAACAATTAACATCCGCGGTGGGCTATTGCTTCGCAAAAGAAGCATCATCGATAGTACGATCCCCACTAGCACTAGTGCTACTGTTGGCGTTATCTAACAGAGTCAAAAAAAAAAACTATATTCATCTGCCGAAATGGTGAATAAATAGAAAAAAGAAAACACATACCTAAACCCTCATAATTTCTGGTGCTCTCATTATAAATGTTGTAGGCTGTTGTAGACAATTCTTGTGGAATAGTGTACTGGGGATTATTGATAAAAAATTAATTATTATTTAGGAATTAGGACCACAGATGAGCGCTGAAAGCATCCACTGCGACAAAAAGATGTTCGCTTTAATTCATCTGACATTCACGGGCTCGCTTCAGAATTGCGCCACGCTCCCTTTGCACTATTCTTTGATACGTTTCCAAATATCGGAAACCTTTTATCACCTTTTTCCATGAACTAATCATTTTATAGACCCAAAATATTTAATTTTTATATAAAACAAAATCGACGCGTGTATATCTACTATAATACGATGACAGCTATGATCCTTCGTAGTTCTTATTAAAGATGCTCCACTTAAATGCAGTAACATAACATATAAAACTAGTTTATGCCTCTATAAAGCCTTCATTCGCAAGCCACTCATTCTATGGGCAAATAATGGGAAGTTGATGCTTCTCTAAAGCTTCCAATTGCAAGCTGTTGCCTGCATGAGAGATAACTGCCTTTATAATGCTTCCGATCACAAGCCCTAAAGAGACTTCTCGACAGAGCTTCGAACTGGAAACTTTATCGAAACAAATGACTTCCCACACATCCACCTCCAATTTTTGGAAGTCCAATCGAGGTTTTATCGAAACTAAATTCCTCATCCCTCTATAAAGCCTGTGGATTTTCTTTCGAAAGGTCTTATAAAAGTTATTATCGAAACAATTACCTGGAAATTGCTGTACTTCGCCTAAGAAATACTACAGAAGCTTTATAAAAGTAGTTGCCTACCGAAATTAAAAATTTGAACCTTACCGAAGTAAAATTGTTACTTGGGTAGGTTAAAGGAGATGGGTAATATCCTAAAATCCTAACTAAGATATAACTTATCAAGCAATTTTTCTATCACGAAATGAAAACTTTTGACAGGTTACTCTCTAATGAAAGATCCTGCATGTTCCGCAATTTAGACGCGGTTAATCCCTATATCGCCAAGTCGAGAGGTTTTGTTCTTTGTAGTCGGCGCAATAAATTGCTATCATCCAAAATTTGTAGGACTGTATTGTTGGTGTGGCCGATTAGTCGGTTTCTATGCTTTCGCGCGAAGCTTCTCGTTTCAGCTTCGATTGTAGGTATTCCGAGATCCCTGTGGATATCGTCGTTTCTAATATACCACGGTGCTTTTACAATTTCTCGAAGCACTTTATTTTGAAAAGATTGTATAATATTGGTATTTGTTTTCTTGGTGCAACCCCAAAGTTGTATACCGTAGGTCCACACCGGCTTTAGCACTTGCTTGTATAAAAGCAGTTTTTTCTCGGTACTGAGCTGGGAATGTTTTCCAAGTAACCAGTACATTTCTCTATATTTGAGTTCAAGCTCTTTGCGTTTCATTTTCACGTGTGAATTCCATTTCAGCTTTGCGTCGAGTGTCATTCCCAGGTATTTGGCTTCGTTCGCAAAAGGTATTCTGGCCGAGATTAGAAAAATTGGCAAGTCATTCGTTTTTTTATATGTGAAGTTCACGTGAACAGATTTAGTTTCATCGAGGGCGATTCGCCAGACCCTCGTCCATTCATTTACTTTATTTAACGCGGTTTGCAGTTTTGCAGTGGTTTCTTCGACTGTTTTACCTACTGCTAGAATAGTTGTGTCGTCGGCAAGCGTAGCAAGAATATATACGAGTATATAACAGGTAGAGAAGCGGCCCAAGAACGCTTCCTTGCGGTACACCAGCCGATATTTCTTTTAGATCCGAGTATTCGCTTCCATGTCTTACACGGAAAAGTCTATTGCCGAGATATGATACGAGAATATCGTATAGACGTACTGGAAGAACTTGTCGTAATTTTAGTTTTAAGCCTTCGTGCCACACCTTATCAAAGGCTTGCGAGACATCAAGGAATATGCTGGAACATATTTTTCGTTCCTCAAGTGCTTTCTCGATTACGTCAATTCTATGAACCTGGTCAATCGTCGAATGCTTACTTCTAAACCCAAACTGATGGTCAGGGATAAGATTATTAACTTCTATAACCGGTTGTAGACGCCTTAGTAGTATCCTCTCGAAAACTTTGGATATGATTGGAAGAAGAGAAATTGGTCTGTATGATTTTATCTCATTTGGCGGTTTTCCTGGTTTTAGAACCATTATGACTTCCGCAACTTTCCAATTGCTCGGCACGTGTCTTAATCTGAGCGCAGCATTTAAAATATGGAGAAGCTTGATTAGTCCTTTTCTAGGAAGAGCTTTTAGAACTTCTCCCGTGATCAAATCATAGCCCGGGGCTTTCTTAGGTTTAAGATCCTCGATCTCATCTTTTAGTTCTCTTAGCGTTGCACTTGGGAGTGTTGAATCGTCAGATATTAGTTCAGTCCTATCGTTGTTATCGTTAACCACTTGCCCAACGTACGGTTTAAACGTTTCTTTCATATGGGCTGCAAAAACATCCGCTTTATCTTTATCTTCCCTTGCCCATTCATTTTGATTTATTTTAATTGGCGGCGCGGGGATTTTAGGCTTTATGGTGCCTTTTACAGCTTTCCAAAGTGAATAATTGGAATCTTTTTTCGCAGTTAAGCTTTTGAGGTAAGAGCCTATCTCACGATTCTTGAAATACTTAATAGTTGACTTCAACAAGTTGCACTTTATGTTGCGGAGAACGATTCTGTTGCCATTTTTTACGCGCTTTCCTTTTTTGGTTGGCCAATTCTCTTATTTCCGGAGGATATCGTAAGCCGTATTTGTCCGGCTTTTTCCTTGGTTTGGGCGTATTATTTCAGGAGGCGAGCTGTACAATCTCAACGAAGCGGTCAATTTCAACCTCAAGTTCATATGGTGTCGTAAGGGGAACGGTCAATTCAACATTCGATTCGATTTCGTTCCTAAAATCGTTCCAGTTAGTAGTTCTACCAGTCAATCTCGCTGGCTCTGGGTTATAGACTAGTTTTTCGCTCAATATCAAAATGACTGGCGAATGATCAGAGGACAGATCAAAACTCTCTTCAATTTTGATGTGGTTGGTAGATATACCTTTCGTAACGAAAAAATCGATTAGGTCAGGTATTTTCGAAGTATCGGTTGGCCAGTAAGCTTGTCGAAGGAAGCCAGTTCAGCTGGCATAGTCAATCATACACTACAGAAACACAATTGTGGTAAAACCTATGATAGCACTTACGATCTTGATGCGATTTCCAAAATTGATTCACAAATCCTACCCCTACTTAAGGCTTCAGCCCATAGAATCCATCATGTAGGTTGCTTCAGTGGATACATCAACGTCAACTTGTTCAACGGAAGGTACAGGCCCATCAAGTCCGCGCGGAAGGTACTTTTTGTAGAATGTAGCCACAGTCTGGCTAGTGGTTTTACAATAATGGGCATGCATTATTAGCAGTCCCATAAACGTCGCGTCGTTGCTATAAAAAACAAACAGAAAGGCGAAAAGTGAAGTCTAAAACACAAATAAGTTATATTGTAAAGCCTCTTGGAAAAGTGACACGCTTGGGACTCTCCTCAAATATGTTCCGCTACTTATTCGCAGACGTTTCGCTGTTCATTTGGAGGCCAGAGGAACATTTTTTTACGCAACAACAGCGTACTCTAGTCAGTGAATACCGACCTAAAGTCCAAGCGGACTACCAAATGAAAATTTTTATCGAAAACGAAGTGGAAATGGATGCAAGAATTGTTTTTTCGTTCTGTGCTATCTACTGTTGTCCACAAACCAGAGAGAATAGACCACCAGCTTCGGCTAAAAATGAGAGTTTCATAGAGCCAGTTTCAAAAAGTTACTGCGTGGTTAAGTATGCGTGCAATGTTAAAGTAAACGGAGGGTGAATTTGGTCACGCATACACTGGCACATAGTAACATTTACAGTTATTCGGTGGTAACTTTGACAAAATTCAAATAATTCAAATAAATTGGCTGTTATTGGGACGTGTTAAGCAAATTGTGTGTTCGGTGTGGGGAAATTATTACCAACTTATATTTCATTAAAAAGCATACAAATATAAATGGGTAGTTACTGTCATAATGGAATTCCTTTGACATTATTACGAAAAAAAAACCATATTAGTTTAAGCTGCAAAGCTAAAATGGATGATAAAACAATCATCAAACATGATTTTTTAGTTTTGCTGATATAAATTTAGACCTTTTTCTATATTCTACTGAGTTTTGGAATAAATAATTTAAATAAAGAAGGAGAGAGGACATTTTTTTGTCAGGCTTAATATTAATAACACTTTAATAACAGACACACCCATCGAAAATAAATTAAATTTCTTTAAAATATAAGAAGAAAGAGCTCAAAATGTATGTCAACAAAATTTCAAAGAATCGCGTTTAGCTAATTACATCGTGCTTGCAATTTAGTTCTGCAGCTTAAAATTATAGGTATTCTTTTTTGTATAATAATGTCATAGGAATCATTTTATTAGATTTTTAATCACCCAAATAGTATATTACATATTATGCCTTTTAATGAAATATAAGTTGGTAACTAATTCACCACAGCATACACACCATTTGCTGAACACGTCCCAATAGTGGTCAATTATTTAAATTATTTGAATTATTTCAAAGCCATCTCGGATTCAATTGTCTTATTTCATATTTTTTTGCTTATTCACACGTATTCACAGATAGAAAAAAAGGCGGAGCTACTTATTTCAAAACTGGCTCTATGAAACTCTCATTTTTGACCGAAGCTGGTGGTCTATTCTCTCTGGTTTGTGCTGTTGTCTTTTCTACTCACTTAAAATATAATTGTCTCGCTGGACACGACGTTCATGTTCATGGATATGATTGTGTATCCACGCTCATAAAACAGCCATCGATTCGTTTCAAAGTTTTTACCAATGAATGTTACTTAGACTCAGTTGTTCAATTAACATCTGTCATGACTAGGCTGACCAGACGTCCTCTTTTAAGAGGACATGTCCTCTTTTTAGTGTGTCTACGCACTAAGACACTTCCTCTTGTTTCAGGCGGCAGCGGATGAATTCCCCAGATGGAATCAACGGTGGCGTCTACAGTTCCGGTCAGGTCGAACTAAAGTGTAATCCCTGTATGAGCTGCTTCGACATATTTGGATACCAGGTCTATGGGGATCTCCAATACTGAGCCAGGGTGTTGGAAAAGAGTTGGTGGCGGACGAACCCTAAACAGGTCAACGGCAGCGCTCATATCCCAAAATTGGGTTACTGACATCGGAATATCCGACCCGCTGTCCTAGGGTCAAAACAGGGCCTGGCCCTCCAGGTTGGGGGTTGTGCCGTCGGGGTAACTTCCCGACCATGGAAAAAACTAAATAGTTATGAGAGAGACGCAACCAGCCTCGGATAACGGAACTCCTCAAATGGCAACCAGACCCGGAACGTCAATGGACTATGATTTAAGAGTATGTACCTGGAATGTAAGAACACTCTACACCCCAGGTGCCACTCAAAAACTTGAGTCTGTCCTCATGCGGTACAAGGCAGACATTACCGCGATCCAGGAGATACGATGGATAGGATCAGGCATGATGAAAAGAAAAGATTGCGACATTTATTACAGCTGCAACAAAAGGCTGCATGTATTAGGATGCGGATTCGTCGTGGGAAATCGGCTTAGGACAAAAGTTATTGACTTCAAGCCGATAAGTGATCGCCTTTCTGTGATCCGCATCAAAGCTACTTTCCAAAACATAAGCCTAATATGTGCACACGCCCCTACCGACGAGGCTGAAGATCCCATCAAGGAGGAGTTTTATGACCTTCTGGATGGAGCCTACGGAGCCTGTCCGGAGTATGATGTAAAAGTTGTACTCGGGGATTTCAATGCTAAAGTCGGAAAGGAAAACATCTTTGGCGGGTTAGTTGGTAAGCACAGAATCCACGAAACGACAACAGACAACGGCTACCGACTAATCGATTTTGCAGCAGCTCGTAATACGGTGATAAGTAGCACTAGGTTTCCAAGGCTAAGGATCCACACAGCAACCTGGCGCTCTCCAGACGGTCGAACCGCCAACCAAATCGACCATGTGCTAATCGATGCGAGGCACGCATCCAACATCCTCGACGTGCACACATTCCGAGGGGCAAACGTCGACTCTGACCATTTTCTTGTTGCGGCTAAATTCAGAGCTCGACTGTCCAACGAAAAGAAGCTGCGAACTGCCCAGAAGAAGAAATTCTACGTTGGACGCCTTAGCACACCTGGAGTAGCCAGAGCCTACAGCGAGCGCCTGAGTATGAAACTCTCCTCTGTGCACTCACCTACCACAAACGCCAACAATCAGTGGTGCCAGTATCGCGACATCATCAAAGAGGTAGCCGAAACCACCGTAGGGTACCAGCCACCCCAGAGAAAGAGCCCGTGGTATGATGATGAATGCGTGTACAGGAAAAAGGTGACAGAAGATGCACACAAGAAAGCGCTGCAGCGCAAAACAAGGGCAGCGAGAGAAGACTATCGAGCCAGGAGAAGGGAGGAAAAGAAGATCCTGCGTAGAAAGAAGAGGGCTTACGCAGCTTCCCAGCTCAAGGAGATCGAAGAGTCGCGCGATCGTAATAACATCCGGAGGTTTTATAAAAAAGCTAAGCAACTGGCTGCTGGCTACAAAACCGGAACGCAGGCTCTTCGAGATACCGAAGGAAACCTAGTCACCGAAGCGCAGGGAATAGTAGATGTGTTTAAGCAGCATTTCCAACAGCTGCTTAATGGGCATCATGTAGAGAGAGTGATAGGGCAAGAAGAGAACCCACGTCCAGTCAATGAGGAACTAGTCCCACCACCAAGTATAGAAGAAGTTGGCTTAGCTATAAAAAAGCTTAAGAACAACAAGGCCGCAGGCTCTGATGGTCTACCAGCGGAGCTCTTTAAATACGGTGGTGATGTTTTGGTAGGGAGCATGCACCGAATCATCAACCAAGTATGGGTGGAAGAAAACATGCCCGATGACTGGACTATCAGCTCCATATGCCCCATCTTCAAAAAAGGCGATCCTATGTCTTGCAAGAACTATCGAGGCATATCCCTGCTAAATGTCGCATGCAAGATCCTATCCAACGTACTGTGTGAACGTCTAAAACCGTTCTGCAACACACTAATCGGCACGTACCAGTGTGGCTTCCGGCCCGGCAGATCGACTATAGACCAAATTTTCACACTGAGGCAAATCTTGGAAAAGACCAACGAATTTCAAGTCGAAACTCACCACCTATTCATCGACTTCAAAGCCGCGTATGATAGCATACATCGTCAGGAGCTCTATATGGCGATGGCCGAATTCGGAATCCCGGCAAAACTGATTCAGCTGTGTCGCGTGACGCTGGAAAACACGCGCTGCAACGTGCAGTTTGGAAGCAGCTCTTCCGAACTTTTTCAAACATGCACCGGATTTCGGCAAGGAGACGCTCTATCATGCGACTTCTTCAATCTCGTACTGGAGCAGATAGTGCGCAGGGCAGGTGTCAACACGGAAGGCACTATCTTCAACAGGTCCATCCAGCTGCTTGGCTATGCGGACGATATTGACATCATCGGTCGCTCCCAGCGTGCCGTGATAGAAGCGTTCACGGCGATTGAAGAACAGGCGAAATCCGTTGGACTTGTAGTAAATGAGGACAAGACTAAGTACATGCTATCAACAAACAAACAAGCATCTGTCCACCGCCTAGGACAAAACGTCACTATTGATAGCAACAATTTCGAGGTAGTTAAGGAGTTCACCTACCTCGGAGTAAACGTAAACTCCACGAATGACACCCTAGTGGAGATCCGGCGAAGAATTACCCTAGGAAACCGTTGCTACTTCGGTTTGGCAAAACAACTGGGTTCAAAACTCCTAACTCGAAGGACGAAATGTGTGCTCTACAAAACCCTTATCCTGCCAGTTCTGCTTTATGGCGCCGAGTGCTGGACGATAAGCAAGAAGGGAGAGCTGATACTGGGCTCCTTCGAAAGAAAAATACTTCGGCGGATTTTTGGTCCTGTGTGCGAGGAGGGCGAATGGAGGAGAAGATACAACCGCGAACTCTATGAGCTGTACCAAGATGTGGATGTAGTCCAAAAAGCCAAAACACGTCGACTACATTGGCTCGGCCACATCGAGCGAATGGACAATAATGCTCCAGCCAAGAGAGTCTTCGAATCCCAGCCCCCAGGTTCGAGAAGACAAGGAAGACCGAACCTCCGTTTCAAAGACCAAGCCATCGCGGATGCCAGAGCGCTTGGTCTGGACAATTGGAAGCAGCGTGCCCGGGATCGTAGAGGATGGAAGGCTGCAGTGTCTCAGGCAGAGACTCTTCACGGGTCGGGAGCCCGATAAGTAAGTAAGTAAGTAAGTCCTCTTTTTATTTATAAAAAAAAAAGTCCGGTATCTTTTTGAAGAAATGTGCAATTTGTCCTCTTTTTGGGATTTCCCAGTCTACGGAATTTTTCGACACCACAGACAAAACTATAACAAAAGTGTTTTTCAATACTAACTCAGAATTTTTCTGCATCTTTCTGATATGAACACGATCTAAAATTGGTAGTTAAAGGTGGAAATGAAAATGATGCCTTAAACGCGGAAAATATTTTAAAGGTTTATTCAAGGTGTTTAAAATATCTTCAGAGATGGGTCGAATCTCTGGATGAGTTTGATTATTTTACATGGATGGATTTAAACAATATTCCCAATAAATTAAACGAAAATAAATTGTTTGACCAAATTTGTTTCAATTGTTTTTCCTTTGATATTTTTGAAGGTGTCCTCTTTTTGGTGGTCATGGATCTGATCACTCTAGTCATGACGGTTTCATACATACTTTCCAATATTTTAATTAAAAAGAAAGAGCTTAGGTACTGTCAATTTGTGAAAACCGGCACTGATAACGGATTCAACGGACAACCTTCAACTTTGCAAAAGCTCGGGTGGAATCGGGTAAGGTGATTTGTGATTATCACAAATGTGACAATCACTTGTGATCAAATAAATTTCTCCGTCAGCGTCAGGTGATCACCAAAAATTAGTTAAAACTTGGCATCACTTGACACTGACATGTGTCATTACTTGTTATTTTGTATTGTTTTCGATTTGGGTAAAAGCATTTGAGAAGCTAATGCACTTTTAGAAAATGCAAAGTACATAATATACAAATAACAAATAACCATTTTAACAATGTTAATGTCTAACAACATTATGTATTCGATTTGTGCAGCCAATAAATCGCAAACTACGTGAAAAAGCACCCGGATTTGACCAAATATTTTTCTGTGAGAGGTGCTTTTTGCCGTTTTCTGGGAGAAAGTATCCCTAAATATGGGACAGAGTTTAATGTTCTCGAGGTCACCTCACACACAGTATTTTGACCTATTGGTGCTGACTGCTGACGTCATTGCCAACTTCTTGTCACTTCTTGTAATTAACTGGAGAGTAGATGGAATGTGATATGCTAGTTGGCAAATGCAATTTGCCGTAGGGGTGTTGGATATATACTACAAAAATATCTATATCCTTTTGAAGTCAAGCATTTTTTAAGAATTTTTTAATTTGGATTTTCCACCTCCAGTATGTTTAGCTCAATTCGGCGATTTAATCGCAACAGTCGGACAAAGAAACACCCCATCGTTATTTTTATTTTATTCCTATTTACTTTCAGATCCAAAAAAAATAATTGCAGAGGTACAAACACGTCCACTTTCGCTTAACACATCAAAATATACAAAAAGCACTACTAAAATCAATTCATGTAAGTGACAACTAAACTGCTGTCACAAGAAATTATCACAAAAATGTGATTGTCACCGGTGACAATCACCTTACGCAGACCAATTTTGTTGATTGTGACTATCACTTATCACAAATCACCTTAGCCGATTCCACCCCTCATGTTTATTCTATCCACCTGTCAGTTGAATACGTAATGGGCACTGTTCTATGTAACGGGCCTTAACTGTGAATATTAGGGTTACGAAAACCTCAAGAATTCACAACTGATCTTGATGCAGTAAAACAATGAAAAATCTCAATAGCTTCTCAGTTTTATTACTGGTGAATGAAAACTATCTTATTTGGGTTGGCCAGTTTTAATCGACTCTCAAAATATCGAATTCAAAATCTCGAAAACAATATGTGGAAAAAAAAATTTCGAAAAAAAAACTAGAAACCATAAAATCTCGAAACACAAAATGTCGAAAAAAAATACCTCGAAAAGCAATTAACATTGCTAAACGACACTAAACTAGCTCAGCAAAAACATGTTATGTTCCATGTAAAAGAAGTCCTCATCAACGTGAACCAATTCGGAAACGTCATCTAACTTGTCGTCGTCTTCTCCTGACCATTCTCCTGAACCGAAACCGGAGGATGATGAAATCGACCATTTTGAACACCAATCATTTTCAGACATTTTCGAGATTTTGTCTTTCGGTATTTTCAAGAATTTTGGGTATTTTAAGAGAAAAATATTCAAAAAAAAAAATATTTCTTGCATATATGACAGGAAAAACTCAAAACGTTTTGGTATATTATTAGAAATTAGGATAACTCAATGCGTTTAGGTACTTATAATAATTTTATAATCTCAAGAACAATACAAAAAATGTCCACAAGTCTGTGGCGCATTCCGCGGCGGCTCCGAATCAACTGACTTATTGAGCTCACACAGATATGTCTTACATTCTATTAGTATTTCGTTCGCTATAATTCCGTTACTAAGGGATACCAAGGGGATCCTCTAAAATATATCACAGTGAGGCCTATCAATCAAAACAGTGTACTCTAACATATATAAGGTTCGCGAATTCATGAGAATCACGGAGAAGGAACATTTTCTTGATTTTCACAAATTTAAGTACCTGAAGTCAGGCCCAGACTAATGAAATTCTTAGCAGTGATAGCGACACAGAACTCCGAGTTAGAAGTGTTGTTCGGGCTTAAGACGAATCCCTAAGGAAGAAGTGAACATAGAGATTTTACTAGGGGAAGTAGACTTAATAAAATCTCATCGATTCTCCTGAGTTACACTTAACCGTCAGTAGGTTCCAAGGAGCCTATCACAAACAGTGCTTAATTTCTATGTTAAGGGAAACTAATTAAATTGACGGCCTTTTTAGGGCGATTAAATAATATTCTAAGGGATTTGAAAGCGATTTCACCAAAATAAAATTTTGTTGCAAAATCTCGACAATTTTCGACATTTTACAGAAAAAAAATTTTTTTTCGAAATTTTTGTTTCCGACATTTTGTGCTTTGGAGATTTTTTTTCGGTGATCTTCCAAAATTCTCGATATTTTTTTTCGACATCTTGTCAATTCGAGATTTTTTTTGTCGGTGAAAAGTGGTGTTCCCATTTCAACGGGCCGAGAAACGCAAGCAAATAAAGCAGAGTTTTTGTTTTGTGTCGAAAAACTTGGAAATTCAACAGAGAGAAGATTTTATTGAAGAATGTGCTAAGATCTAAAAAGATTTGAGAATCGAAGTAAACAAAATAAAGTTTGGTTTGGTTATCGGCCAGCGGATGCTTTGATACCTCCAACTGCCTACAAGTCATGCAAAATATTGGACAATTGGGGCAAAGTTACGCATGGGTTTAATATTGGTTTTGTAAGGGACCTATATACCCCCGCGGCGACGCGGGCCGAAGGAAAAAAAATAAGTTCTCTCACAAAGGCCCTAAGTGGATTCGTTAATAAGTGATAAGTGTTTTTAACAGACAGATGGACATGACTAAAAATCGATTCAGAACGTGATATGTCCATCTGTCTGTCTGTCTGTCTTTCTGTTGAAAGCACGATAGCGTCCAAACGAATCGACCTAGGCGAATGAAATTTTGTGAGGGGACTTCTTTTTGCCGCCGTCAGGTATTGAAAATGGGCTACCGTCGGTCAAGTAGTTCTGGTACCTCCCATACAAAACCACTATAAGACACATGTGTGTACAGTACATACTCACTCGCATGGCAAACATTTTGCATGAAATTTATGAAGTGGATGATTAGGCCGATGATAACACTTTTACTTGTTTTAAGGAAGCTTTTGAGTGGGTTTCATAGACCTTGGTGGCCAAAGATTCCAACACTGAACCAAATTTGGTAGTCATATTGACAAAAACGTAGGTAGACTTGAAGAAATGGCGATCAATATAAGGTCAACACCTCCTATCCGTTGTTTTGACAAATATTTTGTTATATTTAAGAAATATTGTCATTTCGAAAATAATTTCTTAAATTTTTCGTTGTGGTGTTAAATCCACAAAAATTTGTTATAGTGATAAAATTTCATCATTCTACCATGTTATTCCTTTTAAAAAAATATTCTTCAAATTGAAAATACATTCTTTAATTCGACGCATCGTGCACTTTAAATTAACGAAATTTTCTTCATTTTTACGTATTCTTTCTTTGAATTGAAATTCAATTCTTCATTTCAATACTTCAATTTATTGATATTCAAGAAATATTCTTCAATTTTACGCATTGTTTTTCTTCAAATTAACTTATTTATTTATTCAAATTAATGATTTTTTTGTCAGTTATTATTCAAACTGACAACAAAACAAAAACGAAACGTTTTTAAAGTTAATAACAATTTTTTTTATTTTCTTAGCATAAGGTAAATTATAAAGTTGAAATTTTGTTTGTAACTTACATAATATGTACATATTTATAAGTGAATATACTTGAAGATGGCCCTTGTCATATTTGGAATTGATGAAAGCAGGCTTGGATAAAGGTCCTACAAGGTCCTAGCTATATGTATATACTTAAAAAAAATTAAACAAATTGAAAACATTAAAGTTTGTTTATAAATTGTTATGTCATTAGAAAATACAACGACATTCTTACGGTTCATTTATGGTGATCATTGGCTGAATGTTCTTTTACTTGTTGCATCTCCTCCGCACATACCCAACGGTTGATCCAACTAGCAGAGAGCTAGCCTAGAAAAGCATGTTGCTTTTGGGAAAAATATTATAATTAAAAGTGAACTTTTTTTAAACTCATTTAACTGCGATTAGGTAAATATAGGTAGAAGGATCATAGACGAAATTTTGAAAAATATTTATATATTACTTACGTTTTTCTTATACAAGTGTGTTTGAGAAACACTTCCTTTGCACTTATTTTTTTGCTTTACTTTTATTTATCAATTCTTTATCCTCCCGACTTCACTTTGGCAATTCACTTTCTAGAATAAAACGTATCACTTCGAGCGCAACAGCGAACAATAACATTTTAAAGAAACTTCTTCAAATTGATGAAAAACCGTTAAGATTCTAAAAATATGTTATGAAAAATTGTTGATTTGAATAACTGATTCTTCTAAAAATGAATAAAATATTTTCTTCAATATCACCTACGGGATTTAGTTAAGTCAACGATTTCAGTTTGTCAAAATGACGAAATTTCATTCGTTTGAATAAAATACTAAATCGGACAGCAGTTGAAGAATTTTATTGATTTTGAATATTAAATTTTCAATAAAACGAAAAGTTTTATGAAAAATTGTCGATTTGAATAATAAATTCTTCAAAGATTGACAAAATATTTTCGTCAATATCACCTACGCGATTTGGTTCAGTGAAGGCATCATTATATAAAAGTAAACAAAAATCTACTACTCGTACATTATAATTCCTTCGGGGACATTATAGCTCGATAACCGCTGGCGCTGAGCCGATTTCATGATTCTTTTTTGTTCGTATTGCTGTATTTTAGTTTTAAAATAGGCAGAAAAAAATTCCGAAAAACGATTTATTTGCATTTTTCGGACATCGATTAATTCGCATTTTACGATAGGTGGCGTTGCGGGTGTCAACATCTGACATATGATTTGTTTTGTCTGCATGGTAGCATTTTACAACACTGACAGTTGATGGCTTTTTTTACCAAACAAAATTTGACCATCGCATCGTGTGAAATGTCACAAAAACCGCAAACAACTAGACGTCAACGTGCACGATATAATGGCCGTCTGGGGACCAAATGTTGAGGGCAAAACGGAGCTATGCATGCCGGGTCCAACAAGTCTCTATAGAAACTATAATGAGTGTTTTGTAAGTTTATCAAAACATTCGAGCACGAGTTAACCTATCCAGCACAAAAAAAAAGGTTTTTGACAAAAATATAACAATTCGAAGTTTGTGACACAGAAATTCTAATAACAATCCTAGCTAATATGAATGTGATCATATCATTATCAGCGATCTGTCAACATTAACAAACTCTTTGACACTTTGAGTTGCAATATAATTGCAGGGATGGCAACCTTTCACGCGTCTACAAGCTGCGATTACAACCCGATATTCTTTTCGAATATCTTTTGCCCTTTGCAAAAACGGTCTTCTGACAAATATGTATGAAGTTTTATAGAAATTGCTTGTTTAGAAAGTAAACATCGATGGCTTAGCATTTCTTACCGGCCAGCTATATTTCAAACAATGAAACGGTAATCAAAACCAACCTTATCACGGTTGAGATTTTGTATTGTAATTTATATAAGTATACGATTCACTACGTCATACGATTCAGTGTCGTTCCACCTACCAGCATACAGTCAACTCTTTGCACACACGTATCAAGAGACATAGTGAAAAGAGAAAACATGTACATGACGTTGTATTCTATTAACGATTCCGCCACAACTGCTCTATATTTTTCTCTTACTCTGCGCTAATACGTCATAACTATGAATCGTGTTTGTGTCGTAATCTTGCATGTCTTTGATTCATGCAGCTGTATTAACTATCATATTACCAAATTTCAGTTTTGGCGGTATCGCACAAATTTTGTTCGTCATAATTTCTTTAGGCAGCTTACGTATAATTTGCCGCGCCTTAGTCAGCAGGCTATAGTTTTCAGTTTCAGCTTTGGAGGATTTGACTGAGTTTTACTTTTCGGAAGACTTCCGTAGCCCAATCTGCCGCTGGCAGCTTTATTAAAAAATCAATTTAACCCCCACATTTAGCAAGAATTTGCTTTGGAGCTTTTTGGTTGTCGCTGGCTTCCGTCCCGGACTATTGATAGATATTGCAAAATGTTCATAATTTATTTAAACAATATTTATAATTTTAGGTACCATTGGCAAACAGATGGTTGACACCCTCGTAGAATCGGCCTCAAATGTTGAATTAATATTAAAATATTTCGACATGTTCCTGAAATTAAAAGACTTGACTGAGTCACCAAGTTTCCAAGAAATAGATATCAAAAATGAAGGATGGGTCACACCAAAAGATTTCAGAGATAAAATGGAACAATCCAAAAACTATACACCGTAAGTTAATATTCTATTAAATTAACGCTTTTTTTAATAATTATTATCTAAATTTAGGGAAGAAATGGATTTCCTTTTGGCATGTTGCGAACGGAATCACGAAGGAAAAATTGACTACGGAGCTTTCGTCGACCGTTTCCATGAACCATCAAAGGAAATTGGTTTCAACTTGGCTGTACTTTTAACCAACCTCAGCGAACACATGCCGAATGAACCCCGATTGGCAAGATTTTTGGAAACAGCCGGTTCCGTGCTGAACTACTTTGAACCATTTTTGGGACGCATAGAAATCTTGGGAAGCTCGAAGCGTATAGAGCGTGTCTACTTCGAAATAAAAGAATCAAACATTGAACAGTGGGAGAAACCTCAGATAAAGGAATCAAAAAGAGCGTTCTTCTATTCAATCGTCACCGAAGGTGGTGATAAGGAAAAACTCGAAGCTTTTGTAAACTTTTGCGAAGATGCTATATTTGAAATGACACACGCTTCCGGCTTGATGGCGACAGACGATGGTGGAGCCAATGTAAAACGTGATACCTCTTACAGCTCTTATATGAGCGAAGAAGAGGAGGAGCGTGCAGCTAGAGATCCAATAAGAAGAAGCATTCAAGCAGTAAAAGATGGCATCAAGTTTGGAATTCATATGCTCAGTCCAGCCAATATTAAACATCAAATTGGAGTTTTGCAGACAAAATCTCTACCCGAAATTATCATTGGATTCTTTAAGATTATTTTCTATATCTTCTATTACACAGGATATGGAAATATTTCCGTAGTTAAATATATATTTGGAATTATTATGAACCTTATGCGAGGCTCTTCCGCTGAAGAAGTGGAGGCGGTGGCGCCGATTGAAGAAGAAAAGTTCAGTGGAAGAATTCTACCACCTTTACCGATAGAAGAACCGCCAGCGACGGTTCAAGCATTTGGACTAGACATAAGCAAGGAAGAAAATGGCCAATACAAAGTGGCACCACACGAATCTCCAGGCATAAGCCCGACATCTTCCATGGAAGAAACCGGCGAATCAAGCCCAGAAGATGGTACAGGTGGTGTTGAGACATTGCCTGAAAATGAGCAACAGGAACCTATGTCCATAGTTGATTTGCTTGGAGGAGATGCCGCAAAGAAAGCAGCTCAAGAACGCCAAGAAGCTCAAAAAGCGCAAGAAGCGGCAATGGCTTCCATTGAAGCGGAAGCGAAAAAATCATCAGCTGCTCCTCAAGAAACTCCTGCCGTCCATCAAATTGACTTCTCACAGTATACTCACAGAGCTGTCAGCTTTTTGGCCAGAAATTTTTACAATTTGAAATATGTGGCTTTGGTCCTGGCTTTTAGCATTAATTTTATGTTACTCTTCTATAAGGTGACATCATTTGGTGACGACGACGATGAAAGTTCCGGAGATGAAGAGTTGATTTTAGGTTCAGGTTCTGGTGGAGGACTTTCATCCTCCGGGTTCGGTTCAGGAGAAGGCTCAGGAGAAGACGACGACAAGTTAGATGACGTTCCCGAATTGGTTCACGTCGATGAGGACTTCTTTTACATGGAACATGTTATACGGATTGCTGCTTTGCTTCACAGTTTAGTGTCGTTAGCAATGTTAATTGCTTACTACCATCTTAAAGTCCCATTGGCTATTTTCAAGAGAGAAAAGGAAATTGCACGCCGCTTGGAATTCGATGGTCTATTTATTGCAGAACAACCCGAGGACGATGATCTTAAATCTCACTGGGACAAATTAGTGATATCGGCTAAATCGTTCCCAGTTAACTATTGGGATAAATTCGTAAAGAAGAAAGTAAGGCAGAAGTACAGCGAAACGTACGATTTCGACTCCATATCCAACTTACTGGGTATGGAGAAAAGTGCCTTTACAGCTCAAGAGAGCGAAGAAGGTGGTTTGATCAAATACATATTTAACATCGATTGGCGATACCAGGTGTGGAAAGCAGGAGTAACTATAACTGACAACGCTTTCCTCTACTCCCTGTGGTATTTCACGTTTTCGATTTTGGGCAATTTCAACAACTTCTTCTTCGCGGCACATTTGCTTGATGTAGCTGTCGGTTTTAAGACCCTGCGCACAATTTTACAGTCTGTCACCCACAATGGCAAACAATTGGTTCTGACAGTGATGCTACTGACTATAATCGTGTACATCTACACAGTAATTGCCTTCAATTTCTTCCGCAAATTCTATATTCAGGAAGAAGATGAGGAAGTCGACAAAAAGTGCCATGACATGCTCACGTGCTTTGTGTTCCACTTGTACAAAGGCGTTCGAGCTGGTGGAGGTATCGGAGATGAAATCGGCGACCCTGACGGCGATGACTACGAGGTTTATCGCATCATATTTGATATAACTTTCTTCTTTTTCGTTATCGTTATATTGTTGGCTATTATTCAAGGTTTAATTATTGACGCTTTTGGCGAGCTTCGTGATCAACTTGAGTCAGTCAAAGAGAACATGGAGTCCAATTGCTTTATTTGTGGAATTGGAAAGGACTATTTCGATATAGTACCGCACGGCTTTGATACGCATGTTCAAAAGGAGCATAACTTGGCAAATTATATGTTCTTTTTAATGCATCTTATTAACAAGCCGGATACTGAATACACGGGCCAGGAAACCTACGTCTGGAATATGTATCAGCAGAGGAGCTGGGACTTCTTCCCTGTTGGTGATTGCTTCCGCAAGCAGTATGAAGATGAATTATCTGGTGGAAGTGGAGGCTAGTCATGTATTATATATATATATATAAATTAAGGGAGCTCACAATTTGGTTCAATACGATTTTACATCGACCTCTAGATACGAAAAGAATAACTATATTTTTATCGAATGCATAATTTCAAATTTATTGTTATAAAATTCTCTTTATTATATGAAATTATAAGTAAAACGAAATATTATACTAACATTTATTTGTTCATTAAATTTATTATTGGTCTGCACTTACCGACAATCTATCTAAGAACTGTTTTATATATTCTTCGAAAAAATAAATGCAGAGAAAAGTTTATTTGTAAATACTTTATTTATATAATTTGTTTTGGATGGTTGTATAGATGTTCAGGTTTGAAATGTCAAAAATCTTTGAGTTAAATCTCAAATCCCAAAGGTAATGTAAAACGACTCTAGCAGGAACTCCGCATTCACGCTCAAAAATTGCACCAATTAAATGGACGTACAAAAAGTAAGAAAAAAGATTTTGCTATAAAATATAATAATATCCCAAACGAGAATATCACCTGGCGCCGAGTGCATGAGTGTTCTGGGTCGAAATGGGTTTGCATCAACAAACCTAACGCCCAAAATACATGTTCAGAAATTATGGATGCTGCACTTCAAGCTGAATTGAAT
Source organism: Cheilosia soror (assembly GCA_949372485.1). Lineage (NCBI taxonomy): Eukaryota > Metazoa > Arthropoda > Insecta > Diptera > Syrphidae > Cheilosia > Cheilosia soror. The sequence continues at coordinate 78,001,725 of OX443561.1, read as the reverse complement.
TTCCATCGGTTACTGTCAATGAGGGAAAATATACGAGAGTGAAACATACACTCCTATCGGGAATAATATTTCCCCCGAAATGTTTCCCTTTTCCTCAAAATAGGTATCGTAAACAATTTTCGAAAGGGAAAATAAAAATTCCGTCGGAAAAAATAGGTATCGTGAATGATTTCGAAATCAAACAAAAAATTCCGTCGGAAAAATAGCTATCGGAAATAAATTTCCGATGGAAATATTACCCTAATTTCCCCCAAAATATTCCGCTGGCATTTCGTCAGGGAACTTTAGCTTAAGAGCAGCAATGTAAGTGTTTTTCTGCAAAATATTTAGAAAAAATAATGCATATTGTCAGTTTAATGAAGGTCAAACACAACAAGTACAAAACAGCTGCAGATTATTCTAAATCATATGGAAAAATATCCGGATATAGCAAATGAATTTATACGAAGAAAAAAAGCAAAGCATTTTGTAATTAGATGATTGGCCTAATCCAACTTCGTGGTCGTTTCCCTCTCCAACCTGGTAGCCGCCTTCAGCAAAAAGCGCAATCATGCGCTTAGCTTAAGTAATGGGGAAACTCCGAATGATTTTTTGGTTTGCGGCAAAGACGGGTAAAGGTGCTAGTACACGGCATGTAGCAAGGCACGTATGTATGTAGCACTGACGTCAGTGTATGGTCCCAATGGCTACATGCCGTGTACATGTACAAGCTCTCTTTGTGCACTCTCTGTTTACGTCAGAGCTACAAACGTATGTGGCTTGCTACATGCCGTGTACTAGCACCTTAAGTCTTAATCACAAATCCACATTTAGCCCCATTTAGACGATCATTTCATTTGATGTCCAAATGCAAAAATTGAAGCGTCTAACTGAAACTGAGACTGAAATTCCCATACGTTTTTAGTTCAGTTGTCAGTTTTAGTAGAAATAATCTTCTAACCTTCGGCTAATCACGAGTAAATTGAAAGCTCAACTGAATACTAAACTGATGTCTAAAAGCACTCTAACTGAACTGTTCAACTGAAAGTTTAATTGATAGCTCAACTGAAACTGAAACTAAAATGACCATCTAAATGGGGCTTTAAATTGACGACTTTCTATATATATATCAAAGGTCTCCACTAGATCTTCACCTATAAGATATCTGGTGCTGATCTGTTTAAGATCCGAAGATTCTATGTCTTCCTCTTCACTTCCTCATGCTCTTCCATCGCTAATAAAAAATGCGCAATTCTAAATATATCAAAAATATTATTTCAATTTTTTAAAAACTCTACTCTCTCTCTTGTCAAAACATTCGAACATATTTTCGAAAGTACTTTTCTCATTCCCGGGGAAAAAAATTCCGATGGAAATTCACGATGGGTAGATTTAATTCCCGGGAACAAAAAATATTCGGGGAAACATTTTTCCCTCGGAATTGCCGATAGGGGTGATAGACCACAATCACACCTAATTCCCGTTGGCGTTTGTCGTATACGACTCAAGTTTCGTGTCGTGGTAAAATGATGTTCAAATTTTTTTTAACTTTTGATTACCAATTTTATTTCCTTTTTTATGTGTTCACCATCATTTCAATTCATTTGTCTCAAAGAAGTTAAAAACACCGACTAAAAAGAGAAGTGAAGTACAAGTCGTTTACGACAAACGCCAATGGGAATAGGGGTGAATAATTCCCGTCTCACTTTTCCTATGCACCAGCGGCTCAATAAAAATAAAAATAAAAGCTGCTGTCCTAAAATGATTCTGTCTGTAGCTTATCTTGAGAAACTTTAAACGGATTTGGAAGCGGGTTATGATCTGCATTTCTTAGATAAGACTTATGCCTGTTGAAAATCGCTTATATAAACTGACCAGTAAAAGTCTTGGAAAAAAGGGGATTAAAATCAAATTTTCACCCATTTAAATAAAAGCTTAACATGCCAACGGCTTTTCGAATTTAAGACAATCAGCTAGGTTCCAGAAATCGAGTGAAATCGAAATTACAAATCGAGTGAATTTGTTTTCAGTATTCTGCATTTCGAGCGATTAGGAAACTCCGAAAATTTTTCGAAATCACAATTTCACTTTCTCAATTCAGAAAATTTTGAAATCGAAATCGAATACAGTAAAACGTAGAGCACAAAAATTCAATTCCGATTTCATTTCGAGTGAAAGTGAAATATAGAACCTAGCAGAATAAATAAGGATGTTTAGTAAACATATACCTGTATTTCGTTCCGAAAATGAAATTTTGAGAAGCTGTAATATTTGGTACTCCTTATTTCGAACGCGGAATTGAATGGAATAGGACTGTCTTTCGGAACGAAATAGCGAGTAGGGCCCTGATTCATTTAAACTAAGAAATATTCCATTAAATTTATATCTGTAGCAGAGTCTGTTTATTGCCACATATATGATAGATAGGGCGATATCGTTCAATCGTTTTTATTTTACGTGATCTGGCCCCTGAAGTTGAGTAATGCTTAGCCATCAAACCAGAGCTAACAATTTTTTGTAAGTTGACCCTGAATATGCAGTGCCCTTGTCTTTTTAAAGGAGGATTTTTCATAATTTTATACAGAGCTGTCTCTTTGGCATCTTTGCAACGATCGGCTGTGTAGGCTGTGTAGGAGATGATGGAAAATGCTCCCTGCTGCATCAAGATGGATAACGACTTTACCGATAAAACTTTGTTGTCCAAGAGGATTTAGAGCGCCTCCATGAGACTTCTATTATATTATATTTGAAAAAATTGTTCGGAACACAGAATGGCACGATCTTTTAAAAGTCAGCCCAATTACTGGGATATCACGATGATGATATAATAATTTTGTTAGCTAGTGGTCGCTGGTCCGTTAGCTAGTGTCGAAGCGGAAGCGTCTAACGGCTAAGTTCCAGAAATCGAGTGAAATCGAAATTGAAATCGAGTGAATTCGTTTTCGGTGTTCTGCATTTCGAGCGATTCGGAAACTCCGAAATTTTTTCGAAATCACAATTTCACTTTGTCTCAATTCCGAAAATTTTGAAATAGAAATCGAATACAATGAAATATGGAACACAAAAATTCATTTTCGATTTCATTTCGAGTGAAAGTGAAATGTAGAACCTAGCAGTAAAATGCAATTCGTAGCATCTTGGAATCTAACTCGGAAGGCCAACGCTGTAAATAAAGAGTTAACTGAAAGCCGGACTGGGATAAGCTAGTTAGTTGAGGCCTTGGTTTACCCCGAACTGTTGAGCCGGCTAATAAATATGTTTTCATAACTTACGAAACTTTAGCTATATTAGCCTGAAACTTTACACCTTGATAAAAAAATAACAAATTATTAAATAATATTCGTTCCGCCGTTTTCCAATGGGTGAAATGTTAAAAATATGAAAGTTGCGTAGGGGCTACAGCTTTCTAACCGTAACGATTGCGATAAAGAATATAAATGCACATTCGTTTCAAGAGATTTTGATTTAAGCCCAATAACCCGTTTTGGTGGGGGTGGGAATAAACCTGAGGGATAACATGTTTGTTGTCGGATTTAATTGAAACTTATTAATAAAATATAGGTACCCTAGAATGCTAATGACGAAACACGTGTCTCTGCATTTCCAAATTCTTGCCCTACCTATAAGACTTTGCTAGGTCACTTTTACAATGCAACTCTTTGGGTGAGTCTGCAGCACCTGTTTGAAAACAACAACAAGTAGCCTAACGGGGACTTGGTATATTCGTGACCTGGGACATTTAGAACTTATGGACATCAATGCCGCAGCCCGGAGAATCTTTAACTTTGCATCAAGAGGGAAAATGCTGTAGAGAGGACGATCTTACCTTTGTTGGCGAACACATAAAGGAAAGGATCAGAACCAAGACGTTGTTAAAAACATGGCAGCGCCGCCATTAAAAGTAATTAAGGGCCAGCCCTTAAGGCCGGAGCTTTTTACTTGGGCGTAATTGCCTAACGCCACTGTAGGTACCCTCACAATTCTTTACGCTATAATAATATTGCTTACTGTGAAGAAGAAAAGACCAACACTTTTCAATTATACTTTAATGGCACACATTCGTACGAGCTCGAATCTGCCCCCATACCTTGTGTACAAATGCACACCAAACACACAAACAGGAAGGTATATTCACTTTGCAATTATTGCTTTTGTAACACCAAGAAGGAGGCACCGGAGATCCAATAATAAAGAATATTACATTAATATACACATTCCGAATCTGATACCCCTATCGGAGTGTCGATAGTTTATCGTTGATCGACGACGGTCGATCGATCGAAAACTGTAATTGTCGATTGCGATTGATATTTGTCGATTTGGCAGTCGCTTGTAGTCGATTACAAATGTCTGGTCGATGCTTTCTCTTGGAAGTGAACAAAATTTGTGCGTACGAATTAATAGCTGAAATCAATCGACGCAATCGACAATCACAATAAGGGCCTGAATTGTTCGGTCCCGTTTGCGTTGACTTGCTTTGGAGGAAGAGATTTAACAACGAACTCTACGAGCTGTACAGCGACATCGACCTGATCAGAAAAGTCGTCTAAGATGGCTGGGATCCCGGCAAAACTGATTCAGCTGTGTCGCGTGACGCTGGAAAACACGCGCTGCAACGTGCAGTTTGGAAGCAGCTCTTCCGAACTATTTCAAACATGCACCGGATTTCGGCAAGGAGACGCTCTATCATGCGACTTCTCCAATCTCGTCCTGGAGCAGATAGTGCGCAGGGCAGGTGTCAACACGGAAGGCACTATCTTCAACAGGTCCGTCCAGCTGCTTGGCTATGCGGACGATATTGACATCATCGGTCGCTCCCAGCGTGCCGTGATAGAAGCATTCACGGCGATTGAAGAACAGGCGAAATCCGTTGGGCTTGAAGTAAATGAGGACAAGACTAAGTACATGCTATCAACAAACAAACAAGCATCTGTCCACCGCCTAGGACAAAACGTCACTATTGATAGCAACAATTTCGAGGTAGTTAAGGAGTTCACCTACCTCGGAGTAAACGTAAACACCACGAATGACACCCTAGTGGAGATCCGGCGAAGAATTACCCTAAACAATTGGGTTCAAAACTCCTAACTCGAAGGACGAAATGTGTGCTCTACAAAACCCTTATCCTGCCAGTTCTGCTTTATGACGCCGAGTGCTGGACGATAAGCAAGAAGGGAGAGCTGATACTGGGCTCCTTCGAAAGAAAAATACTTCGTCGGATTTTTGGTCCTGTGTGCGAGGAGGGCGAATGGATGAGAAGATACAACCGCGAACTCAATGAGCTGTACCAAGATGTGGATGTAGTCCAAAAAGCCAAAACACGTCAACTACATTGGCTCGGCCACAACGAGCGAATGGACAATAATGCTGCAGCCAAGAGGATCTTCGAATCCCAGCCCCCAGGTTCGAGAAGACAAGGAAAACCGAACCTCCGTTTCAAAGACCAAGCAATCGCGGATGCCAGAGCGCTTGGTCTGGACAATTGGAAGCAGCGTGCCGGGGATCGTAGAGGATGGAAGACTGCAGTGTCTCAGGCAAAGACTCTTCACGGGTCGGGAGCCCGATAAGTAAGTAGTAAAACAAAATTCATTTCGTCTATGTATATACAATTTTATTATGTATGCACGATTCTTCTATATCTATTTTGTATTATTATTATTTCTTTAATAAATATTTTTTTATGTCTTTAGTCTGCTTCAAAATGTATGTACTTATATTTTGTTGACTCATTTATTCTTTGTATGATAGTTTTCAATAACTACTTGATGTATAGGTACAGTACTAAAATCGCATTTTATTTCAAAGTCCTTATAATTTAACATACATTTCTGTAAAATACAAGTCAGTCATCAATCCTTTTTTTAATTGCGTTTTTTTATGTTGTGTTTGTATTTATTGTTTTCGAATTTTTGAATAAATATAGTTGTTTGTTTTTCAAAGAAAGAAAATAAACAGTATTTCTTCAATTATTGTGTTTAGTGTTGAACGTACATAATATAAATTGAGCTACTTTATCTTATTTACATACAAACTACATACAAATATTATAAAGAGTAATATGATTACATTTCCTTTAAAAATATGATTTTAAAGTTTATTAGTTCCCTTCTTGTATTGGTAGAGTTTAAATTTGAGAACACGAGAGTAAGTGAGAAAAGTGTTCAATAATGGCGAAAACATTTTTTTCTTTTTCTTTAATTAATCAATAAATATTTTTTATAAATTTTAAATGAAAATGTACACATTATGTAGATATGATATAAATTTAATTAAATATTTTTATTTTTTGTTTTGTATTGGGAAATAACATTAAATATTTTTTTTTTTTTTTTTTTTCATGGAAGCAGTCTTACATAATGTTCAATGTCATCAAATAGGATCAAATGTTGCAACTGAATTCAGCAGCAACAATACCAAAACTATATGAACAGAATATATAGAGAAACAATGTGCATTTAAAAACCACGTTGAAAAAGAATTATTTTACACAAACAAATTATTGCACGGATTTTTAATTATTATTTGACCAATCACATAATCTGACACAAGCAATGAATATATTGTTATTTTGTGCGCCAAGCATCCTGATTGACGCCGGATTCCGTATAATCAATGCCACTGTCATCATCGAATCCATACCAATATCACATTACCATTATTTGAAGTGCTACTCATTGATCTATTGTCCGGTATATTCGCCGCTGTGGCTCGGGGGTATAATGAATTCGAGTTCGAAAATGTTGTGGTGATCCAGGAACACTCTCGGATCCACGTCTTGGTGGCGGGAGGGGTGGTGAACCATTTATATGACTGTAATTATATGTTGTTAAAAAAAATTTTTCAGATACAATAATAAACCTAACTCCTTACCGTCGGTTCAATAAGGGAGATCCCCCTGTGGGCTGTCCGGTAAGTTCCAATAAATTTTTTCTTAACAAAAGGGGCGATTGACCGCGATTGAATCTAGGTGGTGGATCAGGGCTACGATGTCTTCTATCAGTACCAGTTAAAATATGTGGACTCGGCGACTGTACAAAATTTCGCTGTATTGGATCAGAAGTTTTGACTAATTTGTCGGCACATGTAAAGGGGTCAGCAATTGGTGACTTCATCATGGATGAATTACTACTTGTTGATAATGGCACGTTTCCACTACAACAAGGTTCGGAATTGCGGTATAGGTTCCCGCAGTTTTCATCACTATCACGATTTACTTCTTCATTAGTTCGATGTGACGCATTCGCATTGAGCTGCAACTTTACATATGAGGAAAATTGTCGCTTCATCGCACCTGCAAGGGAATTAAACCATCCTACAAAATTCAAGGTTGGTGATGATAGCGGCATGGGAGAAAAAGCACATGTGTTTAGACAAGCAGGCAAGCACAATTATATTTGCAAAATAAATGATGATATACTTAGTTTAATGTAATAAATGTAGGTTTCTATATATTCATTGGGGTTAGGCATCAAATTGTTTAAGTTTACTTTTCCTGCCACCCTAACCTATGTTGGTAGCATTTATATGACATTTCCTTTCGCTATGCCAGCTTATATTGAACTTTGTCATTATTAAATAAAATGAATAATTGACGCAACAGGTCCATAGAGGACCCCTAACATCACACAGTCATTTGTCCAATTTTACGAATGGAAAGGGTCCTACAGTTTTCAGCGGTTCTAAACGAATAAATTTCAAATTCTTTCGCAGGACAGATTTTTATCAAATCTTCTCAAATATTGTGGCAGCGGAAAAGGAGGTGTATACTCGATTTTTTGGGGGTTGAAACGGGGCACTCTTCCCGGTGATCAAATATACTAACCTGCGCTATTTTAAATTTTATCTGTAGTATATCAATTTTAATGTTCCCTTTTTTCAGTTCCACTTTTCCACAATTACTCTTTAAAGTCCATCATCTGTCTGCTTCTTTATTCCTCCATAGTTCAAAATACGCCTTAGTATACGCGTCAAGATACGCCTCAAAATAAGCGCCAAAATAAGACCCAACATAAGCCCCCAAATATCTGTCAAAATACTCATTCTCAGAATATGAACACCCAACTACCAAGTTAATTACGTGCCAAATAGTAGTAGGTACATAATAGTAACATCTGTGGTGGCCCACTGGCCCCTCTATAAAAGACCTTGCTCCGCATTTCTACAGTCAGTCGATTCTGAGATCTGGAGACGAACACATCCATTTGCTGCCGATCACCGGTCAACATAGCGCATATTTTGGCGGGTTTTTTTGGCGCGGATTTTGGCGCTTATTTTGAAGTATATTTTGGCGGGTATTTTGCGGTAAATTTTGGCGCGTATTTTGCCATGCATTTTGGCGCGTAGTTTTTGCTTATTTTCGTGCTAATTTTTATACGCGTTTAGGCGCATATTTTGGCGCGCATTTTTTTACTTATTTTGGCGCTGATTTTGACGGGTATTTTGGTACGTATTTTGACACTTATTTTGGCGCTTATTTTGAAGTATATTTTGGCGCGTATTTTGGTACGAATTTTGGCGCTTATTTTGATCGTATTTTGAGGCGAATTTTGGCGCGTATTTTTTTACTTATTATGGCGCTGATTTTGGTGCTGATTTTGACGAGTATTTTGGTACGTATTTTGACTCTTATTTTGGCGCGTATTTTTTGCTTATTGTAGTGCGGATTTTGGTGCTTATTTTGAAGTTTATTTTGGCGGGTATTTTGCCGCAAATTTTGGCGCGTATTTTGTCATGCATTTTGGCGCGTAGTTTTTGCTTATTTTGGTGCTTATTTTTATACGTATTTAGGCGCATATTTTGGCGCTTATTTTGATCGTATTTTGAGGCGAATTTTGGCGCGTATTTTTTTACTTATTTTGGCGCTAATTTTGACTGGTATTTTGGTACGTATTTTGACGCTTATTTTGGCGCTTATTTTGAAGTATATTTTGGAGCATATTTTGCCATGGATTTTGGCGCGTATTTTGGTACGAATTTTGGCGCTTATTTTGATCGTATTTTGAGGCGAATTTTGGCGCGTATTTTTTTACTTATTTTGGCGCTGATTTTGACGGGTATTTTGGCGCGTATTTTTTTACTTATTTTGACCGGTATTTTGGCGCGTATTTTTTGCTTATTTTGGCGCTTATTTTGAAGTATATTTTGGCGCGTATTTTGCAATGGATTTTGGCGCGTATTTTGGTACAAATTTTGGCGCTTATTTTGATCGTATTTTGAGGCGAATTTTGGCGCGTATTTTTTTAACTTATTATGGTGCTGATTTTGACGCGTATTTTGGTACATATTTTGACGCTTATTTTGAAGTATATTTTGGCGGGTATTTTTCCCCGAATTTTGGCGCGTATTTTGCCGCGGATTTTGGCGCTTATTTTGAGGTGTATTTTGCCGCGGATTTTGGGGAGTATATTCAGGCGTATTTTACCATGGTTTTTGGCGCGTATTTTTTTTTTCTTATTTTAGCGAAGAAATCTGTAGAAAATCACGCTCAATAGAGTCTACATTAAAACGCTGGCGAAGGTAACAGACTAATCTTTAGCGCGTACTCGAAAGATAGCCGTTTGTGTTGAAATCGGGATAAGGATGAACAAATCTGAGGTCCCAAGACAGACACTCGTTGTTAGTGGAGTCCCATCGAAGCTGGAGAAGCTGCCGATATGAGATTCCTTCCGTTGTATCGCTAGAATGGCTTGAAGGGATCGTTTAAGGGACACCAGGAAACGTAACACGATTTGTATCGTGTTAAATGGATCCCAAAATGTAGAATACTAAGCAAAGATATGTGTATCAAGTGTATCAAGTGAACTCTTTATTTCCTTATAGGAGAAAACACTAAAGCAGAGATATTGTGATAACCACTAGAATAGAAAGCGAGGGGTAACAACGATTCTCGCTAATTGGGTTTCCTAATTATTTAGGAAAGAGAAGAACAATAACAACACTTAGACACAGTCACTTTTTGTGGAAATGAATGAATGAAAAGAATGAATACATACTACATTTTTTGTTCATAAATGCATCAAAAGTGGTTTGTTCGCATTTTATAAATTCGTTTGTTCGCTTTCATGTGATTGGTCCCTTTACTTTAATGGATACCAAAAAGCACGTGCATTCTTTTCGTTTACTTCTTTTGTTTTTTGTATGGTATGTGCATGGGTGTGGGAGTATGAGATATGGAGGGTAGTAACTCGAATAATCATGTCGCAAAGTTGGATTTAAGGAGGGTTTCGACTTGCAGAGAGTTGACTTACAGAGCGGGAAAATTAAAGTCTTAAAGTCTTATGCAAAATTCGACTTACGGAGGTTTGACGTATGTACTTTCAAAAACTAATAAAAAAGCGTTGGTGGTATCATGTTTTATAAAATAACGGCTAAAAAATATATGCACTTGAATAGGGACAAGATTTCCTGTTTCTCTTTTGCAATTTTTCAATAAAAATATAGTTTTGATTTCAATTTTGTATTAAGCACCAGATGGTAAAATTACCACGCGTGCGGTATGAATGGGGGTGTTATCCTGCTGGGAAGTCCATTGCACGGCTCCAAATACATCATCGTAGTAAGGAAAAGTCTTCTGCAGTACGCCTTTGTATTCGCGTTTTCATCCGAAAAAAAAACTATTTGAGGCCACTAGCCATGTCATGCAATTCCGAGCAAAAACCATGCGAGTGTCCTTACGAGTAGTGGTAAGACGCGGTTTTTTGTTTAATTTGAATCTTTTTAGATATCCAGCTCTCCGAATTACTCGTCTTATCGTGTCAACTCTAGCAATGAATCCCAAATTTGATCCGATCTGCGAGGCGAAACAGTTAGAATTTTATGCTTCTCTAACAATCTGTCTAATTTCAGTAGACGTGGTAGCTATTTTGGTCTTCCCTTTCATGTTGTTTCAATACTTGTACTTATTTCTAAGAAAATTCCAAACCACTGACTTGCTTATTCCATTTTTTTTGGTAGTATCGCCTGCAGTTACAACTTTTTCTCACTCCATTTGATTGTAAAACAATTAAAATATACGCGAAATAAAAAAAATTTATTATTTCTAAGAAAATTCCAAACCACTGACTTGCTTATTCCATTTTTTTTGGTAGTATCGCCTGCAGTTACAACTTTTTCTCACTCCATTTGATTGTAAAACAATTAAAATATACGCGAAATAAAAAAAATTTATCAACAGCAAAGCAATTGTCTTTGTCCCTATTCAAGTGCTGCAAAAAAAAGTTCCCATTTTTTTGAATGGTCAAAGAAAAATCAAAATAACATGTAACTGTAAATTTGTGAGAATCTAGTTTCACTCCTAAAAGTTGCCTATTATTATGTACTAAATAAAAGCATAAATTAAATACCGATATTTAGGAATGAGAAAGTGAAACAAGATTAAATGATGAAACGATTAAAAAATGCTGTCCCTATTCATGTGCATGGGAGTGTATATATAAAAGTGAACAAAGAACTTCTGAAGAAACAATAATGGTGATAAAGGAAATCAACTGAAAAACATTGAAAACTCCATTAATGTTGGCATAACACTTTGGAGAAGGATATTTTTTAGTGAATTATCGAGATCAGATCGTCTAAGACAGCAATGACATTTAATCATCCAAATAAGTATGTATTTATGTAGTAAAGTATAAATTTGAGAAAAATAAAATGTGTATGGTTTAATGAAGGTGGGTATGAAAAGATTTGTTTTTTGAAAATGCACAAACACCGAAATGTAGCAAAATTAGAAAGAAACTTAGCATAACATTTTAAAGAAATAAAAAAGAAACAAAAAAAAACTCACCGTGTTCATCTTTGAGTGTATTTTCTTTTATAATCGTAGAGGGAGAAGTACTTTGATGTTTGTTCTCAAAGCTTTCGTAAAACTTATTATTTTTCACAGCTTCGTCGTAAGGACTTTGTAATAAACGTGATGAGGTTAAATTGAAATCCTCGCTCGTCGGGGAAGGCGGTGACCGGATATTCTTTACACTATTCATGGGTAGATATTGATGTTTACTTATCGATGGCGAATAATGGCTGTTTTCATCAGGCGAAATAGGTTTTGGCGATTGACTAGATGTTGACGGCATTAATTGGTTGGTAGAAATCGGAATATGAGATGTTTGATAATTCGAAACATAACTATTAAGAAAAGGGTTGGTGACTCCGTCAGAGCTTAGGCGCTCTTTTTCCCGGTACTGATTTTGTTGGTGATAAAATCGTTGAAGTACTAAAATAAATAGAACAGCGATAGCATAATATTTTAGTGAACCCTTTATATAGTATTGCTTACCTATTGGACTTTGATTACCCTGAATCCGTACCGGACACTGTAATGGCTGTGTTTCGGGTTTATTATTTACGTGATTTAATGACATTTGTAGTTTTTTTCGTACTATTACTGGCGATGGTTGCATTAATTTAGCATTGAAAATATCTGAACCATCACAAACAGCTTCTTGTCGATTACTTATTTTCCATGTGGAATCAAATTGTGTTGGATGTTTTTTTTGACTAAAGGGGGAAGTAGTAAGATTACGTATGATGGATTGACCTTGAAAAGAAAAAAAAAAAACATTTAAAATAATTGATTTAAAAAAATATTGACCATTTTATACCAATACTGCTGAACACCGATTCTTTTCTGGGACTTTCCCCAAACCTTTGGGACGTTGCGAGTTTTCTCTGCATAAATGGGGATTTCTTGTAAAATTTACTTGAATCGTTAACGACACTATCTTCTTCTTTAGATATTTGAGAAGTATTTCTGTTCGTATTTATTGCTTGAGGTATGCTTGATGGTTGTTGTGATCTCATTTCCTGGTGATTATTGTACTGAGAGATAGTAGACGTTTTTTTAGGTGTATTTACTGTTGTTGTTAAGTAGTACTGATAGCTTGGTATTTGAGTTATTTTCACAGAAGGATTTGAAAATGTGGTTTTTGAATGGAGTGTTTCTGAGTTAGAATCTAATGGTGGTGTTGCGGATTTGCTTGGCATTAAAATTCTGCAATTGAAAACGATTAAAGATAAATACGTTTTTATTCAGATATGTTTAGAAACACCAACCCGATAGTTAAAAAAGTTATTTATATTTGACCAAAAGAAATTATGTTATGCTGCTATTTAGATTTATTTTATTTTTTGCAAATATGGCGTAATGTATAGAAAATTTTTTTTAAGAACTTAAATCATTAGTTGAATAGAATAGATGGTATAAATGTTGACAGTGATTCCGAGTCGTTGGAACTGTCTCATACACATTAATTGTGTTTATTATCGCGTGGTAAATACCGGGACGGGATTTGTTGACTCGATTTATGAAACCATTGACACTTTCAATTTTAAACAAGTAACGACACAACAGTCGGTATTGCAATTAACAAAATAGCCACTGCATTTATTTTCCAATAGAATGTGATTCGCACAGTCCACCGAGTGGAATGTTAGACCTACGAGTATGTCTCAATATTCTCGGATTATGGGACTAAAACAAATATGAACTTTGTTTTGTTGCTAACAATCGGCCCTATCATGGTATCCGTTCCGAAAGAAAAATTCTCCGATTTTGTACGAATCGGAGAATTTTGCTTCATGGTAATCGTTCCGATAAGCTGTTCGGAACATTTCTCCGACAATACGTAACGCACACCGGCAGTCTACGTTTCAGTGCGATGGGTTGCGTTTTTTGCACCTGGTTTTGACAGCCACACGTCAATTTTTCTCCGATTGTCTCCGACATCTGTTCATCGCGGAAAGATTTTAGTGAACAAAATGCGTTGATGCATGATCGGAAAACGGATACTTTGAACGCAAATTTAGTATCCGACTGGATTTGCGTTGCGGAGAAAAGTACTCTCCGAACGGATACCATGATAGGGCCGAATAAATCCGCGAACAAACATTTTTAATAAACAGACATCATGTTTGATGTCTATTAGATTTAATCTACTAGCAGAACAGTAAGCGAACCAAAGGTCATCTTTAATTTTTTTTAAATGGGACCGAGTTGTTCCCGAAATTCAGCTATTCACCCCTATTCCCGTTGGCGTTTGTCGTAAACGCCTAATATTTCATTTCGGTTTTAAGTCAGAGTTTGTAACTTTTTTGAGACAAGCGATTTGAAAATACAGTGAACACATAGAAAAAGAAGCAAAATCGTTAACAAAAGTTTGAAAAAAATCTGAATATCGTTTTTATAACGTCACGACAAAAGAGTCGTATATGACAAACGCCAACGGGAATAAGGGTGATTATGTCCCAGTTAAGAAGTATTGTCCTTTGAGAGGAGATTCAGGCAAACAAAAATCGTGCGCATGGACCATAATGCTCCAGCTAAGAGGATCTTTGAGTCCCAGCTCCCAGGTTCAAGAAGACAAGGAAGTTCGAACCTCCGTTTCAAAGAACAAGCCATCGCGGATGCCAAAGCGCGTGCCCGGGACTCTTCACAGGTCGGGAGCCCGATAAAGTAAGTAAGTAAGTAGGAATTATTTGGATGTGTTACAATTTTAAATGGTATAACTTCTCAACTACATATCATAGTAGAAATGGTTTTGTATATTTTGAAGAGAAACCAGTAAGACAATTATCTTCGACTATGCCGAAGCTCAAATACCCGGTACTATATTATTGTAAAAATAAAAAAAAATGTTTGTATTAAAAAATTATATACATATTTGTATGGGAGGTATGGGTAGTTTTTATTCGACCAAGCTCATTTTTTGTCAAAAATTTTTAAATATTATTAAAACAATATGCACAAAGTTTAAACTTGCTATCTTTACTGTAGCTGTTTAAATTTAATTTTTAACATCAAGCAGCTATATATTTTGTATGGGAGGTAGTAGTAGTTTTCATCCGATCTTGCTCATCTTCGAACTTAGCCTCAGTTTAGTGGATAAAAGCTTACGTACCAAATTATAAGTCGATAGCTCTTAAATTACGGCGTAATCGTGCGGACGGACAGACAGACGGACATCGCTAGATCGACTAAGAAAGTGATGCTGATCAATAATATATATAGTTTGTCATACCTACAACGCCTCCTTATGTGCGTTACAAATAGAATGTCAAAGTGAATATACCCTCGCCACAGTGTGGTACCGGGTATAAAAATGTTGAAAATGTTGTGTAATTTTATGTATAGGAGCTACAAAAAAAGTTATAGCTCTAAATTATGAAATTTTGTTTGCAAAACTTTTATCTATGAGAGATTTTCAAAAAAAAAATATGTTAAGCAACTTCCACGTAGGATTAAAGAAAGTTGGAGTAAAAGCCATTTTTTTGGCAGGCAAAAGTGGAAAAGCAAGATTTTGTATGAAACATTTTTTCGAACATTTTATAGAAATTGTTCGATTAAGCATTTCGGATGGCAGATTAACGAGCAACAAATTAATTATCATCTCTTCTGAAATGACCTTAGTTTTTTTTTCTTGGAACTCTTCCAGACTCGATATTTTTTTGAAATACATGTTTTCTTTCATGTCACCTTAGAGGAAATAATTCATGAAGTCAGGAACCTGAGTGGGTAATGTTCGGGAACAAATCGACTAACTCGTAGTTCATTAAATGTTCAGTTGAGCAGCAAAGTTACAGCGCTGGAGTTTGACAAGGTGCTCCATCTTGTTGGAAGAACATTTCCCTTCTTTGAGAGCATCTTCAGAGGTTTGGGAATTTATTTTAAAATAAGCACCGAATTTTGAAAAAGTTTATCCCAATAATTACATTCATAATAACAACTAGGCTCGCCTGTGGTCGAAAATCGACCACACAGTTTTTTTATGCCCCCCACAGGGAGGTATATTCACTTTGCCATTACATTTGTAACACCAAGAAGCAGTCACCGTGGACCCTATAAAGTATATACATATATATATTCTGAATCAGGATCAAATTCTGAATCGATTTAGTCATGTCCGTCTGTTGAAAACACACACGATAGCGTCCGAATCGAGTAGGAGAATGAAATTTTGCAAGAGGACTTCTTTTTACCGTGGTCAGGTTGGTATTAAAAATGTGCTTTGTCGCTCAAGTAGTTCTGGTACCTCCCATAAAAAACCAATATTAGACCCATGCGTGTATACTTTACATACTTACTGACATGGCAAACATTTTGCATGACTTGTATGCATTCGAGGGTATCAAAACATCGGCAATCCTTTTCCATTCATACAGCATACGACCAATATTAAGCCCACGGATTCACACAGCCGCAGCACTTCGTCTGAGCGAAGGCGAAATGTACTTGCATGCGTATATTCTCGAAGAATTGATGTTTTGTAGAATACGTGCTTAACGCAGAAAGGGAACGATATAGTAATGAACGCAACTGAAGCAACACACTTCACATACAAACAATATGTGTTCAATTCAATTCTCTCTCTTCTCACCCTCCTTTTACCATACACAAAAGGTCTGTTCCTTTACTTTTAAATCTTACGAGTTTTTACTAATTCTTACGAATTTTTACGAATTTTTACTCAATGTCGTTCCCTAACTTGAAAAATTCGTAAAAGAGAGCGGCATCCAGAGAGCAAGATATTACCCCTCCATTGCGAATCTTACTAGTTTTTACTCAACAAATTTCTTTGCGTAAGAATTGAAACAACTGTCAGTCGCCTGAAAATTGACAGAGATTTGAAATTTGATTTGAACCGCGTGTAACGACTATTTGCATTTGTCTTTTGATTTTCTGCGATATGAGAAACAAATTGGTATGAAAATGGTATCAGAAGGCGGAAAAATAGTGTAGCTTTTTTTCTCTTTTCGAATGCATGTAGTTCAGTTAGTAAAAACGCTTCCACATACTTGGATTCATACTCACATGAAATTTATTGAAAACTAGATGCATCTGCCATTTTTCATGATTACTACAAAAGCGTTCCCTAACTTTTTCGTAAGTTTGTCTCTTTGAGAGAGACTTCATCCCCACCACTGCCATTTTGACAGTCTTTTCCATTTTTACTACAAAAGTAAAGGAACAGACCTAAAGTAATGAGCGCAACGCAACGCAACACACTCAACATACAATACGTGTCCAAATTAAGGCAACGGATACACACAGCCATAGACTTCGGTTGAGCGAAGGGGAAATATTAATTTTCTTTGTATGCGCAGCGCAGAATGTTGTTGTTGTTGTAACCAATGTAATTTAAAAACCCTAATTTACCTATTTTGCAAATACTTTTTCCAAATAATTATTCTTCTTAACACATCTATGAGTGGTAAGCTTCAATTTGGTAAAAAGAAAAATAGATTTGGTATACTTTAAGTAGGGTAAATGACTCCGAAGCGAAATCGGGTCGGCTTTTAATATTATAATAGATATGTATTTTTGCTTTTTATAAAGAGCTCGTGATCCCCTTCGTGACGCATTGGCGATATTCCACTATTGTCTACGAATTCTAGACATTCCTGGTAGTAGATCTCGAAATGGAGTTAAATGGGAAGGCGTTCGCGTTTTGATGTGCTGAATACTTTTTGTAGAGATCAACTTAGCAATCTGCTGTTCAATTACAGAGAAAAATGTGGATTGCAAATCAGTTGAAACAAAATTACAGTAGATACATTTGCGAATTTATAATAGCTCTTTATTAAGCTATGACTACACGACATACGCATGCCACTCTGACCTCACGATAATTACTCGACATATTGTAGAATATGTCACGTTTTATATATTCACCTCTATCGTGGAATCCGCCGGGGGAAATACACGGAAAAGAATAATCCCGCCGGATTCCACGATAGGGGTGATTGTGGCATGTGCGAAAAGTATGCCGAGTACACGGCATGCACGTTTTGTCTCAAAGTTGGCATATTCGTATGTCGGCGGTGACTGGAAAAAAATCTACTCAATTGGAGATTTCTTAGACGTTTTCTAATCCATTGACATCGTAGCAATCCTTTCATGGAATTTGTTACTTTATGGCTTGATAGAAAGAAGACGAACCACATTTTGGGATATATAACTGTATTTATTTCGAAATGTCACCAGAAAGCCCTAAAATATGGATTAAAAAAACGTCCAAAAAATCTTCAATTCAAGCGATTTTTTTATTCTCCGAAATTTACATGCCATCCTAATAATATGCCGAGTACACGAAATGCACCCTTTTATGACATATTCTGACGTCAAATTGATGTCAGACTGGCATGCGTTTGTCGTGTTTGGCATATCGTGTACTCGTAGCTTTACGCATGATTTTTTTTTCTCAACCTATTCTACACTTCAACTACATCTGTTAGGTGCACTGCGCTCAATGCTCTTAACGTTAATTTATTATTTTCACCTAAGTAAAGTAGGTACAATTAATTTGTTTACCATTTTCGTGCGACAACAAATGGTTTTTATTAGAACATCTGTTATTGGTACGTGTAAAAGTGTTTTTAACATTATATTAATTATTCATTCATTCATTCATTTTCAATGGTCCGCTTGTCCATTAAGTGGGTCGCGGTTGTAGGTTGCCTTCCCGATGGTACGGATTCCATAGCACGTCGTGGGATCCTGGTCGGGGACATACGTTTAATATGACCAAACCACAAGCATGGACCGCTCCGTCCGGAGAAGTAGCTGCTCGACATTGAGTTCCTCACGTATTCTAGTATTTCTAATGCGATCTCTACGGGTCACACCAGCAATACAACGGAGAAATCTCATTTCGGCAGCTTGTATTCGCGATCTTATTCTTTCGTACATTACCCAAACCTCATGACCATAGGTAAGAGTTGGAACAAACACCGAATTAAAGACTGACAACTTAGCTTTGACACCAAGTTCAGTCCTCCTGATAACAGAATGACCAAGCTGTCTCAAAATCGATCCAGCCTGACCAATCCTACAGGAAAACTCGGCATTGCTCCTTCCATCACTCGTCAATAAGACCCCGAGATACTTAAACTTCTCCACCTGTTTCAATGGGACTCCACTAACATGTAGAGTGCATTGAACAGGCGTTCTAGAGACGACCATCACTTCAGATTTGTTCATATATTAATTAGAAAAGTTTAATAAAAAAAATAATTTTTCAATATGTAGACGTGTTTAGAAAAATGTATTTTAAGGAACAAATTGAAACAACAAATTTTTACGAGAAACTATCCTCAGTAGAAAGACCAGACCTAAACCCAAATTGCATAGTAAATTTGTTTAGACGAACTTATTCCAAAATAAAATGAAAATAGTCAAAACAATTCAAAACAAAATGAGCAAATTGAAAGTTCTTGTTTATCGAAAGACAAAGTAGATGCGAGATGAACGAATACAAACAAGAATGGCGAGATGTACCATATCCGCTAGGATTCTTACTTTGGCGACTTTTTCAAAAACTTTAGCGGCAGTGGTTGCGGCAGTGGTGTGGCAGTGTTGTGGCGACCAAGTGCTTCCTGCCACTTGATCATTACTCCACCGCCACTGGCACACCACTTCGGTGCGCGCCTTGTCATAAAAGTCACAAACCACATAGAACTAGACCGCGCCAACTTCCGTGCACCTAACCTATTCTCCCCGGAATTAATTCCCCTGTCTGTGAATATGTGTGAAATGTCAAAATCAATGGCGGCAATTATTTTCCATGCTATACACTGGGTCTAGTATTTTTCAAGTATGCGTGCATTAATGACGCTCCTTTAATTTTGTACATGAAAAATCCTGGGCCCGCAGGCAGCTTGTAGGCAAAGTCCGTTATGTGGGATGAGTCGACGGTCTAGTTTTATGCGGTTTTTTTGCTAGAAATGAATGACAGCAAGAATATGGGTTTGTAGTGAGATTTGTTTGATTTATTTTCTTTTCTAAACAGAAGAACAACTAAGACAAAACAATATTTAAGGCACAAAAGTCCCAGACACACTTTTGTTGAATGTGAATATACATAATATATCAACTATGTGGGGTTCAATAAATTTAAGCAACGATTTAGAGATCCATCAATACCAATTGAATTTGAGTTTTTAAGAGGATTAATAGTATTTAACAGTTTGAGTCCGGTATTACGTTAAACAAAATGCTTTCGGATTAAGGTAAAGTACAAAGAAGATAGAAATTGCTTATTTCATTGTCTACTTCGAAAGGATTTAAATAAAAAAAATAAATAAGTGGCGCAACAGGCGGGTAGACACCCTAGGCCTAGCTTCCCTAGCTTCTCGCAACCATTAGTTTGTGTGAGTTTCTATTTTTTGCGACGAAGGAAGGGACCTACAAATTTTATGCGGTGTCCGTCCGAACGGCTAAATTGAGAAGCTTTTTCAAGACTGTCATACTCTGGGATGTTTGTCAGATGTTCGCGAGAGGTGGCTTCCCATTCGAAAGGATTTAAAAATATTACTATTTCACAGGTTGTTTTGAGAGAACAGCAAATATTTTGGTAAGAAATACTTCGGCTGAAATTATGTAATAGCTATCTCAAACTACACAATTTATTTATAAAATTTCATTAAATTTTATTGTTCTCCCCAGTCAAAAAGAGAACCTGCACTTCGATTTGCCAATTGTTCAAGTGACTACCACTTACGCAATCTGAGCCTTGAGAATTATGCCACCAAGAGAGAGTTTTGACACCGTAATGCATTTTGTTATTGC
Organism: Cheilosia soror; assembly: GCA_949372485.1. Taxonomy (NCBI): domain Eukaryota; kingdom Metazoa; phylum Arthropoda; class Insecta; order Diptera; family Syrphidae; genus Cheilosia; species Cheilosia soror. The sequence continues at coordinate 77,981,186 of OX443561.1, read as the reverse complement.
TTACATTTTTTGCTTTGCATGTTCATTTACGTTGGCTGATATTCTGCGAGTTAGAATGCAATATATTTTTTTTCCAGCCGCTTTGGTAAACTCATTTTGAAGTAATTATACTCGTTGCTCTTAAAATTTCTGTATTCGCTTTTTTTTAGAAAACCGAAAAAACGGCTAGGAATGAGCTATCCACATTTTAAACTACCTTCGGCTTCTGTTTGTACAGAGAGACAAGAAAACATTAAATTTGTCTTTAAAATCTTTAAGAATAATTCATAATGCTTTAAAGTCATGCAGATAACCCTATGATATTTACCAAATACAGACAATGGAAGTGTCTCGAATCTTTTCTAAAACCTTAGACGACCTCAACACCTAGGGATGTGTTCCATTGTTATACAAACTATGCAGAAAAACTAGCTGACCTAAGAATCACCCCTATGGTCGTTGTCGTCTGTCGCAAACGACTGGCGACATTTGTCGTGTCGAGTCGTTTGGAATTTCGTATTGCATAACTGACACGACTCGACTCTCCGAACTCTCATATTCCACATACATTTTTACAAGCACGCATGTTGTTTGACATTACAGTCGACGAATTAATATTTGGTCTGTTGTTTTGTTTGTAACTTGGCGAATTATTAAATAAAACGAATCAAAAATGAAAATGAGCTTAAAGGGCAAAGAAAATGCCGATATTGCATTCAACTCCTCGTTACAAAAAAAAAACTGCGTAAGCATTTGGTCTTCAAAAAAGGACATAAAAAATATAAACATTACAGCCTTATGTTACGAACGGGATTAGTACCACGAGGCAATAAGTAGTGTACAACAGAGGCAATTTATCATAGCAATATGTTAAAATGCTCCTGTTGAACAATACTTGTTGTTTTGTAAAATAAAATTATGAAAAAACTTCATTCGAGTACCTAACCTCATCACCAAAAACAATCGTCCCAATCCCCACATTTACAGATACAACCAGATTGCTTTAGTTTCCCTACAAAAACTAATATCCCCTTCCACTAAACAATGTCAAAATAGTCTACAATCAAATAATTGGTAAACAAATTTATTTAAGTTATCATACATTTTAATGGTAATTGGAACTATTATATTCTCTGTTTATCTCCAGAACAAATTTCTTAAAAATTACACCATATCAAATAAAAATTAAAGCAGTGATTCAAGTTATGTTTATTTATTTACTATTTAAATGTAAAAGGATAAAAGGAATTCTTACATAGGAAAAACAATACGGATATTAGCAAAATAATTAAATAATAAAGACAAAACAAACAAAAAACAAACAAAAGAGATTAGCCAACAAAAAAATTAAATCAAATATACTTACTGGGGACAAAAGATTAGGAATTAGGTAACCTACAAATAAATTAAAAAAAAATCAGTCAGTAGCAAAGAACAAAAGACAAAATGTTAAAGTCATGTCATGAATATCAACATTAATTTTGTTTATAGTATTAGTAATTATTTTTGGTTTGACTTGGAGGTAAAATAGTCTAATGTAAGTGCTACAAAAAAAAATAAATAAAAACTGTTAATGAATTTAGTTTTGTCAAATCGATAAGAATTCTTGCCATGCTGTAACAAATCATTAAAGAAAGTCTTGACTATTTTAAGATGACACGCATGTCCTCTCACCTTTCACTAACTAATATTACTACTAAATAATTAAATGTTATATAATAGGAGGGTACCTTTGATGTGTTCTGATCCCAGATGTTTCGACAACTGATCTAAACCAATGTGGTATGTCTACAAAAGCGAGTTCGTAATCCTTTATGAAAGGTTGCTCTAACAGTTCAGGATATTTTGGCCTTTCTTGATGATTTTTCGTAAGGCTGTTTCAAAACAATAAAGCATATTTATATAAAACAGCAAACCCAATTTAGGCAATTTACCATTTAGTAACAAAATCATGAAACTCTGGACTAAAACCCTTGTCCCGTGGAAGGCTTGGCGGATCAGAGTCTAAGACTTTTGTAAGCACTTCAAAGTCAGTATTACAACCCTCATAAGGCGATCGCGCTGTTGCCAATTCTACAAGTGTTATACCAAGAGACCAAACGTCAGCGCGAATGTCGTATTTTGGTTTTTTTGGGTCTATTCGCTCGGGCTAAAAAAAAATAAATAAATAAATTATATTAAATCTAATTAAAGAACCACATGCTACATACTGCCATGTAAGCTGCACAACCCGCTGATCTCGTATTAGCTTTTGAGTCTACTAATCGACCACTAATGCCAAAATCGCATAGCTTTATATTGCCTCGTTCGTCTATGAGAATATTTGATGGCTTTACGTCTCTGTGTATTACACCATGTTTTTCCTTGAGGTAAGACAGTGCTCTTACAGTCTAAAATCAAAATGTGTTTTGTGTTTTTAAGTATTAATGATACAATTTGTTTTGCACGAGTTTTGCTTACCGCGACTGTGACTTTACCAAGGATTTTTTCAGGAACGGGTTTTTTGGATAATTTTAATAATTTATCAAAGCACATTGCCATTAATTCCATACAAATCCACACGTCCGGATCACGTACAAAACATCCTAGGCACTGTACAATGTATTCACAGTCATGTGATTTGAGAACTACATCCAAGTCCATAAGTATACGCTTATTCTCCTCTGAGTTACCTGTGCGGCGCATTTGCTTTACTGCAATTATAGTTCCGCTTGGTTTATGTCGCATTTTTACCACATGCCCGCTAGTGCCGTTGCCGAGGTCTCCTAAATGCTCTAAATCTTTTATGTCTGTCTTGTATGATTGATTATTTATTGTTAGAATGCCTGTTTGCTTCATGATCTTTTTGAGCTTTTTGTCCGTTTCTGTTTCAGCGGCGGGATGCTGAGCTACTACTGGTAGATTTAAAGACTTCCTTGGCCGATTAGGCGTCGTCTCCACTAAATAACAATTACAAATTGAGTATTCTGTCTTAATAAAGAATATTTACAATAAAAATGAACGGCATCAAATATATAGACACAAGTGCCAAACATAGGTAGGTGGTAGTCGCAGTTTTTCAGTGTGCAAATTACAGGCACAGAAAAGTTCAACTAATCGTATTGCAGAAACCACTTGATATAATTTAATTGGTATCAAATGCAAGACTATTTGATTTCCAAAATGTTTAGTGGGCAATATTAATATTTTAAGTTTAGTTAGTGCTTACATTGTTGCGGGCGGGGTGCCTGTCGAGGGGCAGATATTTGTGGAAATACCATACGTGAATCATTTTCTGCTTGTAATCGTTCTTCTAGTGTCTGTAATTTCATGCCGATTGTGTCTATGGAACTAGACATTATTTAATGAAAATCGTTTCGTGATGTTAGATTAATTATTTTTTTTTTATACAGTAGACAGAATTTTTTCCCGACAAAAATAAAAATAGCTGAAACCACACCGAGATATTTCTCCACTGTGGAGAGAATAAATTTTGAAGTAAAATGGGAATGCTGCCAGTCCTCATTCAAATTCTCCAATCAGTAGTGCCAGACTCTGTTCGGCTTTTCAATAGGTAATAATTATTTTAATTTGTCTTAAAAATACATAATAGCCAAAATGTATTTAAAAAAATCTATAGATTAGGACTGTTTTAATGAAATATTTTTATAAGTAAAGGAAACTGAATTAGTATCTTCAGTATGCAATTACAAAAATGATACTCTGCTTGACACTTCTGAAATACACTAGTATTTGTCCAAAGTAGTTACTTGATACATCTGGGATGTGCTCTCATAAGTTTTGTTTGTTATCTACAGGCTGATTCGAAACAAGGAACGGAGCTCACTGGAAATTGACTGTTCTCGTTTTGAACTTTTTAATTATAATTATTGCAGTGAAAATGGTCAGAATTTTTCAAATATTTCTGCCAAGTGCATGCATTTATAGGAAATTCTGGTATGGTATGGGCTTATTGCCTTAATTCATTGATTAGCTGGTATACGAGCAAAAATTCTTTATGAATGAACGTTGTTTTAAGTGTGTAGATTTAGCATTTGCGGAATGAGTCGTGCGTTTTTTTTTTATATGGAGTTTGGCATGCCGCTAGTCATCTAGCGGTCAATGGAACGCCGCCATTGTCAGCCATGAAACATGAATGTAGCAGAATTGTGCTAGTACAATTTTAAATTGTAAATTCGGTAGGTAACGTGTGCATTTCACTCACTCGATAACTGATGTGGTAATTCGACCCCAGGGGTCGAATCGCCCCTTCGTTAAACGAGCTATTCGTTCATTGAATTTCCTCACAAACATCCCTTCGAAACAAACTGGACCGAAAATCACTCGGAAGAGTGCCAAGAAGAGTCCATCAGCTTCGATAAGGTCCATGTTTCTGCACCATATAGCAGGACCGGAATGATTAAGGCCTTGTACAATATTTCCTTGGTTCTGGCTTTACTTCTTAGATGCCTTCTTAGTCCGAAGAAACACCGATTGGCAAGAGTGATTTTTCGCTTGATTTCTACGCCGTTGTGGTTTTGTGAGATAACTGTAGAGGTAGAAAAAGTCTTTAACTAATTCGAAGTTATATCTATCCACTAATCCAGACCCATCTTCTCCGCGTCCGTTTCAATGCTTGCAAAAGCGCCAACGACAGCTCGCTGAGCTCTCCCGATAATGTCAATATTCACCCATATTTCGATTGGGGTTTGTCGTAAACGCTTGTATTTCTCTTCGTTTTTTAGTCGGTGTTTTTAATTTTTTTTAAGACAAATGAATTGAAATGACGGTGAACTTATAGAAAAGGAAATAAACTTGTTAATAAAAGTTAAAAAAATATATCTGAACACATTTTACAACGACAAACGCCAACGGGAATAGGGGTGATTATCTGCATATGGCAAGCATGTATTACTTGAACGGACTTTTGAAAAATTGTACATCGGATGTTGACTTGTGAGTTCCGTACAATTGCTTTAGGTTTTTGGGCTGGCGGGGATTTATTCGTGACACCCTCGGGTCAGTACTGAGTAGGTTAAAGATGTTGTCCCTTATTTATTATAACCCTGTATTCAAATTACTTACTGTGCTGCTACATACAAACCATCTTGTTGATTTGACGAAGTTCATTATCTTGTCTATTGTTGTGCTAGAAAGCTCATCTAGGTCGTTAAAGAAGTCACTCCCTAGGAATTTATACCTGAAGTGTTGCAGTGACATAGGAAGTGGGTTGTATCCTCAAGATTACCCTCATTACCGCAGCCTCTACAGAGTTCTTCTTCCGTTAAGCCCATTTTCTTATGATATCGCAAAGTATTGTGCCCTGTTATGATACCTACGAGGGTGGACAGGGCTTTTCTGTCCTTCCGTATTATATTCTCGGTTTTAATTTCGTTTAAGGACGGCCATAGCATTCTTGTGGTATTACAAGTGTTTAAGGTGGCCCATCTAGCGTTCGTCTCTTTTGTGGCTTTTCTTCCTGCTTCAAGCTTGAGTGTACAAGGCGGAATGTTCACAGAGGTATCAGCTTGTTCTGAATCAGCTGTCCAACCTTGTCTTGCCAATTCGTCTGCTTTCTCATTGCCTGGAATGGCTATTATGTCCCAGAACCCAGCAGAGCGATACCTTGTGCTGTGTACCAAACGCCTTTAGTTCTTCGCGACAACACTTCACAAGCTTCGATTTTATTTCTGGTGCAGTTATGGCTTTAATTGCTGCCTGGCTGTCGATAAAGAAGGTAATACCTCCAGGTGTTATTGCCCTTACCACAGACTCACGGGCTGCTGTTGTCTACTATGGTCGGGGAGGCGTATCGATTTTGATATACCCAGCGATTCGGACAAGACACCTAACCCTACCCCAGTGTCCATTTTAGATCCGTCTGTAAATACGGCTATTGTTTGTATGCTGGGTACGAGTCCGTCTCTCCATTCTTTCATGATGGGGTAGGCGCTAGAGAAGGGTCTTGTAAACTCTAGATAAGGCTTGATGTATACGTGACAGGTACACGGTCAAAATATTTCTGTAGGATCATCGAATAACCCGTTTCGTTCAATTTCCAATTTACTGATTGGCTGATTCTCATTGCACTAATTGCGGCCGACAGTTGTATATGGATTTTAGTTGGAGTTGTCCTCATCCACTAGTGCGATGCACGCTAGTAGTCTTTGAACCTTCGTTAAGGCTTTTATGCAAGTGGCTTTATTGTTTGCTGGCCACCATACGAGACTGCCGTAGCTCAGTATAGGTCTTACTATAGCTGTGTACATTCACAACTTAATTTTGGAAGATGGTCCCCAGGTTTTCCCGAAGATTTTGCTGCAGGAATAAAAGGCTATTGTGGCTTTTTTGATTCTTTCATTGGTGTTCAATTTCCAGTTTAATTTTTTTTTATCTAGTATAAGTCCCAGGTAATTTGCGCTATCAGAGATTCTGAAGAGTGTGCCGCCAACAGAAGGTTTGCTAAACTTCCTGTGGTATTTTCCTTTTATTTGTGAAAAGTACCAGATTAGTTTACTGGGGATTGACCTTTAGGCCACAGTTCCTGGTCCAGGTGTCAAAAGTTTTTAGGGCGCTTTCAATTTGTTCCGCCAGTGTTGGAAGGAATTTACCCGTTGCCAACAGTACAACGTCATCCGCATAAGCCGTTATTCTGATACAATTGCTTTAAAAAGTATGCTAAAGAAATTACACGATAGCATATCCACTTGGCTCGACTTTTTTCGACATCAAAGGGTTCCGTGGATTCCGTGGTTCCTTTGAATTTTCGATTTGATCGACTCTCTGGATTAGCGGGATTAAGATTGAATAAAATCAATTCCAGTTTGCTCCAAAAACAAATATAAAACTGATAAAAAAAATAAGACAAAAAAGGAAAAAACTCAATATCTATTTGTTTTACACTTAAAATGCAGTTTATTTTAATAAAAGTGCCAATGTTTAAGTAGCTTATATTAACTTATTTAAAAATATCTCATACATAAATAAAACTAAATGGTTTAAGTGGAAAATCGAATTTATTTTCATTTATTATCACAAAAAATATATCAATTTACTTTGCATTTTTTTTTTTAATATTGTTTGATTATATCATAACGCATTTGCTATGACAAAATTAGTCACTGCTAATAAGCTTTTAAGCTCATACTAAAATACAAATTGACTCGTTCTTATTACATGAAATAATATAACACCTACAAAAATTTTAACAGCATTTTCCATGCCATAGACGTTTTAAAGTCTTATCGTTTTGAAAAATTAAAATACAAACATTATAAGAGAACAATATTGGTCTGCTTTAAATGTACTCATAAAAATTGTCATGTAAATGTATAAAATACGGAATTAAAAATATACAATCATAGACAAATATTTTTAATTTACTAAATTAAAATATATTCATCGTTATATTTTGCAAGTCTAGTTTCATATTTAATTCTCCTTTGAGTAGTAAGTGGCAAGTAAGTTTCTATAATTTACAGAAATACATTCTATTGGAATATTGTTATATGCAATACATATTTGAATATTTTGGGAAAATAAAATATTTCTATTATACTCAGATTACGTTTTCCTTCTACAAAATAATTTATTTATTAAAAAAAAAGAATTTTATTTCGGGAAAATATGTAATTTTTGGCATTGCATTAACTTGCTTATTTATATCTACTTATTTAGTTTTTTTTTTGTTTTCTATTAAATGTTTCAGACAGTCTTCGTGGATATTATATTGGCCATATATATTATAATTTTAGTTAAATGCGTTTTACTAGAAATCAGAGTTTTTTTCTGACTTGAGTGTCAGAAAGCAGTCCGATGTCAATTTACTCGTCAACGATACGAACTTGTCAATGAGAATGTGAATCTTTACCATTTTGCACATCGCTTTCTGAAAAATTACGACCAACGCAATACTTTAATAGTACGAACAAATAAATTTTTAAAACAATTGTCATCATACGTATTTTTATTAGAGGAGGTGGCCATCCTTAAAAAAAGAAAGTCCTTTTCAAAAACAAAGGTTTGTAATGACCACGTTTAAATTGATTAAAGTGTGTGTGCACACGCTTTGGGGAATGTTACCATTTTATCAGAGAAAAAAAGTTATCCGTATTAAGTTGGCTTAATTTCAGATCTATTGAACATAACATAAATTATTGATTATACATATACCTTAAGCATAAATTATTATAATTTTAATAGCAAAATATTTCAATGCTTTATTAAATATTTCATCATAAGTATGTATTTACAAAATATTGCGAAATTTCGGAATGAACACGAAGTATTTTTTTTTTTTTAACGGTAACATTACTTACAAGTAAGTATAATGACATTAATATATTTTTTTAAAATAAAACAAAAAAATTAATATAGCAAATCGGTTTTCAATGAACCCTCGCTGTAAGCTATGGTGAGATCATCTGACGCAGGCTTTAGATATTCCAGTGATGGATCATCCAGCTCTCCATAGTATTCCGCTGGTAATATTTCTTTTGGTTGAACTTTGTCACCAGATTTATCCGTTTGACTATTTGGTACACGTGTAACACCTAATTGAAAAATGTTTTCGGTTTTTGCCTTTACAGGAGTGTAATTACCTAAGGGCGCAGATCCTAAAATAATAATAATTAATTTTAATCACTACAATAAGCAGTTAAATTTCACACTAGAGCCATAAAACATCAATCAGTTATCAGAAAACATAAACAAATCTCTGCACAATGAAAATGAAATAAATATTAGTAAAATTTTAAAATATTAGTTACCTCTTAATCATTAGTTCTACAGTTTTGGATTTTTTTTAAACTCTTGTTTCAATGAAAAAATAGCTACTAATTTGTTGATGAATTTTTATGTTATGTATTATACATGTTTTGATGTAGTGAATTAGGCACACAAAATACTCGGTAATATTTTACTTGTTTAAACAATATCTGGAAATATAATAATTTTAATGAAAATATTGTTAGCCCCATGTTTTTTTTTTTTTTTTCATGCAAAAAATCTATGTTGAAGAAAGAGAATGTTGAATACTAATCAGATGTTGGGACTAAGAAGGTCCCAGTGAATTTTTTTTTTGGTAGTTGGTACGCCTACGAAATTTTTATAAATGTATAAAACATTTAGACCTATCTATAAGATTTACTGAAACAAATCTACAACTACATAAAGTATGATTTAGATTTTGTGTTTCTTTCTATAGCAGAAAGCTCAAAGATATTTCAATTATGCAACAAGGAAAACGGCAAATGAGTATTGAATGAATGTGTTTGGTTGTTTCTAAGTTTATTATTATTGATCATTACTAGAGGGACCAGTTGTTAGTGTGGTGGGCTACTAAGGAAGAGGTCTCAGGTTTAACGCCCGGAAAGACGCAAATTACACAAATATTTCGACTGCGAACGTTTGACAACAAAGTCCGTCGTTCGGATTTGGTATAAAAATCTTTAGGCCCTTCTATTAGTCTTAAAAAAAGCTAAACTCACACAATGAAATGGTCGTGAGAAGCTACAACTAGGGAACCGGTATACAGGGTGGGCCATCAAGTGGTTTCTTTTTAAATCATAGGTTATATTGACAGTGACAGTTGATTTCGCTCGAAATCTTGACAGAAAGTCAATATCATACCTCCGCGGAACGAAATGAGTCGCTTTACACCGCGTCCAGCGTAGACACGAGAAATGCGGTGCGTGTGTTGTGGTGTTGGGAAGTGTAGATGTCCAACGTAGGCACGATAAATGCGTGCGTTGCTCGTGTCTACGCTGAACACGGCGGCGTTACGCTTGAACAACGTTGGGAAATATTGAAAACTTATTTCCAAAGTGAGTGGTGTGTAGCCCAAACAGTGGGTTTTTTTTTTAAAGAAGTGAGGCACACACCGCGTCTGCTGTATGCAAGTTTGGTGCATTTTCATCTCGGCGCCTATATTAACAAACAAAATTGCCGTATCTGGGGCTTGGAAAACCCACACGTTATTGTCGAAATGCCAATGCATCCACAGAGAGCAAGAGTTAGGTGCGGATTGTGGAGTGGCGGCATCATTGGACCATTTCTCTTCGAAAATGAGGCTTGGAACAACGTTTCGGTCAACGGTGGGTGTTACAGAGCCATGTTAACCGACTTTTTTTTACTGAAATTGAAGACATGGATTTGAACAAACTCTGCGCATGCCACAATCGATCTTTTGCGCACCAAATTCCCAAATCGTGTTATCAGCCGTCTTGGAGATGACAGTTGGCCGCCTCGGAGCTGCGATTTGACCCCATTTGTCTTTTTTTTTTTTTGTAGTTGATGTTATGCCAGCAATCTTGAAACGATTCAAGCACTTATGTAAGGCCAACATAATCCAAGCAATCCCTGAACTACAGTCCAAAAACATCAACAAGGTCTTGGAAAATTGGAGTGACAGAATGCGCCACTGTGAAGCAAGCCGAACCAGCCACTTGAACGACGTTGTGTTCCATAACTAATGGGAATGTTTGCTCTAACTAATAAACTATAATACATGGAAAAAATTTAATTTTGTTTATTTTATTGCATTTTTAAAAAGAAACTTGTATTTGGCCCACCCTTTATAATGGACATGTTGGCGCCAATTATTTATTTTATTGCAGATAAATTTATGTATGATTTTTGAATGCAAAAGATAAATATGTATTACTAAGCAGATTCACATTCTAAGGTATATAAATAAAACTATTCTGTAATAGCATTAAATAAGAGAGGCAATCTTACCGTCTTAATCTAATATAATAATTTAAAATAAATCGTTACTTTCTTTTTCCAATTACGCGATATGGAATAATTCTATATTATGTGAGCCATTGAAGCTTCGATTAAAATAATAGCTCAGTATTATTACTGACATGCGTTGATTTGTTTTTAAAAGAACTTTTTGCATTTCTATTATATAGAAATTGTTGTCTGTTTTTAGATGAAGAAATATTTTTATTTGTTGAGAATAATAAATTTGGCCGAGTAGTTTCGACCTTTTTCTCCGTTTCTTTTGCATTTAAAAAAAACCGAGCATACTGTGGGTTATTAAAAACGGAATTTGCCGACTTATTTGGCACAGGAAGATGTCGATGCGACATTGTATTCTTCGGACCACTTGGGTAATCTGCAAAAAGTTTAACGAAAATCATTAAAACCTTAAATATTTGCATAATATTGGTAACACATGATTGGTTGAGTACTGGGGAATCTAGCCGGGCTACAATTATAGTCATATAGACAATTTTTAAGGATATTTTATATTTGGTACAAACAACTAACCTGAGAATTTTGCAAAGCTGTCGAATTGGGCAAAGCAATATTTTGAATAGTTTATTTTTTTTTATTTTACATGGGTTTATCGCTTGGAAACAGTGTAACATATCAGCGGAAATATTCCCTGTAAAATTGGACATTATATTGAAATTCGCATTACAATTTTTTATAGCTCCGTACAGTTAGCTCTTCACCTACGACGAATTTTAATTTTTGAGTATGGAAATCTTTCGGTGATCGTTAAGTAGTTAAATTTTAATGTTTGGTAGTAAATTTTTAATAAATAAATAACATAAAAAAAGTTTTGCAACGTATGCAAAGTTTAGCATGCGTTTTTAAAGGACAAATCAGTGGAACCAGTACAACACGAAGTAGCAGGAAAAATAGGATATCACATTCGCCATAAATAATTTGCACTAGCTTAACTGCCGAGCTTTTCAAGGCAGAGGAAAATGGTTTGGTTGATCTTCGTCCCTGCTGGGAAAACATGTGGTAAATGGTCTTGTGAAACCTAGCCGGGGAGTAGTGTAGTCCTGCATACATTATGGCCCGTGTATTTGTTTCGAATTTGTGCATGTCCCGTGAGAATGTGTTTCCAGCTTTTGGTCTGGCTTAACCAACGGGCGCTGTTTGCAGCAGATTCTTGTACGAAAATGTCTAGGGGGTTTAAGATTGAGTATTTAGCCTCTGGGACCGCTGTGGGACTGGTTCTCATTGCCCCCTAGGTGCATTCTTTGAATTTTTGTCATGGTTCTAAGGTTGGTGGTCTTTGGCAACGCTTGGTACTAGAATAAACTACCATATCTTAACGTAGGTCTTACAACCGCTGTGTAAAGCCACGTAACTATTTTTGGATTAGGACCCTATGTTCGTCCGACTTTTCTAATACAGACGTAAAACACTATTATTGCCTTTTTGGTTCTATCTTTAATGTTGAGATTCCAGTTTAATTTTTGATTTAGAAAAAATTCCACGTATTTGACACTATCAGAAATTATTAGCGGAATCCCTTCAATTGTTGGCAGGCTAAATTTATGTGGGTTTACTGCCAGTTCACCCCACGTGAACTCAGAGTAGGGGTGAAAGGAACCCACCTACAATTCGGACCTATAAATAAAGCTACAAGTAAATTATACTGCCCTTCGGCTTACTAACGCATGGCCTTTTAAAACTAGCTACATATGTAGGGCATAGTTCTATTCTTAAGGAATCATTGTCTAACATCCATGCCAAAGCGGATGAAGACACTCGACTTCGACAGACGATTGGCAAAGGAAAAAAATGTTGACCGTAAATTAAATTTCAATATTTAGATACGGATGGTTCCAAAACTAGTGAGGGGTTTGAAACTCGAGAGATACAGGCCAACACATGGTTCTGGTACTTTCGGACATATGTAGTCTATTGCATGCAGGTAGATTTTCTGCAAAGCTGCAGAACTGCTCTATATGATACTCAATATGCAACGCGATTCACCACTTCGATGTAAACTCCTCGAATGCAACTTCCTACCTAGTCTCACAAAGCCTGACTGACTCGTAGGAAGAGTTAAGAGTTGATCACACTTAGGATGAACTACAAGGTATCATCAAATCATTAAGACCTATTATTAGTCGTCTTCAACAGGAAGAATAAAATTCCTACAATGCTGGAACGTGAAACAGAAAGTGTGAAGAAAGCCAGTGTAAGGACTATTATCAAGAAGAGGAAATTATAACTCTTCTCGTCACAACCTGACTAGAAAAAAGGATTCACTTCATCTGATTGAATAAAGTGCGAAGATCTGTAGATCCATCAGGGGCGCAAAACTTCTAATGCAGCATTGTTTGCGATGCTACATCTCGAAGTTACCTAATTTTTTCTTTGTTTATCAAATACAAAAAATGTGCTTATGTACCAAACGTTCAAATTAGATTACCAAACGACACCGAACGATTGACATACACCAGATTAAAACACATCAAAGATGTTCACTTCTATGTACATACTTAAATTCATACTTTATGCACGATTGGCATTTTATGCGCAATAGGTACTAACGTTTAGGATAGTGAAAGGGAAAATTTGTTAAACAAAATGAAGGGTCTTAAGAGGAAATGATTACTGATAATAGTATTACTGAGTAGTCTGACTGGTGTGCAGGATTTAATGAACTATTAAAAGGGTAATACGTCTTTTATCACTTACCTAATGACAGGCTCCCAAGAACTTTATTATTATGTGGAAGCTGTATAATTTCTTCCACAGTAACGTGATGATGTATAATGGGTGAATCTGTTTCACGCGATTGATTTCCCGATATATGCATCGGTGCTGTTGATGATGGTGAAGACATATCGCATAAAATCGCATTCCCACTCACATCGACGTAGTCACTACCAGAGTCTTCAATTACTGATGCTTCCGATGGATATTCAAAAGTCGATGTTAGTGTATCATTAAATTGTACTCGAAACTATGACAAAGAAAAATGAAACATTAAATAATTTATTGGCCAATATTTATGAATAAAGAGATCGTATTGTTGTCAAAGTAGGAGTTTTATGATAATCCGTTTTTTTTGTTTAATCTCAATAAAAATTTGATGAATTTTATGATATTCAGTTAATAATTGTAGCTGTGTTCATACGTGAACAACGGTATTAGAAATATCCCTTAAAATAAATATAGTTTCTAATATTTTATTTTAAAAAAAATCCTTTTAAAAAAATACGTTAGAGAAAGTAAGTTTGCCAACTTGTTCACCTTACTTCGAAATCGGACCACCATACAGACAGACAGAATTGAACAACTTTTTATGACAATTAGTTATACTTACATGAGCGTCTTTGGGTCGGTTTTTAATACTCGACTTGCCGTCGATTAGAATATTAGCGTTTTCGAATTCTACATCACAAGGTGAAGGTGGACACATAGGCAATTCATCGTCTGGATCTGTTGACGTTTCTAGCGAAAGATCTCCCAACATTACGTAACCAGATTCATTTGGCTAAATAAATAAGATAAATATGAATTTTTAGATTATTGTTATTATGACACAATTTAACAAAAACTGTAAAATGTAATATGAAAGATTAATATCTAAATGTAATGGGAAATGGAAATGTAAGTGAATATTAACATCGAGAAATGGGGTTATGGCGAAGGTTTATTTATGACGGAGCATAGTTTCATTCGTGTTTAAGCCGTGGTAAAGTGAATAACATGCGTGCTAAAATTAGGCGATTATTGCTATTGGAAAACAGCTATTAACTGCGTAAAAATTATTTGAGCACTTTAAAAATAAAAAAAGAGATTTCAACAGCATCCAATAAATAAATAAAGCAGATCCCTGTAAATCGCATTTTTTTTCAACATTTGTCCAAGAATTTCGTAGACAGGGGTGGGATTCTGTAAGATGAAAACGTTCAATCGTTTTCGTTTGCACAAACGGTTTGCTTCATGTAACTACAAAAACGAAAAGAATTTTCGTTTGCGCGAAAGAAAAAAAACGAAAGCCATTTCGTTTACGTTTTCATTTATTTTGCTGCATGTAACTCTAAAAACGAATGCCATTTTCGTTCCGTGCGAAAGGAAATCAACGACAGCTTATTCATTGACGTTTTTCAATTTATTTGATTATTTTAACAGTTTAAGCGCATTTGCAGCTATTTCTAACAATTAATGTGTCAAAAGAAATAAACATTTCTGGAGCAGTGATGGTTTGTGCTCTATATAAATGATGTGTGTCTTCAATATGGCGATGCGGCTCATGACTACTTTGTGTGGAAAGTATTATTGGCTCAATTAAGCCAAAAAAATCCTAATTGTGAATTACTGTTGAGGCAACTGCAATAACTTTTGGTAGGAATGATAGCTATTTCAAACTATACCATTCATCATCAGACTCATCTTTAGTAAGTTGAATAGTTTGAATTCTAACAGTCAACTCTCCGCACATAATCCACTTGGGGAGACATTTCTGCTTTCCCCAGTTAAAAAAATGGACCCTTGCATTTGGATTTGTCGATTGACCATATAACAACTGATGATTAGAACAGAGGAGAAGACAAATCTCAGTGCTTTTGTTTATTGCCGTTCTCTCGCGTTTATTTGCCTTCCTTCTAATTGTAACCAAAAATGGAAGGAAACTATTTTAAAAAATATTACATATTATGTATTATAATCAATATAGATTCAGAAAAGCAAAAGGCGCAAAAACATACATTTAGGTGCTGCTGTCAAAAATAAAAGTTTCTCAAACTGTAAAACTGACCCTAAACGTATGCAATTTTAACTACACTGCTTCTTAAACGCTTGCGAAGAGAAAGAAACAAACGAAAGGAGTTACATGAAGCAAACTTTCGCTTTCGCGTGATTTTTATCGTTTCTTGAAAAGCGAAAGCGTTTTTCGTTTCGTTTTTTACAGAATCCCACCCCTGAATACCGAAGATTCCCGCACAAGCTCAATAAATGTGTACAAGAACATGTCAAAGGAGCGATTAGCTAAAGTGATTCAAAAAATTTTGAATGCGTATTTTCGTCGCTTAATTCGCTTACCGCGAACATGTAAACGGTGGTTTTTAGATGTTTGGGTTTTTAACTGGCAACACTGTTTCTACAGATTGTCAATTTGACAGCTAAAAATTGATTTGTGGTTAGTACGTTTTGCCATTTTACGATGAATAGATTAACCGCATTCAATACCCTTTTGCCTAGCGAACAGCCTCTGCTTGGTCGATTTGCCTACAAATCTAGGCAAGTTTCGTGTGTAGGCAAGATTTTCTGCCTAAATTCTATGATAAACTGTCACCTGAATATTTAGGTGCCTAAACACATTGAACGCGGCCATTAAAGCCAGAACAAAGCATGCAAATTGTGCAAATTTTCAAAACCATGGTTCGGTTCGCCAAACTTTCGTGCGCTACGTCCATTTTATGGTCGACATAATCGTCCATTTAAGCAAGTAATTCGGAACACGATGAATTGTTTTCGCACCACGTGCACTCTAGTGGATAATTCGAATCCCCAAAGACGACAAACAGTGCGAACAGAAGAAGTTATTGCCGTTGAGGAGCACAGTGTTGAGGAGAATCAGAATGGGTCGATTCGCCATAATTACTGTCAATGGAGAGCTCAGCAATCATCAACAAGATGGAGCAACGCATGCCACACGGCGCGCAACACCATCAATTTATTGCGGGAATCATTTGCTGAGCGCATAATTTCGCGTACGATCCTGTGATCTCACACCTTTAGATTACTATCTTTGGAGGTATGCGAAGTCACTAGTCTATGACGATAAACCAGAGACGTAGTACGATTTGGATATCAACATTCGATGTGTTAAGGTGGGTTTCCACATGTCGGTTGATTGACAAGGTTTGACAACCCTCGCGTTTATGTCATTGAACGACACCAACGTCAGTTCATTTCCACTTATGTCAATTATTGGCAAAAAATCGTTTGTCAGTTGATTGACCAACTTATGAACTCGATGCCAATTAAATTTTCTCTGTCAATTATAGACAAAGTGACATTTTGTTTGACAATTCAGCTATTTCCACTTGTCCAGTGGTTTCTTTGTCAATTATTGGCAAACGCTGTTAGTCAATTCATTAACAAGCAATTTTTCGCTATTTCCACTTGCCAATTGTTTAATTGGCATAAAAATACGTCAATTGTCAATTTCAAATCGACAAGTGGAAACCCAGCATTATTTACTGATATACGGCCCCAGTTGCTCGATAAAGTTGTCGAAAATTGGACTTCACGATTGTGGTTAATTCGAACTAACCGTGGCCCGAAAACATTTTTAAACAGTAATGGCATAAAATTATCTTTTAAATAAAGCTAATATCATAGACATTAACATTAGCTTCAAGCATTTTACTTCATATTGAATTTGTATACCTCTAAAAAATAACACCCTTTAGGTGCTATCAATAAACGAACAAGCATCAGTCTACTGCCTAGGACAAAACGTCATTATTGATAGCATTTCGAGGTAGTTAAGGTTCTCATCTACCTCGGAATAAACGTGAACTTCACAGAGTCCACACCCTAGTGAAGATTCGGCAAAGAATTAACCTAAGAAACCGATGTTACTTCAGTGTGGCAAACAATTGGGTTCAAAACTCCTAACTCGTAGGACGAAGTGTATGCTCAACAAAAACCTTAAACTGCCAGTTCTAATTTATTTCCCCGAGTGCTGGGCTCCTTCGAAAGAAAAATATTTCGGCGAAAATTGGTCCGTATGCGAGGAGGGCGAATGGAGAAAAAGATACGATTGCGATTTATCAAGATGTGTATGTAGTCCAAAAAGACAAAATACGTCGACTACTTCGGCTCGGCCACGTCGAGTGAATGAACGACAATGCTCCAGCTAAGAGGATCTTCGAATTCCAGTCTATAATAATTCGAGAAGACAAGGAAGACCGAAGACCTCCGATTCAAAGACCAAGTCATCGCGGATGCCAGAGCGTTTGGTCTGAACAACTGGAAGCAGCGTACCCGGGATCGCAAAGGATTGAAGGCTGCAGTGTCTCCGACAGAGACTTTTCACGGGTCGGGAGTCCGTTAACGAACGAATTCGCTTAACGCATGATCGCTGCGTCCCATCACGCAGCGGGAATACGTTCCGCAATAAACACAGGCTTAGAAATATTTTTCAGTTTCTATGCTGGCATCTACTAATATCGATTTTTAAAAGAAGTAACCGACAAACATCCAATAGAGAATAGCACATATTAGTACATATTTCTATTGATTCGGCCACTATTACACGTACACGTTTGATAAAGCAATAGCTGACATGACAGCTTTTTCGCGTTTAGAAAACTGACTGAAATACAGTATGGAATAGATCACTTTATTTATTCCCGAAGTGGATTTTGTGTTGCTGAAACGCGTCAAATTTGACAAAAAAAAAAAAACGCACTACACAAGTTTGTAAAGAGACTTCATGAGATTGTCATGATAATCGATAACAAAATTTACCCTTGTGTACGTCCGTTGGGATCAAGAAATGTACCTATATAATCTGAGTGTGGTTTTTTGAGCGAGAACATTATTGGTAACATTTAAGATCAACATGACCGTAACCTAGTCTATTGGAAGGCATGACAGCCGATTTGATTTTGACCTGATAGAAGCCACACAAAACGTGCAAAAATCGTGCAAACCTTCCAAATATACCGAGATGCATACACCGACAACAATTTAGGTTATTCAATTATTTTATAATATTTTTAATATGTACGATTTCTTTAGTTGTTTTTTGTATTTTTTGCAGAATATGCATAACAAGTAGATGCTAATTAAAATCTATCTGTATTAAATAAATGTGATCGCGTTCCTCGATTAGCCATTTATATTTATGTACATATGTTATGTATCTATGTATATACAAAAACTAATTGTGTACAAACCGTTTAAATGTTATACAAAAAGCAAATACAATAAAAAAAAAAAGCACACCATAATGAAAAAAATGTATAATGAATGCATAAATAACTACGAAGATGACCGCTATAGATAATTCTTCGTCAGTCGGTAGGTTATACTACTTCCAATTTGGATGAGAAACCTTACCGAAAGAATTTAACAGCGTAATGTAAGTATGTACATCACGATAAGAAACCGAAATAACACGAACAACTGTCGATGAATCATAACTATGTTTTTTTTTTTATCAATTAAGTGATAACCCATTTTTAAAATACATACATATCTGCATTAATAAATACAAATTAGTTTTAGAAGTCTATGTCTGTCAGTGCACGTATTCTAAATTAGATTTTTACAAAAAAAAAAATTATAGTTTGCGCTTTAGCTATTTTTTCTTAATTTTTATATAAAATGTGTTATTTTAAACCGAAAATGAGAAAGATTATTTCACAGGTAAACATTAGTCTATTTTTGTTGGAAACTGTGCAATATTTCTCCGATTCTTTTATAAGCACATTAACTCTAGGGCAAAAGTCTAATTGGCGGGATGATTTCCCTGTTGCGTAGACTGCAAAATTAATGAAAAATATCTGAAACTGAATGCAGACCTATTTGGTTGGAGAAAATATCACAATTTTGTAGGTTTAACTGAACATTTACTTTTCTAGTATCACTCGATCAAAGTGAATGGTGGGCTATGTAAATTTGTATGTATGCCAATCTAGGAAATAATAAAAAAAAATCTGAAATCAACTTTCAATGTTGACATGTGTTTGCCGTGTCAACGAGAACCTGTCACTTGCAAACATTAATCCTAAACATACTAAACAAATATTATTATTGTGCACGACCAACCGCAACATAGAATAATCTACTCATCTAAACAGCCGTCAACTTGATCTTCCTAATGCTTCCATTACGCGGACGTTATTTATATTAGCAATAAATTAAGATAAATCTGTAATAAAATTAAAATGTACGAGTTTATGGGTGACATTATTGAAAGCATGACTACATGGTTTACAAGCTCAATTATACACACAAAATAAATCAGATAATAAGATGTTGTTTCTTTTTCTAAGTGCAATAATTACATAATAGAAAATGTCAGTCTTCAGGATTAACACATCCAATAAAACATAATGTTTTCACTTGTATGAATATGTGTGTAAATATTTCACGAAAATAAAGAACAGAAACACATTTTTATTAATGAAATCTATTGATATGTTGTGCTTTTCTACTCATACGGGTAGGTATTCAACTTAATGACTAATTTTATATTCACAAACATAACTACTGTATGAATCACTCACCTTCGGTAATTCGCGTTTTCTGTTGAATATGATTATATCGTTCTCAATATAGTCCGGCACTTCCTTTCGATCTTTAAAGTTGAAAACCATTGTATTGTTTTCAGGAGCAGATCCCACGGGGTTTCGTTTCTTTTTGTTAATAATAGCCGATGACCAGGCTGGTCCATGAGTGGTCTCACCGCTCTCACTGGTAGATGCGGTTGAAACAATGTTTTTATTTACCTTCGTAAAACCAACGCGTCCTAAATCATCCATCGAATTATTGATTTCTAATTGTTCGGTCTTTTTCTCGTTGTTTATGCGATTTTTTTCAATTTCTCTGCTGGTTAATGAAGATGCTGCCTGGATAGGGGTGTTTCCTTCTATACATCCCGCAACAGAACTATTATCCATATAATGCGGTTCAGCTAACAACGGCCTTATAATTCCAATCTGTTTGACTGTAGTTGTTCCTGATATTGGTAATGTTGGTATATCATGTAGAGGCTCAGCAAGCTTTGCCACAGAGCTTCCATTCGCAAGTATCGCGGAAGATTTTGTTGGAAATTGATGGCTAGTGCCAGCTTTCGCGATATTTTCCAGTGCCGATTTCGAAATGCGTTTTACTGAATCGCTCTCCTCGTTATTTACTACGTATTCTCCGTCAATAGAATCGTCGTCTTCTGAATCACGATCAGACGATTCGTTAGAGAATTTACTTTGAAGTTCTTTACGCGGTGGCGGTTGATGTGTTTGTGTCTTTTGTGGTGATTCAATTCGAAGCTTTTCGATTTTCTTAGTTAATTCAGTGACAGGCGAGTCTACAGCTTTGCTTGCAGGAAATGTCTTATCAACCAACTTATGGCGCGGAATAATGTCGGGCGAATTCTCTGATAAGCCCTCAACGGCACCGATACATCCACCACTTCTTATCGGTGTAAAATCCACTTTTGGACGAAAAGCTGCCGTAGTGCGACTACTAGACGCTGGTGTTGAGCTAAGGGGAACTGAATTCAACTCAGCCTGAGCCAATAAATTTGCATTAGTAGTTGTTGGTGTGGAAGGAGCAGTATTGGTTTCAGGAGAGGTCTTTTTTAAAGTTGACTTTTTCGGACTAACTGGTTTAGGGAATGTTATTGCTGGTTTATTTTGGGTGATAATTGATTTATAATTGGCTACTTTAGTAGCAACCTCGCCTCCGCTACTACGGCTTATTACGCGGCCTCTACGATTTGCAGACGCTTCAAATATTTTAAGAGTTTGCTTAACTAGGTCAGGCGGGGGTCTTTCTGTATCATCTATAATCGATGTTAAGCGTTTAGGTGGATTAGTATCAGTTCCTGAGAGAAGACGATCTCGCGCATTGTTTATTTTATCTTCTATTGTAACTGAATCCGTTTCGTAATTACTTAAAACCATTGGCTGATTGTTTTGATGGTTAGAGAAATGCCAAGAAGATTTTTCACATAAAAGAGCTTCTACTGATCGCGCACGTTTCAACGAATCGTTTCCACGTTTAATGTGCCGCGAACGATGTTGATTGCTGTATGCATGTGTTGTCCCTGTAATTCTTTCACCTGAGTTATTTTTTAGATTTTTCTTAAACCCGGCGACTGTTTCATTTAATTTCACGGAATTGTCTTCGATTCTCATTTGTGATATTGGCACTAAAGTTGGACTGATTTCTTCTTTGTTTGCAGAGTCCAAGTTATCATCATCTTCATCGTCGTCGTCATCGTGAACGTCATTGTCATCTAGAAGATTATTTAATGAAGTAGCACGTCTTAAGGTATCCATGGATAGACGTTGTTTTCCCATTGACTGACGCATGGCCAAACTCAAATAACGACAGCGTAACTTCGATACAATGCCAGGGCCATATTGCAGCTCTTCAGATGGGTCAAAATCCAACTCCTTATTAGCGATTTCGTTCATTTCTTGTACGGCGACCATTTTCTTTTTATTATTAGTCACTGTATGTGATTCTGTTGCAGAAACAGAGAGAACAGAAGGCGAATTCTGATTCTGACTTATGCGATACTTTGTATTTATTTTATGATTATGTGACGAAACCAAAGTGGAACTACCGATATTTTGATTCTTAACAAACTGCGACGTCGGTAGTATTGGTGATGATCTAACTGAAGCGTTCGCAATGCCGCATGGTTTTTTATTTAATACAACTTTTGATGAATGATTATGAATACTGTTTACGTTATTATTTAGAACGAATAATTTCGAATCTACCTCTTTTGGAGAGGGCAAGTTTACACTCGTGCACGACGACGACAAGTTATCACTTTCTTGTTCGGACTTTAACTGATGGTGCAATTGCTGTTCGTCATCACCGTCACCGCCAGCGCCACCATTGCCGTTGTTGTTGTTCGTGTTGCTCACATTTGTAGTTAAAGCAGGTTCTTGTAATATGTGTGTTTGCTGTTCACTAACACACACAACTGAATGGTCTTTGTTTGATTTTTTGTAAATTTCTGCTGCTGCTGCCACTTTTAAACTCGAACTCAAACGGGATGTTGACGTTATAAGAGAATCAGAACTTGTAGTGTTGGTCGTTTCATGCTGTTCAGTCATATTCTTTCGAAATTTCACATTCTCTTGTGCTGCTGAAGTTGGATTTGGATTGCCGTCGTTGCTGTTTTGTTCTACTATAGCAAATGATCGAGTCAGTGGAACTGGTGGTGGCTGTTCCGGCTGTATTATAGATGCTGTTCTTGCTGTTGCTGCCAACATTTCGTTGTAGTTGTGCGTACCTCCACTGGATTTATTATTAACTTGCGTATAATGACCTCCATATGATTCCATTTCGATTTGTTGTTGAAGTGAAGCCGGCATTTTGAACACATTGTTAAGGTTAAGTGCTGAATTAAAGGAATGCTGACTAGTATTCATCTTTGTATCATAAATTGTATTGGCATTTTGTGCACGTATCATTAAGCTGTCGCATTTATTATTAGTAGCCACAATTGAGGAGCTTTTCGAATCAGAAATCGGAACACCTAATGCTGTTGTAGTTGAAGCAGTAACTGTATAAAAGGAACGAAATATATATATACACGAAATATTAATAAAATCATAATGTAACTACATCTTATATTGAAAGTAATATTATGGTTGGTAGATGCAGCATTGTTTAGAAAAAAACTCCTAACTCCTAAAATATTTATAGCAGGTGTGTTTGTTTTGTACATTATCTGGGATCAACCCTCTCTCAATGTGAGGTGAGAAAACATTAAATTTATTCATCTTATATGCAAATAGGTGATACGACCTGTCTTTATTTAAATATAAATGTTCCTGCCAGATGCAAAAGCTGTCGAAAATAATTTACATACGACTATGATGTTTGGAGATTGTCGGTTTTGCAATTCGTGGATGAAAGCTGTCACTTCAAACTTTCTGAATTTGGTGATTTGTAAACAGGATTGTATAAGTAAATATGTACTTATCAAATTAACTGTAGTGGTTTGATAATTTTGAAAAAAAAAAACACTGGTATTAAAAAACAGTGTTTCGGTTTAAATGATGAAATAGAAAGGTACAGATACGACCAGAGAAATATCACACTTAATAAGGTAGGTATGTGTTATGTTACGCTTCCTTCAACGTGCCTTACAGTTTTAAATAAGGTGTATTTGAAGTTGAACGGGTTGAACTAATGTTTTCCTATCCTGATCCCATACGGTTATTCTTGGTTTTATCGCTCCATAGACTCCTAAACACGAAAAAAAAAGGGAAGGCAGTTCCGAAGCATTATTCATAGATTGATAGCCATTTCTCATTAATTTCCACTTTTTAACACCATAAAAATAACTAGTAGAAAGAAACAAATAAAGATAATGTAATACAAAATAATAAACAGAATCAATAATTTTTAAAAATGACGGTTGTATTCGTAATTGCCTAGAAATATGCAATGCAGCAAGGAAGAAGTTGACGGTGAAGGAACACAAACAACAACCTGCACCTAATTCAAATCCTACAGTGAGCATGTCCTCCAGCAGGACTGTTCTAGAAAAAATCCGGAAAATTTTTTAAACTACTATTTCTACACTTTATTAGGTTGCGCTAATTAATTATATTCGGCTAATTTTGACACTTATAAAGTGTTGAAAATAGAAGTTCACCAAACCCCAATCTTAAACCAGAGATTTATCGAACATTTATCGGGACATGCGTTTAATATGACCAAACTACCGAAGCATGGATCACTCCGTCGCGTCGGGAGAAGTAGCTGCTCGACATTGAGTTCCTCACGTATTCTGGTATTTCTAATGCGATCTCTACGGGTCACACCAGCAATACAACGGAGAAATCTAAGTTCGGCAGCTTGTCATTAAGTGTAAAAAACAATATCATTGAAATGGCCGTCTCGGCAAGATTCGCAGCATGCCATTCTTTTGAGGTAATTTTTAACCACTTTTTCGCACATTTCGGGCAATATCTCGGCTATAACTTGAGTGATGTTGGTTTTTAATACGTCTAGAGTTCGGGGATTATTCGTGTTAACACGGTCTTTTGCGTAGCCCCACAGAAAAAACCTAACGATGTCAAATCGCATGGTCAATTGACGTCGCCAAAACGTGAAATTACGAGACCAGGGCGACTTCTCACGCAATAAAGCCATAATTGGTCGTGTTGTGTGGCTTGTTAAACCCGTCTTTTTAGAACCACATATCGTCCAAGTCATGATCTTCAATCACGCCGGCCAAAAAAAAAATTGGTTATCAATCGACCATATCGCTCCGAATTGACTGTAACCGTCTGCCCATTGGCATCTTTGAAGAAATACGGACCAATGACACCTTTCGGCCATAGAGCAAACCAGACAATCACTTTGTCTGGATGCAACGCCACCTCTTCAATAACTTGTGGGTTTTCTGAGCTCCATATGCGGACATTTTGATTGTTTGCATACCCACCGAGTAAGAAATGTGCCTCATCATCTTCACTGAAGAAAATGTTGTTCGAAATATCGGTGTGGGGAGAGTACGATAACTACGGCGCCAAAAATTGATAACGGTTTTTTGTAGAGGGGTTAAATACAAGCATTTTTTACTATGGGAGGGGGGGTCTATCTCCTCCCGTTTAGGCGGGAGGGGTAATTTAAAGAAAATAATACTTTAAGTGAAAAAAAAATATTAAAAAGTAATGGCAACACTTATAATAAAAAACTATATCATTTTTGAAAGTCAGGAATCTGTTCTTTCATATTGTTTTTAAATAAATTTATTTCCGTTATTAGTTTTAGGAAAAAAAAAATTTCAAACTTGAAAAGTTTGCATATACTCAAACTTGCACCCATCCCAAAATCCAACAGTGATCCCAAGCAGGGGGGCAACATGCCCCTCCATACGCATTTCACTGCACAAGGGTAGCAATTCGCGCGCGGTCGGTTCTGTTTTCTAAGAACTTTGTACTCTCAGCGGAGTAACAATATAAAAGTAATTTTCAATTTTCTCATAAACTAGAAGACATAAAACCATCTAGTTTTCAGTGTTCGATTAAGAATTTATAGGGTCATCAAATAATTAAAACCAATGTAGTATTTGATTTCACAATTTTGAATAAAAAAATAGTAACTTTTTTTTATGTTTTTATACCCTCCACAGGAAGGTATATTCACTTTGCCATTACGTTTGTAACGCCAAGAAGGATTCACCGGAGACCCTATAAACTATATATATTCTGAATCGGGATCACATTCTGAATCGATTTAGCCATGTTCGTCTGTCTGTCTGTTGAAAGCACGATAGCGCCCAAAGGAATTGACCTAGGCGAATCAAATTTTATGAGACGACTTCTTTTTACCGTCGCCAGGTTGGTATTGAAAATGGGCTATGTCGGTCAAGTAGTTCTGGTACCTCCCATACAAAAACCACTATTAGACCCACATATCTCTCTGTCTGTTGAAAGAACGATAGCGTCCAAACGAATCGACTTAGGTGAATGAAATTTTGTGAGAGGACTTTTTTAACTGTCGTCAGGTTGGTATTGAAAATTGTCTATGTCGGTAAAGTAGTTCTGCTACCTACCATACAAAACTAATATTAGACACACACTAACTCGCGTGGCAAACATTTTGCATGACTTTTATGAAGTGGAGGGTATCAAATCATCGGCTAGGCCGATGATAACACTTTTACTTGTTTTTTATAAATTTTGAGTTTGAAAGTATTTTTTCCAAAAACTATTAACACAAATAACTAGGTTGAAACAAAAGATAAAAGCACAAGTTTTTGGCTTTCAGAAAATCTATAATTTTTGTATTGTAAGTGTTGCCGTTGTTATTAAATCTTTTTTTTTTAATTTTAATTTTTTACAAAATTGCCCCTCCCGCCTAAACAAAGCCAGATAGACCCCCCCCCCCCTCCCATAGTAAAAAACGCTTGTATTTAACCCCTCTACAAAAAACTGTTATCAACTTGGCGCCGTAGTTATCGTACTCGTGCCATCGGTGTTTATTGTCTGTTGTTCAAAACCCAAGAAGCGTATCTATGGCGTTGTGAATGGTCAGCAGGCTTCAGTGATTTTAACTTTCTGAGGATTGAGATGCAAATCCAAAATACGACATAGTGTGGTGTACGACACGTTCAATTGCTGCGAACGTCGGAAAATCGATAAATTCCGATCATCAGCAACACTTGCACTTGCAGTTGCAGTCGGAATATTTTCGACTGAGCGTGCATTACAATAATGCACAGGCCTTACGACATCAGTTACGCTTCCACTTTCTTCAAATTTCTTTACAATTTTACCGATTGCTTGCGTAGTCGGTCGATTATGACGACCATAATAATCGCGTAATGCGCGAAAAGTGGCTACGTTTGAATCACCACTTTTGTAGAAGTTTTAATAATTTTAAAGCGTTGTTCGATTGTTAAGCGGGCACAAAAACTGACATAACTCATTTACAGTAACGGATGTTTCAATATGAATACAGTGGGCAAAAGTAAGTGAATACCAACAGGTCTAAAAAACCAACAATCAGTAAAAAACATCAATAAAAAAACGAATTTAATTTCGATAGAATAAAGTACTTTACAGATATATAAAAAAATAAATGTTCAAACTACATAGAAAGCCAAATGAAAATTGAAGTGGTGTTTACTCACTTTTGACGCTCACTGTATGTCCTATTTTTATGGCCGTATCTGTATATACTTTTCTTAGGGGCGGATACACCTAACTACCTCAAAAACATTTATCCTCGTAGTAATATTTAATGCACTAAAAGTTAGCAACAGCAGCACTCAGCAGTTACGTAAAATTTGTGGATCCTATATGACGTCTGCTAACTATCTAACTTGTGTTGTGCATATTTGTTTATTAATACGAGGGTTATCATAATATATTGGTGTAGGTACTGAGAAAGAAGACGGAAGAAACAGGTCCATTGAGAACATTTTTTTTTTAATTTTTTTTCTCTGCTGGATATTATATGTACAAACATATGTTTAGACACAGCAACACAAAACAAAAAGCAGGTAGATGCGGAACAAATTAAAATTAAAATGGGCTCCTACAATAAGTAGACTGTTTCTGTTGCTAACTTGTTTCTTTTCGGACGCCAGACGACAATTTTTTGTCGCTAAATTCTGTTGCTGATTCAGTATTTGTTGCATGGAAATTTATATGGATCGGTAAAAACATCTGCTCTATTCGAATCGTCGTTTCTTTTTCTTGTACATATTTGCGATAATATGTTTATGCGCAAGGACATCTTGCGCAGATGGAGCGAGCACTTTTCCGAATTGCTCAATCCAATCCAGGGCATTGAGGATGACACATCCATCGCCTTAAGCAGGGCGGAAAATAGTCCCACGGTAGAGGAAGTCACTTTTGCGATCAAATCGTTAAAAGCTGGCAAATCTGCAGGAGTGGATGAAATCCGGCCAGAAATGCTAAAGGCCTTGGGTGAAGAGGGAGTCAAATGGCTCGCTCGTGTCATTAAAGTGGCCTGGGAATGCGGCGAAACTCCCAGCGATTGGCAGATTGGGGTGATTGTGCCCCTTTTCAAGAAAGGGGATAAAAGGGATTGCTCCAATTACAGGGGTATATCACTTTTAAGTCTCCCCGGAAAAGTCTTTGCCAAGGTGCTGGAAACGCGTTGCAGAGCTGTGGTCGAGGCACGATTAGGAGGTGAGCAGTGCGGCTTTCGTCCCGGCAGAAGCACAACCGACCAGTTATTCACTCTCAGAATGGTACTTGAGAAGGCTTGGGAGTATGCTACACCTGTTTACGCTTGCTTCGTAGATTTGGAGAAAGCATATGACCGAGTCCCTCGAGGGAAACTCTGGAGTGTATTACAGGAGTATGGAATTGATGTCTCTTTCGTGAGTGCCATTCAATCTCTTTACACAAACTGTAAAAGCTGTGTTCGGGTAAACGGCGTTAAATCAATACCTTTCACCGTGGGCGTTGGACTTCGTCAGGGGTGCGTCTTGTCTCCTCTCCTTTTCATTACTTATATGGACTGGATGTTACAGCGCAGTCTTGGCGAGGAACGTTTGGAATTGGGAGATCTGAGGATAAGTCATTTGCTCTTCGCTGATGACTGGTCATCCTTGTGTGTTCTCAGACTGAACTTCAACGCGCACTCGATCGGTTTGTAGCCGTTTGTGTAGAAGCTGAGATGAGGTTTAATGTGAACAAATCAGAGGTAAAAGTTATATCCAGTACTTTGCATGTTAGTGGAGTCGCATTGAAACAGGTGGAGAAGTACCTCGGGGTCTTATTCACGAGTGATGGAAGGAGCAATGCCGAGTTTTCCTGTAGGATTGGTCAGGCTGGGTCAATTTTGAGACAGCTTGGTCATTCTGTTATTAGGAGGACTGAACTTGGTGTCAAAGCTAAGTTGTCAGTCTTTAATTCGGTTTTTGTTCCAACTCTCACCTATGGTCATGAGGTTTGGGTAATGACTGAAAGAATAAGATCGCGGATACAAGCTGCCGAAATGAGATTTCTCCGTAGTATTGCTGGTGTGACCCGTCGAGATCGCATTAGAAATACAAGAATACGTGAGGAACTCAATGTCGAGCAGCTACTTCTCCGGACGGAGCGATCCATGCTTCGGTGGTTTGGTCATGTTAAACGCATGTCCGCGACCAGGATTCCACGACGTGCTATGGAATCCGTACCATCGGGTAGGCGTCCTCTAGGTAGACCAAGGATGAGATGGTTAGATCAAGTCCATAATCTCTCCTATAACCGTATGGGGATTGCCCTTGATGATTTAGAGTCGATGGCGGAGGATCGAGAGCTATGGAGGGTCTACTTGAGCAACCTACACCCGCGACCCACTTAATGGACAAGCGGGCCATTGAAAATGAATGAATGTTTAAATTATTTAAATCTGAATACACCTATGTATTGTATGTACTTTTGTACCTTGTTATATGTCGGTACTTATGTATGCCTCCATGTTTTAAAGGCGCCGAATTAGCTCGAGAAAATTCCTGTGAAGTTTGGTCAAAATTGGACAAAAGGGAGTGGTACAAAAAAAACCTAAAGATGTACAATTTGAAACATCAATGTGCGTGCGGTGCCTAGGCGGGATTAAAAAGTGGACCGTGGCACTTCCCACACTATATATTGACATTTATGACACCTTTAACACTAAAAATCGGGTACCTACTGGACGTATTTTGCCTTTTAATTGCAGGCGGGAATGGACAAAAGAGCGTGGCACCTACCATATAAAAATGTGCACGACTGGGTCGCACGAAACTTTCTCGTTTATTGCGAATCTTGCAGAATCTCAGAGTCATTTCAACAAATTTTACGTTTAAAATTATTTCCACTTACGTACATCTTACGTAGGTTTAGTAACTGAACGCTTGTTAACTAAACACGTAATACATACTACATAGACATTATGTACTGTAGTGTACATATTAACGTACGTATTTCACCCCAACTGACATTTGAAGGAGGCAAGGAGGCGATAAATTTCGAATTCTCATTTTTGATTATTATTTTAAAAAAGTGGTCTCTTTCAATGGTCGGGATTTGGGTAGTAATTTTTGAGAAATATTCATAAAACGGCAATATTCGAGTTTTCTGAGAAAAACTAAGTACGTGATCATGTTTAGAATGCTTATGTTGTCTTAAATATGTATTTTGATCAAAATCGTTAGAGCGTTTTTTTTGTAAAATTATGCTGACAAATGTTACAATTTGGATTCGAAAAGCACTGTTATTAAACTGTTTAGCTGATAACTGAGTACGACATATTCTTCAAGATATAAACATTACCTAGCAGATATATTTTCATCCAAATCGAAAATGGCGTTTTCGAGATATGAGCAGTTTTTAAAGTACCGGTTTTAGCGATTGGGAAGGACGCATTTATGGTTAAAAAAACACTGTTTTTCAACCGTTTAGCTAAAAAAGGAGCAAATTGTATTACTATGGATTTAAGCATTACCTGAAAGTAACATTTTTATCATAATCGAAAATGGCGTTTTTGAGATATGAGCAGTTTTTTAAACAACTATTATTAGGGATTTGGGTGGATATCAAAGGACGCAGTCTTTTTAGAGAAAAACTAAGTTTACTATCAAGTTAAGAATGACAATAGTACCTTAAAAATATTTTTTTTTAAAAATCGTTTTTACCGTTTTCGAAAAAAATCCAATTTTCAAAACTGCCGTTGCTGGACTTTTTAGCGAAAAACTGGGTATGCAGTCATGTGAAGCATGCCTACATTAACCTAAAGGTCAATTTTGGTTCAAATAGTTAAAGCCGTTTTCGAAAGAATCTAAATTAAAACCTATTTCGTCATATTTCGTAAAATTTTTATATGGGAGGTACCGTTAATATTAGGGCTAGCATAAAAAAAAACGTCCCTAGCCCACAAACTCTAAATACGAAGTTTAAAGCAAATCCGTCCAAGCGTGGGTGGGACAGACAGACATACGGACGGACAGAATTGCGAGACCCACTTTTTTGAGTTCCCTTATCATAGTAATACCAGAATTGATCAAAATCTCGAGTTCGAAATTTTGTACGAAAGCAATATCTTTCTCTTACTACGTATACGAGAAAGTTAAAAAAAACATTGCAATCGGTATTTCTAGAAACTCATGGGAGGCAAAGGTGCAAACTTTGGAACATTGATATGCATATATCTTTTCTTATATTCTATTAGACGTACATATATGCAATATAATAATATTATGTAAGACAACTACAACTACAGTTGAGTTGTCTCTTGGTTTTATGTCATTCAAAATTCGGTATTGTCCGTATTGTTATACACAACCTTGATCGAAAAGTTGTTAGTTAGTTTGGGTTTCTAAAAGTTGGGTTGAATTGAAGACAACTTAACTCAACTAAGTTGAGTTGTGTTCTATATAATAGGGGCATAAGTTTCGCCAACAAACACCTCCACCTTTCAATTATGAAATTACGTCTTATGGTCGGATGAAACCATGACCAATTTGGTTGCTTCCGATGGGAAAATGTACGTCAGACGATCAAATAAGTCCGAATTCGATCCCAAATATAGAAAGAAGACAGTTATCTGGGGTTGGTCCAGTTTTCATGGTAAAGGATAAAATGTGTGCCGTAGACTATACGTGTAAATCTTAAATACTGTTATGCTGCCATTTGTTGAAGAGGACATGCCTATTGATTGGAAGTTTATGCAGGATAATGACCCCCAGTACACCTTAAAGTTGCCCAAAAAGAATGGTTTCATAAGAACAAAATCAATGTTATGAAGTGGCCATCACAATCTCCTGATCTTAACGCGATTGAACATCTATGAGGCGTTCTTAAGCGCAGGATCGGCGGCTGCAGAGCCAAAAAACAAGGAAGAACTGTGGTCAATTATTCAAAATGCATGGCACTCTATAACTCCCGAAACTTGTGCCAAGTTGGTTCATTCCATGGACCGATCTGTCCGTAGCTGCTCGACATTGAGTTCCTCACCTATTCTGGTGTTTCTAATATAATTTATCTCTACGGGTCACACTAGCAATACAACGGAGGACTATCATAGCTTGTACCTTGCAACTTGTATCCGCGATCTTATTCTTTCGGTCATTAATGAAAAGTGATTAGACAAAATGCTCCCCTGGCAAATTCCAACGCCCAGGGTGAAAGGTATTCAGTGAGCATGGATAAAGTTAAACGAAATAGTGAAAATTCAGAAATATTCATCGTCGAGGATTTCTCAGAATAATTTAAAATACATACTCTGTTCCTACGGGTCCGAGTAATTTGGTTGTAATATTCATCAAATTCGTCGTCTAAGATTTCAAATAAATCCATGATGGGACACATCTGACTCTGAAACTATATTTTTTCCAACCAATTCAAATAAATATTATATTTATCTTCCGGATAGAGGCTTTAACAGACACTTCAACCGGCTGATAGACTATCCGAGACTTTATATGTCAGATATCACTATCTGAAAACCTTTGAAACCGGAAGTTGAAGTTTATCTGACATATAAATTCCGGATAGGCTATCCGAGACTTTATCAGCTAGTCTTGAAACTGGCCCTTACTATTTCACTTCTTTTTTTATTAAAAACTTTAATGTCACATTTTTTCATTACATTGTATCAAAACTATTAGTATGGGTTTAATTTAAAACATTTGATTTTTTTTCGATTAGGGAGGAAGAACAAGATTGTTCCTATTATTCTTTCCATCACTATTTATTATAGATCATCTTCTAAAGCTAGATATTCTGTTCTCTTTTTTTTTCATTTTTAAATCAAGATATTTCTGAATTTGATTACAAACTTGAAATTTTGAAAACAACATGCACAGCACATACAAAATAGATTTTAAATAGTATGGTCGGTCACCCGTCTTACCGGTTTTTGCAGTGGTCATGCAGAATATAGTTAAATTAGTCTGATGTATATGCGTAGATAGATATATATAGAGGTTTAGTTTAATATACATACATATAATCATTCCGTGAATTTTCACTTAAGTGTTGTATGTATCTAATAAGTCATTTTTTAATCCCTTTAAAATTTAGCATATATTGGTATGTAGACAATCTTTTTTATTAATTTAATTAACAAGTAATCCGTCAAACTTTATAGGTTCCACTGAAGACGTCTGCTGCTTTTCTGTTCTACCTTTTATAATATAGAAGTTAAAAAGTTATTTCTCGTGTTAAAGTAATAAATGCCGCGAAAAATTTGCAGGTACTTGCATTTCTTGTTATTAGAACATTTTGTAGATTGGCTAACTAAACAACTAAAAAAGACCAATAATAAATCAAAGTAAAGGACATAAATCTTCGGTGGAACATAAAAACACAGCTCTTTCTTTTTTTTTATTATTCAGCAGTTAAAGCGGAAAAACTGGATTCTATCCGTGTTATTCCTACCGTATATTTTTTGTGACATCAGCAAAGAGAATATGGTTGAATAATTATGTCATTGAGTATGGATTTATACAAATTGGTCTAATTTCTTGTTTTAATTTTCTGTCTTAAAACAGGCTTATGGAAACATTTTGTTTTATTTTTAAATACTTCTTTAGGGAAACCGAATCAATAACGATTCAATTGCATTATGCACTTACATTTTTGTAAATAAGTTAATTAAGCAAATAAAATAAATTTATTACCTAATATCAGTTTATGTTTAGAACGGAATTTTTTTTTTTTTTTTTCATTATTTCACCTATTCGATTCCCTTTCACTTTCTACTGCTATCGTGGAATCCGCCGAAAACGTTTCCTTATCGACATGTTTTTGGGAAAGGTAGTTTCACTGTCAAACGGCTGTCTTTTATTTGTCAATAAAAATTTGTGTAGCTGCATTCGTCGGAGGCAAATGAATTAAATAAAAAATAAAGTGTTTAATATAATAATGGATATGATAGCTCTACTTTTCGAAGGAGAAGAGGAACAACGAAATGAGTCGTGTTCCCAGAGAAGAATACGAGACAGGTTAAGAGGAGCTGTAAATGATTTAATAGAACCTCAGGAAATGTGTTTTTAGAAAGATTATTTTGTGATTTTAATAAAGTTCAATACTGCACAGATTTATTACAAATGTTCGGCTTAATAAAGCAGCTTTTTATATGTATGTACATTTTCTTAAAAATGCACGACGTGCAGCAACGTCATTTTGTTCCGGGAGAAACTCGATTTGAACGTTTTCAACGATACAGCGGAACTCATTCACACACCTAAATGGAGAACTGTCCACTTTGCGGATTTGACGGTACATATCTACCGAAATATTTTTTTTCGTCAATAATTTCCCTTGTCGATTCCACGATAGAAGTGAATGTACCTATTCCCGTTGGCGTTTGTTGTAAACGCCTAATATTTCATTTCAGTTTTAATTTAGTGTTTGTAACTTTTTTGAGACAAACGATTTGAAATTGCAGTGAACACAGAGAAAAGGAAGCAACATCGTCGAAAAAAATCTGAATATCGTTTTTACAATGACACCGACACATGAGTGAGTCGTATACGGCCAACGCCAACGGAAATAAGGGTGATTGAAATGAACCCTGCGCTGCGCGGACAAAATTGCGATGCGGGTAAAAGTTAATAAAAGTGAATTGAGAATTTTTTTCATTACAGTTAAACTATCGGATCTTTGTAAGACATTCGCGAGAGATAACACAACGGAAAAAACATTAAGGTGTAATTTGTGTTTTCCTGAGGAACTTAAGACGCTCAGTAGTCTACCAAACTAACCACAGCGCTTTCTAAATAAACAGTACTTTCTCTTCAACAAAATGTAAGTCCTCCAAAACGCGGAATAAAGGCAGTTCTTCAAAAAAAAAAAACGATTATTTGTGTTTATATAAAACCATACAATCATTTATGACAGTGGTAAAAGATCTGGTTCTAACAAGATCAGTACAAAAATTGTATTCCCATTGTTTGTTTTTACATTGGATATGTGTTCTTTTTAATTTGTTTGGTTGAATTTGAAAAGATTATCAGATACGAACGTAGGTAGTATATAATAACCGACATTATCATTTCCTTTATTTTGAAGTTCAATAAATGTACGAATATGCGATGTGTCACCTTATCTATATTTTTTCTATTTATTTTTAGAGTGATATTTCACAATGAGCTATTTTGTTCTATCGATAATATTGCAAAAAAAATTGTTTACTTATAAAACACTTGACAGATAAATATTGTTTTAATAGAATAAAGCTTGCTCACACTACTAAAATAGTACGGTGCTTATACCAAACTTACACAGACACAAGATGGAACTCTTACATTCTTATTAAACAAACAAATTTAATGGAAATAAAGGGCATATTTAAAAAAAAAAAACGCATAAAAATGGTACAACTATCAAATCGAAAAAGTATAAATATTAATCGTGAGAAACATTGATAAATGCATACGATTTTAGACCGATCGAAAAAAAGCGTTCATTAGACGCTATAAATTTAAACCGCGATCGAAAATAATTTCTTTTCTTTCCAGAGTATGATTTTTGGACATTATGCTGTACGAATGGGAAAAATCTGCATTCATTTGGCTATATACTACACCGAACGGACTTATTTTATAGTCACCCCTAGCGAATAATATTACCCACCGAAATGTTTCCCTTTCAGCAATTTGATTTATATTCCTGACAAGTGAAATGTTTTCATCGGAATTTATTCACGATACCCCTGAGTATGCGTAATGCAATTAATACACGATCAAAAGGTGACATTAGGAGGACATACAAATTCCATGTACGAACTATTTTGGAGTATTATTCTGGTGAGAAAGATTCTCCATTTAATCGATCGGACTCGGCATAAAAATATAGGTCCCTTCCTTTTGTCCAAAAAACTAAAACTACATTTTTATAGAAAACTAGCAGTGCCCTTGGCTTTGCCCGTGCTCTGGAATTGTACCTATTGCCTAAATACAGTGAGCGACAAAAGTGAGAAAGCACAAATTCTTCTTTGAATTTTCTTTAGGGTATGGAAGCATGTCTAAAAAACAAACAATCTGTAAAAAAATTGATTACGAAATAACAATTCATAATTTAACATATTTCATGTCGACACCAAAAAATACTTTATAAATATTCAGAAAAAATTGTATCTAAACTCCAAAGACAAATGAAAACCGCATTGGTGTTCACTCACTTTTGACACTCACTGTATGTTCTTGTCTATCAGGTCAATGCACATCAATATTCCATATTTAATAACTTAAGCTTCTGCAGGAGTGTCGAGAAATATCGTTAACAATTTTTTCTGAGGTTCCAAGCCCTTTGTCGAATCCCCCTTAATTTGTAAAATGCTTCCAACCAATCAACCATTTCCATTCACCAAATTTTAAGGCTAAAGTTTTCATAAATGACAAGATATAAGTGTTTTAAATAACTTTCTTGTATGGGAGATGCCGATAAAACAGAAACATTGACACTTACAAAAACCTTTCTCCACACTCTTACCTCATAAATAGTCAGTATAATAATTATTCAGTATATATATGTCCTTCCTTAGATCCCAGACTATTATCTTTGCCAAATTAAAAACATTGAGGTTCGGCGTAATTCCTTTAGGAAAACAAAAAAATGTCACATAGAATTATACAACAGGAAGGCCCGTCGACATAACACTCTCCGATTTATTCGTTCGCTTTTAAAAAGGTCCTATTGCGTAAACCTAGCCTACCTTTAAAACTTCACTCTGTCTCTTGTCTCTTGCATCCATTGCAATATATACAGTTGCGTTCATGAAAATAGTAGTGCTGCTCTACACAAAACTTGAGCCAAATGAAACGGTAGTTTTTTCCTTTGAAAATATCCACCAAAATTTAAATCATCATCCTAGGTGTTACCATCTCTGAGATATAGCCAGACAACCGATAACAACTTTTTGAAAAATGACGATTTTTAAAAAAATTCACATGTTTGTGAAATCTCTCTTAAGTGGACACTCACGGGACCGTACATTTTTGTCCACATAAGAGAGTGTGGGTGCAGTAGCGCAGTGGTTAGTGTGCTGGACTACTGTGCGAGGGATCCCAGGTTCGATCCCCGGAAAAACACAAATTACATCTTAAAGTTTTTTTCTACTGCGCCACCTCTCGCGAACGTCTGACAAACATCCGAGAGTATGACTGTCATGAAAAAGCTTCTCAATTCAGCCGTTCGGACTCGGCATAAAATTGTAGGTCCCTTCCATTCGTCCCAAAAATAGAAACTCACACAAAACGAATGGTTGCGAGAAGCTAGGCCTTGGGTGTCACCCGCCTGTTGCGCCACCTATTTATTTTTTTTTTTAAGAGAGTGTCCACACAAGGGAAACATTAAAATTCCAGAAAAAATTTTAAAAGAACACAAAATGTCATTTTAAATTCACTTAATTTTGTACACATGTGCATAGGTACATTTATATTCCATATATTAGTAGATATTAATTAAAAAAATAAATTTGCCTCTTATGTTTTACAACCCATATAGTCAGTTCCGAGGCCAGTGGTCTATATCAATCACCCCTATCGTGGAATCCGCCGGGGGGAATTATTCACGGAAGAATGTTTTGCTAT
Organism: Cheilosia soror; assembly: GCA_949372485.1. Lineage (NCBI taxonomy): Eukaryota > Metazoa > Arthropoda > Insecta > Diptera > Syrphidae > Cheilosia > Cheilosia soror. The sequence goes on along the minus strand of OX443561.1, from coordinate 77,943,700 downwards.
CGTCGAATCCGCAAAGTGAACAGTTCCCCAAGTCGGTACTGTGAATAAGTTTCACTGTAGGTATCCTTAAAAACGTTCAAATCGAATTTTTCCCAAACTGTTCAACTTGCGGATTCGACGATACCAAAATATTCTTTCCCCCGGCGGATTCCACGATAGGGGTGAATGTGATGTTGCTTTGTCCAGCAAATTTAAAACAAAAATAAATAATGATACAAATGGAGATCAATTCGTACAAGTTACAGACTGCATTAGAAACAACACATGCCTTGGGGCCGTTAATCAAGGAAAAGTACCTATGTGTTAATATGCGCTAAGTACAGTCGCGATCCCGATTTTTCTCCACAAGTTTTGCATACATCGACACCCGTTTTACACGCGAATGCTGGTAAAGTGGTTATACATATACATAAGCGATAATCTTTCGTACAGAGGCGAAAAAAACCAACGAACGTGAAAAGAAAAAAAAATCGCATTTTCATATGAATTGCTCAAATCGTCCATTTAAGAGAATATTTTTACCAAATGTAAGTGAAAACACTGTCCATGTCCGCTTAAGAGAATCGTCCACATAAGAGGGGTGTCCATTAAGAGGGAGTTCACTGTATAAGAATGCAAACTTTTTGTTTAGAATAAAATGCAAAGAAGAGAATAGCAAAATTCCGTTAATTTCGGTCCAAATTTATTTAATTTTGACTATTTTAGAGAGATGCACTACTATTTTCATGAACACAGCTGTATGTACGTGCAATATCATATCGATACAAAAATTAAGATGGGTTCGTACAATCCACTGTAGTAAACTTTTTGACATTTCCTTTCAATTATAAACAGTTTTGATTATTTTTTCAACAATTCACAAAATCTGACATCGTCTGTACAAGAAAACAATCCTTTTCCGATGGATTTTCTTCAACATTAAAATCTATATTTTCGTTATCGAAATGAGTGCAATAATTGATAGTTCATGTTTTTATAGTAAAAAGTTTTCTTTTAAGACTGACAAAACAGCACCCATTTTGTAGAGGGCAACAAGCATTTTTTACTATGGTCTATCTCGCTTCGTTTAGGCGGAAGGGGTAATTTATTAAATAATTTAAGAAAAATAAAAAAAATATATATATAAAAAAACAATGGCAACACTTACAACAAAGAATGTTGACATTTTTGAAAGCCAGACATCAATTCTTTCATATTATTTTTAAATCAAGTTATTACTGTTAATAGTTTTTGAAAAAAATACTTACAAACTTGAAATTTAAGAAAAAAAAAAAAAAAAAAAAGTTGTATGCTGATTTTTTCAATATTGAGAAATTAGATACTTAATTTGTTAGTACTTTTTATACCTAGTCCAAATCAATTCTTAATCGAACTGTGTTGGATTTTGGGGTGGGTGCGAGTTTGAATATATGCAATCTTTATTTAAATTAAATTAGTTTACCCGATTTTCAAAAACATTCTTTAAGAACAGTCTATGGCCTAAAATTTCACATTATAAAAAGTAAATTTTCCTGGCTTTAAAAAATGCGATAGTACTTTTTTGTAAGTGTTACCATTGTTTTTTATTATTTTATTTTCATTTTAAGTATTATTTTTTTATTATTATTCTTATTGTTCTAAACTGGCAAAACATAAAAGTTTGCAGAGTACATAAAGCCGAATACTAATCCTCAAAGAGACCGCAAACACATTCACAAAAACATGTGTGTCTGTAGTAGTGTTTTCGAGAAACTACTGACTTTTGGTTTGCAGGGCCCTAACTCTTTATTTGTGTCTGACACTCACACCAGTTGTTACAAATAAATGTTACCACACTCATCAATGGTGGCAAATTAATGTACGCATAAATAATTTTAAAACTTAAAGGAACGAATATTCGAAGCAGAATGGAAGGAAAGGTTTCGGAATAGGAGGCAGTCTGCCATTTATCACGCTAACTGGAGAGGTTTATTGTCAAAGCTCAGGTTCCACCCTGGACACTGGACTGTAGTACCATTGATGAGAAAATAATAAATTTTTGAAAAAAGTTTAAAAAAAATATATATAAAGGGTCCGCCAATAACTTTTTTTTTTAAAATGCTATAAAAAAAACTACTGAATATTTTCTCAAATTTCTTTTTTATTTGAAAGTACAATCCTTCCGGTTAATAATGGAAAATAATTTCATTCAAATGGCTGCCTCGGCTGGCCATGCAGTAGCCTACACGATCGGTCCAATTTTTAAGCACATTATCAATTGTGTGCAGCTGTATTTCACCAATGGCTTCACGAATATTGTCCTTTAAAGCGTCAATTGTCTCTGGCATGTCGGCGTAACACTTATCTTTTACGGCACACCACAAATAATAGTCCAACGGTGTCAAAAAGCAGCTCCGCGGTGGCCAAACGACATCAGCTCTGCGGCTGATAATGCGATCTTCAAAAACAGGGCGCAAAACATCGAGTGTAGCTTCGGCTGTGTGGCACGTAGCGCCGTCCTGTTGAAACCAAATGTTTGCCAACTCCTCTTCAATTTTTGTGAACAAAAATTCGTTCAACATGGCCCGATAACGATCGCCATTGACTGTAACGGCCACTCCTTGCTCATTTTCGAAGAAAAATGGCCCAATTATGCCTCACGCACACTTTCTGCCACAGCAGCAATTTTCTCGGGTGTACGCACTGTTTTTGGCTTTTCACGCTTTGGTTTATCGATGAGGATGCCAATTTCTTTCACTTTTTTCACAAGATAACGAACATACGGAGCTGACGGTGTTTCTCTTCTTCCAAAATCCGTACGCAATTTTCGCACACATTCTGCAACATTACCATGATTTTCAAAGTAATGTCGCAATATTTCCCAGCGTTGTTCAAGCGTATACACAACCATATTCCATTACAACCATTATTCAGCGAAAGGATAAAACTAATTATCTGTCAAATCAGACATGAGCTAAGTGTTACCATTCGCGAAATAAGCACTAGTTGAAAAAAAAACGTTAGATGGCGGACCCTTTATAATAAATAAATATAATAAAATTTACTTGGTGCAAATCCAACTTTTTTGACACATTTTACAAATATTTATGTATTACCACCTCAGTGATAGATGCAAAAAATCGCGTCTCGAACACTTCAGTACGGTCTAATTAAGATATAGGACAGTTTCAAGCATATTTATATTCTTTGCCGTTCAGAGTTTTTATCCTGTTTCTGTGCGTTTATCATTTCAATTCTCACCTAGGTTGCGCTACAGTTCGGGTTGGACCTGGTCTTCAACCAGTACGCCTCTGCAGTTAGGTCCAGGTGGCGCCAGTTGCCCAAGTTGGGTTGAGATCCCTTCCCTAAGTTTTTTACTCAATCTCGTTACCTAATAGAAATTGAATATTGAAGACCAAAATATTACCCCCCAATTTTACTCCTTTTTGCTAAACAAATTCTTTGTCTTATTCGCATGAAAGGAGCAACGCTGAATTTTCCTGTAGGATTAGTCGGCTGGCTGGATCAATTTGACAGGACTGGGTTACTCTGTTATCAGGGGTACTGAACTTGGGGTCGAAGCTAAATTGTCAGCCTTTAATAAAATGTTTGTTCCAATTCTCCAACTCATTAGATTTGGTTAATGACCCAAGATATAAGATTGTGTGACTCACGAGATCGTATAAAAAAAAACACCAAAATACGTGAGATACTAAGTGTCGACCAGTCACTTCTTCGAACGGCAATAAGTGCACCCATATTTCAGTTGTATTTCTTAATAAACTCATTAATAGAGTTCTAAGCATACATATTTTATGAATTGTACAATATATAATCTTATAGAGCTGAAATATATTATTACGTTTCCTCCAGCGGGGTATAGTATTGAGGGTAATTCAACACGACTCTTACATATTAAAGAAATTTCCTATTCATTAAAGTTTGAACTACCTACCTAATACATTTAAAACCTGGTACGTAGGTAGTACGTAAATCTGATCTTCGATTACGGTTAATATAAAAAAAATTTGATAAAAATGTTTTCTCTTAATAAATCAAAATAAAATAGATATGTACAGTACACCACACTCCAACCCTTTGCACATTTTTGTCGTACCTACAGTAAAAAAGTTGAATATGTAAGCAATTATGCCTGCTAGGTTTACGTACATACGTATAGGTGGTATAGGTATCACCGCAAATTGTCCATCGCAAAATGTGGTTAAATTCGAGGTAAACAGAGCAAAAAAATACACCTCCTATGTATATATGCAGCTATACATAGTTAAATAACTAAGTTTGCCTGGTGGGTGAATTTGTCTAGGCACTAAAATTGGGATTTTTTTATCGGAATTTTTCTTGGACGTTATTGATAACTGATAAGATTAGATAAAAAAAAAAAACTTTAATTATTATTCCCTGCATAGTATGTCATAATTATGTAGGCAAATCATATTTACTGTTGGAAGTCTGATTAGGAATAGCTTTTTTTTCTACCTCATATTATCATCACTGATATGAGTACATATAAATTTATTGCGTTGAAAACTCGTTAATTTATAAATAATATCTGATTAATTAAAGGGGAATAGAAGAACCCTAACCGAGCTAAGGAAAAAATAAATAGATTTTGTTAGTCGTTTCACTGTGTTTGTAGTAAGATAAGTTAAAATGCCACGTTTTATAATATAGGTAGAATAAAAGCAATTTAGTTTGTTGAAAATTTGCACATAACATCAAAAATGTAATAATAATACACAGTACCTTTCCAAGTTTTCATAAAGTAATCTTATAAGGCTTCCATAAATGTAAAACCTTTTCATGCAATCTGCATAACTAAAACTCAACCAATATTTTTGCGAATAAAATCATACCTTTAGGAATATTTGCAGTAGCTGGGGTGCTTTGATTAGCAAGAAGGGTTTTGGTAATGTTTGTCTTTCTTCGTTGGATCAAATCCTTTTTCCATTGTGGTATATCGGTACAAGGGGGTGGTGATGTTGGATCGTTGATTATTTGATGACTGTACGGGGAAGCGAGACTTTGAAACGAATGTTCGCTACTCTCCGAAATGTCGCCTTTGGGTTCTTTTCGTAAATTTTCTGTTGATTTTGATTGTTTTACATCCGGATCGGGTAATAATTTTATCACCGATGATAAATTCGAAGTAGGGGACGACATACTTTACGCCGACGTGTTACAAGTACTGCCGAATCGACGAACCATGCACTGTGCAGTAGGTAGTAGATATATAGCTCGAATTGTTCTTTCCCTTTGCGCGCGCCGAACTACTCACTAAAATTAAATATATTCGCTTTGCTACTTTGCAAGTAGACCTACTTCGGTGGGTAGGGTAGATGTATAAAATGCTATGCACTATAATATAATTGGATTGAAATTGAAACCCTTTTTCTGATAGTTTCAATTTAATTAAGAGCACGCTGTAAAAATTGGCCCGCCAATGTTTTGGTTCTTTCTTTTGGAAATAACTTTCTATTTACACTGATATACACACAACTTTATTAATATAAATACAAACAGTTCATTAATTATACGCAGGCGATGTTAAAATAACCGACTAGACAAGAAAAATATCGATTTCTTGTAGGTATGCAATTGAAAAACGGACGCCATTTGTCACACGGACTATTTATGTGTCGAATTATAATTTTAATTACTCATATTTCTAGAAAAGAAATAATAACAAAATAGGTAACTAGATAGTCAAATGATTTCACTTATTCCAAAATGATAAACGTAGACTTTGCAATATCAATAATAAAACCAGCAGCCATTACGATTTGCAGTACACACAGCAGGTAAATCGACCGAGATACAACATTCTTCTGCATCTGCTATTCTGCTTGTTAAAGTGACAGTGACAGCTCCGCTGTCCTGAATTAACTTTGTGCGCTTGAAAAGGACAACACTTTAATGCAAGTTCAGGCGTTAAGTTGTTCATCGAAGTTATTATTTTTTGTAATAGAAAAAGAGATTAGGTACTAAAAATATTCAGAATAAACAAATTTACGATTACATTCATGGTGATATGGGGGACACATATAAATACTTGGGGCATTCCGTATCTTTCAGTAGATATATTTGTGGAAATATAAAAAAATAGGCTGTATTTTTTTATATGGAGCACTCTTGTTCCTTCTATTACAATTTTCGCGAAACATACTTGCACTAAAGCCTAGTACGCTGTTGTTGTGAAACGAAATTTTCCGGTGGTCTCCAATTGCACAGCAAAACGCCTGCGAAAAGACTGGAAGAAAATCATTTGTTTAGAGTTCCGTCGGCTGCTACACAAGTGATTTGTGACACTGGAAAACAGCAAGAATTGCGATGTGAAATCAGATATTCGTTTGACTCTTTGCTTCTGTTGCACTGATGGTACTGCACAAATGATGGTGGATCATCTTCCTGATATTGCTGCTCAAATTCTTCGGAATATAAAAATTCAATATCGTCCACTTCGTGAGAGTACAAAAATACAACCCGAACAAAAAAAGAATAGTCAAATTTTTCCAAGCAATTAATGTTCGGGCAATAAATTATGTGCAAAAGGAGAGTGGAGAATTGTACCAAGCAATCTACTACAATTACCCACTCGCCATCATTTCGCAGGAGCAGCGTAGTGCAAAACGAAAAAAGCATCGGTTCGTGAAATTAATAATTAATTAAACAATTATATATATTTATTATATGTAATATATATTATACATATATATATATCATTTTCAAACAAATTACGTTAACACTTTATTTTAAATTTGTGGCGTAAGATTTAAAAAAAAACTTCTGGAATAACCAGTTTTCTTATGTTTGGTCTTACAAATCTAATGATGACATGTCAAATCTAAATCTATTGCAGGGAAAAAATTCAGAGATTTAATTATTATTATTGCCTCCTTCTGATTTGGAATCTGAGGTGAGATACGCAACTGAAAGCGTTCAAAAAAATGTTCATTATATAATTATGAAATACGTATATAAAACAGTTTTCTTGTTTCGAAATATAAACGGAATAATGTAGTGTTAATTCTTACCAATATCAACCAAAATAAGTGATGCATACACTTGTGTTGGATTTATCATACTTCGTAGTTTACAACTTCCGTTCCTTCCGTTGATGGTTCACATTTAATTTCAATTTCATATGTAGGCTCATCGTCATCACTCGTCGTGTTATGTTCATTTCTTTCTAATAGCATTTGATGATTGTTCGAACGAATGTTACCATTTTCCATAAGGCACTCACGGAGACTAAAATAAAAAAAAAAGTTGATTATGTACATATTTTAAATTAGTTTAGTTTGATGAACATGAAACAATTGGCCTACAAATTTGCAGAACGGCAAGACCGGCTCATGATCATGAGCTACTTAAACAAAAGAAAAAGGAAGAGCATTGGAGAAATACGCGATGAAGAAAATATAGACACTGAAACAGATACAGATGTGGTGTAAAGGTTTTTTTTTTTGTGAAAGTGGCAGACCCAAGAATGTATTATGTACTGTCAACAAAGAGGCGGGCAAAATTAGATATTTGGTGCAACAGGTCCATACTCCATAGGACCCTAGAGCTAGTATCTTACAACTACATATGTATTTGTATCTGATGTCGAGTCCGAACGCTTGTTTTGAGCTTAGAGTTTTTCAGATGTTCGCGAGAGGTTGTGCAAGTCAAAAAATGATTAAAATAAGTTAGAACCTGAGAAGGCCCTTCGTACAACACACTAACCACCGATCCACTGCGCTCTTGATGCATCTATTTTAACCGTATATTCAACCCTAACTTACATTACGCTGCTAATGGGTGAATAATCTCAGACATTGGCTGCGTTCCATATGCTTCTATAGACGTCTAGCTGATGTACAAAGAAAATAAATCAAATTTAAGACCTTACCTTTTTAATTCCTCTTGCATTTCCTTTATATATTCACACGCTCGAATTAATATCTGACTTTTGGAATCAGTTCCATTACCCTTGGATTTAGAGTCAGTGGGAGAATTAACTTCTGTTGACTCTGGAATAAGTTCCTTCAGTTTGAAAATCCAACTGTTCATTTTGTCTCTACGTCTTCTCTCTACCTCATTATGTGTCGCTCGTCTTTTATCGTCTCTCTTAAGAAAAATCCAATCAAAAGAAGTCCATAAGAAATAATATTGAATACGTACCTTTTTATACGGTTCAAAAAGCAAGCTCCTTTTCTCCGAATTCATAACATTTAACCCTGTGCATTTAGGAGCGATGGGTCGCGAAACGGTTCCATTTAATGTTGTTACAATGGAATCAGGTTTCAACTCCTTCAGAAAAAATATATTACAGTTATTTTTTAATTGCACCAGAGTGCTGCTCTGCAACATATTATTATCTGAAACACCATTCCTAAAGGACAATAAAAATACATGCTATTCCTTGTTATCATCGCCTTACTGGTCAACAATGGAGGTAGTACTTACTCTTGCTTCATAAGCGCACATTTACTGGACACTTTTTGGTTTTCCATGGTAGGTACTTACTACAACTTCCATAAAAATATTTTATTAAATATAAATAACAATGATTGAATATAAATTTTTCCTAATTATTTCAAGATCCACGTACAATGAAAATACAACAAAAAATAAAAATACAAATAAACTCAGCTGTTTAGTTTTTTGACGTTTGTGGAATTCGTGCTTTGTTGACACTAGTGCATTTCACCCATGATACAACAAGACTTGTATACAACATGTCTTGTTGTATCATGCATTTCACCCAGCTATGAATGGATGCATTCAAGAATCGAAGCTGTTGTACAACAGGTTGTGGATTTGTCAACTGAATGGAGACCTTCAGAACTCTAGTTTACTAATTCTGAATCTCAGTTTCTATACTGCTGGGTCCCACATGCCTTCCCATGAAAGTCGTGTCATGCTAGATTTTTAGGTTACCTAGTTGAAGGGTATATTACATTAAAAATTACTTCTCATTCCTATTCACTTAATATAGGCATGTGTTTGTGTGGCCCTGGAAATTGGGAGGAAGGTAGGTAGTCACAATTGGAGTTTCCTTCAAAACCGCTACATAGCAGGTCACTGGGTCCAAATACTCTTCTCAAGCGAACTAACTCTACTTGGGAGAAATACCTAGTGTCAATCTTGGAAGTGTCAAGTAGAGTCTAGTTGTTGTAATTGCATGCTCAAGATTCTACTTTACTGAGATAAATCTTGAATAAAACACCACAAATTTCGGATGTGCCACTGGTGAAATAAGGAATGAATTGACTAGGTACTTTTCTGAAATAAAGTGATAAGTTAGATTAGAAGGTGTAAGGATATAATATAGAGCGTTGTTCACGTGATGGCTGAAATTCGCGAGCTGCGGCTACCAAGAAAATTGTTCATAGAATGGACTTGCTAATATTCGTTCGTTCATAGGTAGGTAGTTGGTGTCTGGCATGTGAATCTGAATAGTCCTTTGTGCTATATAGATTCAGCTTTTTGTTTTTAATCCTGAAATTTTACGAATTATCGTGCGAACATGTGAGCGAACGAACGAATTAATGAAATGCGAACAAACCACTTTTTATGCATTTATAAACAGAAAATTACACATTTTATTATTCCAATATATCCTTCTCTTGGAATAAAGTTAAGTTCGAACGAATTTTTTATTCGCTACTTTGTGGAACGCGATTTAAATGATTTGATTGCGACTAGACTGACAATTGGCGCCAGGGTTCGCGGCAAAAAGTTCGGAATTCGAAATTTCGTTATTTAAACTGTTTATAAAGTTGTATTCATACATTTTGGTGAGATAATTAATTATCCTACGTTTGGAATAGTTAAATGTGGAATTTTCTGTTCATAAATGCATCAGAAGTGGTTTGTTCGCATTCGTTCGTTCGCTCTCATGTGAATAATTAGACTGTTTTTTTATGGATTATCAACAAAATAAAAATTCCCATTTGAGCGATTGACAAAAATTAATGCGTTCCACACTTTTGTGCTAAATGCATTAATTTTTCTGTCAAAGTAGAAACCACGTAACGTAGAAACGCAGCCATTTCTTTACTCAACGAATTTGTTTTATTTTTTTTTCGGTGTGACTGTTTAGAATAGAAATAGATAGAAACTATTACCATACCATCAACATCAATTACTATGTAAAATAAACACAACATCATAGTTTTCCTTTGTTTTATATTACACTGCATAAAACATAAATAAACATTGCCAAAGCGAAGGTAACTTGACAAACAACATCACAAAAGTCAATACAAATGAAAGTAAAACTGTCTACCTACCTGTAATTTTATATTGAAAATAAAAACAATGTTTTTTTTAGGATTTAATTTAGCTATCTGCAATTCCGATTTGGACAACTCGTATAAAGTACATACACAAGTACAAATTGATATCTTTAAATAGAGTGTAGACAAGAATATTAAACAACCAGAAGGTACGATATGGAAATTTGTAAAACCTTTACCCGGGTATTAGCTAACCAGATAGTTAGCAGCTCCAAAAGAAAATTGTCTAACACGCAATGCTGTACAAAAACTTTTATCATAAAAGATCATTACGATTTCGACCGAAAAGTGAGTTAGCAAATTTGTTACATAACTTTTTTTAAACAATTTTTATCTTTAGGTAATAAATAGTGACAATCCGGTTATAGTAAACTTCCATGCAGAATGGTGTGATCCTTGCAAGATATTGACACCAAAAATGACAGAATTACTTGAACACTCCGAAGATATTGATCTTGCTGTAATAGATGTAGAGTCGAATACGGATCTAGTCGAAACGTTTGAAGTAAAGGCAGTGCCTGCTGTTTTGGCTTTTCGTAATGGAGTCGTTGTGGATAAATTCATTGGTCTGGTTGATGCGAATTGCATAGATACACTTATACAAAAACTTAAGCCCAACAAAAAAGAAGCTGATAATAAATAAATAACACAATTAAAACTAGTTAGTTCATGTACGAATTTACATTCGCTTATTATAGTATATAATGTTCAACAATAACAATTTAATTTTGTTTAAATATCTGTACAGTCTCGTAGACGATTTGTAATCAATTTTACTTCCTAAAAAAAGTCTAACGTTCACTTGAGCACAAAATAAATTTGATGTGTTGTTTGAGAGAACAACTTGTTAACAAAATCGTTGGTTGGAATTATGTATAGTATACTACACCCTTTAATCCATGAAGACTCCTTAGTATTTCTTTGAACAGCTGAAATTGTCAGGGGCTGATGTTAGTGTTGCTGCCATTCAACAAATAAATACATACTGAAATATGTCGAATATTTTTATTATGCTTCAGATATATATTATAATTTTTTTTGTGATATACATATATTATACATTATCTAAGAAATACGGAGAGTAAAATAGTACAGTAAAGAAGGGTTGATATCTAACGTGCCAATTGAATGATAAGCGCAGCACACATTTCAAAAAATTCCATTGTATGATGTCCAGTTGGTTGTTGCGGCATCGTTCCGATATTCATTAGCGGCGGAGGGGTTAAGCTTTCCATAATAACATCGTCGCCTTGCTCGACCTCATCATTGGTTAGGGATTTGAAATCAAGCAAATAACTTTTGGTATCCACTTGGTATAGCTGAAGAGACATCTTGGAAAACTTGCCATTCAGGTTGTTTTGTCGACGAACCCGTACATGATATGGGTTAATAATTTTCCATTCGTAGTCTAATGCCTTCATTGCACGATAAACCTCTAGCATTATGTCAGTTGGCTTGCTTTGCGATCGAATACCCAGATGCCACTTAGCCCGCTTGATTGGGGTACCTTTCGGACGGTCGGGATAAACCGTGCCTCCAGATGACTGAACCGACATGGCTAATTGGCGATCTCTAAGTGGTGCAATACGTTCTGGATGTGGCCTAAAGCCAACATTTCCACTGTTTAAAGCATTACCACCGTCGTGTGGTCTCTCATTGGGAGACTGTGCAACAGGTGGTGGACTACCAGCCACAAAGAAGTTAGTTATATCTGCTTTAGCTGCTTCGTCAGCAAAACGTTTATTATCTATAATCAAATGGTAAGCAATAGCCAACTGATCATGTGGGTCGCCACTTAGTAGGGCATTATGAACTTCACTTTCTTTTACGCCAAATTTAGCACATACTTCCGATACGGCGTAAGTATCGATAACATTGCTGTCCTGTTCAATAGACGATGGGAATAAATATGATGGCAATTCTTTCTGGAACCAATCATGTTTCTTAATTTCCTCGATATTTGCTCTTTTAAGAGGATCCACTTGCAGCATTTGACATACTAAATTAACAACCTGCTTGTTCAAATATTCAGGAATAGGAAAAATGCCAGATTTAATTTTGCGAAATAATGTCGGTACGTGCTCATCGTCGAATGGCAGTGTTCCGCAAAGCAAAGCATATAAAATAACACCACATGACCAAATATCGACTTCGGGGCCAGCATAGAGTTTGCCAGAAATAACTTCAGGTGCAGCATAGTTTGGAGAGCCGCATGAAGTACGTAGAAACTCACCATCTAACATCATGTTCGACAATCCAAAATCAGCAATTTTAACGTGCATGTTGTGATCGAGAAGCAAGTTTTCTGGTTTTAAATCACGATGTACAATCATATGCCGATGGCAATAGTCTACTCCAGATATTATCTGCTGAAAAAAGCGCCGTGCTTCATGTTCTTGCAATTTACCATTTTTAACAATGTAATCGAAGAGCTCGCCTCCACTTACGTACTCCATAATCATAAATATGTCGGTCGGAGTCGAAATAACCTACGAATACAGTAAATAAATAGATATTTTCTTTAAGAATGTGAAAACGCGTAAGTGAAATGCAAATTTGTTTCAATTTACATTTATCACGCAAAGATAATAAATTATGTTATCTAAGTGCAACCTACCTGATACAACTTAATAATGTGCGGATGCCTAAATAACTTTAGGTTTTGGATTTCTCTTCGTATTTTACCAACAACATCCAAACTTTTAATTTTTTGTCTATTAAGGATCTTAATTGCTACTTTGTGTTTCGTCAGCTGATGTTCACCAATTTTTACTTTGCCAAAGGTGCCAGTGCCCAAGGTCGCTCCCAGAGAATAATGTCCAATTTTAACAAGGGGTTGTGGGCCAACCGAGGAAGCAACTGCGGCAGCGGCAGTGTCCGCTCCCCTGCCTGAGTGTGGCATAATGATACTGTATTTGAATAAAGAGTTGAAGTTCTTTTATTCTGAAGGAAAAAAAACTGTGTTTTGACGGTTTTCAGAAGTTAATTAGTGTTCTAATCGACAATAACAGTGCACTTGAAACACTTCCATTAAAAAGAAATACTAAATTTTAACCAGATAATCAATTGCGATGTGATTTATATTTTACTTTACAATTAAAATATACAAAAAATAAGACAATGGTCGTCCAGTACGTTTTATATTTATCTGACGTCTCCCTTTGAAAAATGATGATATGCGAAAATGTGTTCCCAGTACAATAAAAAATTATAAAAACACTTGGGCTCAGTGCGAAATAGATTTGACAGCACAATAGGAGGAGTTGAAAACCAACAATTCTTGTGCGCGTTCAATTGACACTCAAATATCTAGCATAAGTTGCTAGATGATGGATTCACTTTCTAGTGGAATTTTATCGGCCATTATTTGTCTGTATTTATAATTTTGTTTACCTTTAATCGAATTATAAAAAAAAGTAATTTATTTAACCCATTTAGCCATAGTAAAATGTCAATAATTTATTTATAATCATCTGGCTGTCATTGGAACGCAGTCGTGGGATGTGTTAAGCCCACTTTATATTGGAATCACAGGTGTTGATATTTAAGCACTCTAAAAATTACAGAAACTGAGTACTTTATTTTGGCGGTACGAAATGGATAGATATTATAGGCGGTATCTGCCGCCGCAGTGCGTACAAAATGACGTCTGGAACATACTTTAGCGTTGATGAATTCAGTTCTGCAAGGTTCTTCCAGGTTCTGCTTCGAAAAAGTACCTACTGGCATAAAGAGGAAATAACGGCCAGAGTATGATCATGTCTTGGTAAAACTGTAGATATTGAACCAAAAAATTATGGAGCTGCTTTAAAGGAGATGGTTTGCGGTCTCATTTTTCCGCCTAGACGAAAACAGATTTCTACTACTTGACACTTCCAAGATTCACACTAGCGTATTTCTTCCATGTAGAATTTAATGACAGTATAGTTCATGTTGACACCATACTTGTAGATGGTTCACTGCCGGTACACTGCTTTCAGTGCCATGATTTTCCAGCTAGTGCGTACTAGCGGAATCTTTGCATCAAACCTAAAGGCGAGACATTCAAAAATATATCCAGTTTATACCTTAATCAACTTTATTGTGCAATGTGCATTCGTCTACTTTATTTCGTAATAGGTGTTCAATAAAACAAGGTCTATTAACGAAATATGATTCGCTGTGTGAATTATGGAAAAGTGCTTTCGATTTTCGAATGCATCATAAATTTGACTTGATTTGGTTTTTTTCACATGGAATAACCGATTTTGCCGGTCTATATCGCTCTACGCGTCATTTTTCGATATGGATAAGGTTTTTTCTACTGCATAGTGCGTCACCTCTCGCGAACGTCTGACAAATATCAGGGAATACAACTTACTGTCCTGAGAAGCTTCTCAATTTAACTGTTAGGACTCTTCAGAAAATTATAGGTCCATTACCCTTCCATTCGTCCCAAAAATAAAAACTCAAACAAACGAATATTTTTGAGAAGCTAGGTGCCTATACGCACTTGTTACGCCAACTACTTATTTACATAATTTATTTATTTATTTATAGGCCATATAGGCCAATTAAGATCGATATATAATCCACATCGATATTTTCAAATTATACATCTCTACTGATATCGATTAAGTGCACCCGTCAGAGGAGTCTAAGCGCTTCTATATTCATGTAAGCGCTTAATCAAATCCATGTTGTTATGGTTGCTGAACAGGCACAGTTTATGAACAGTGAAGTTGGTTGAACACTGGATTTGGTTTTAGGAGGAGTTTCGTTGGTTAAATTATTGCTTACGTTCTTTTGTTTGTTTTAATATAATACAATCAGTAAAATGTATTACTTTTTGCCAACGTTGCACTACTTCTTTTTATAAATAACTACCGTATTGTATATTATTTGAAACTGCGATTGCGTGTAGTTTGCCTCTGTCGTCTTACCAAGAGATCGTGATTCGTGATAGATAAACCAAGTCCAACAGAATTGGGGAAAGGCAACAAGAACAAGTAACTTTCTCAAATCAAAAAGTAGAGTGTACGGATGTGGTTAATTACATTTTAATACCTAATTGCAACAATTCTTAACATGGTGAAGTTATTTTTTATATTAGTAACCAGTTTAGTGCTAACGTGTAAAATTGCGTGTGCTGAAAATGAATCATTTTTGCTGGAACCAACAACATATTTGTCAAATAGTGAAATCAGTGATCTTTTTAACCGCCTTGCTAAAACTCACACACAGTTCGCAAAAAAATATAATATTGGGAAAACAATTCAAGGTCGCGAATTAAATGCAATTCAGATAAGCAACGGTGCAAATGCTGAATATCGGGAATTACTAAAGCCTATGGTAAAGCTGACGGCAAATATACATGGTGATGAATCGATCGGTAGGCAATTACTGGTATATTTGGCAGAATATCTAGTAAATAACTACGACGAACCTGATGTTCAATTTTTGCTTAATCGCACTGATATACATATATTACCCTCAATAAATCCGGATGGTTTTGCTGCAGCAAAGGTGAGTTATTCTTTAAATAAAGATCTGTCGCATTAGATTGGAATTCTGGAATTCTCAGAATTCAGATTTCGCGTGTGCACGTAAAAACCCAAAATGTTATCTTGTGTTATTGTTCTGTTTGAAGTGAAGTGTGTGTGTGTGGCCGTCCATACTACATTTACATAATTTTCTATTTACCGGTTAAATTGAATAATTAATATAAATTATTAATTAACAAAATATGTATGCAGATCCAAAATTGCACTAAACAAACAACAAGCTGTCAAACGAACTTGTTATTTGTCCTTTTTGGTAAATCTCTAATAAGTCTGAAAACAAATTCATGAATCGGGAAAATTGATCTATAAGTATTAAATAAAGGCGCTGCAGCTCCATCAGCTGTTCACTTACACTGTGTGCCACATAGACGACTACACCTCTTGCAAATATAAGTACCACAACACAAGTACTACTTATGTAGTTGGAGGAGTTCCGCTTGATAAAATTTGCTGTTAATTTTATGTATTATTCCGTCGGCCGGCGCGCGTCGGGTTTTTTGATCGTAGGGTTATGAATGAAATTAGGTTATTCCATTGATTTTCCCGTTTTTAGTATTAGTATTTAAAAATTAACAATGTTAGAATTAGTGATAAGAAATAGCTAAATAAAATAATCTATCTCTCTAAATCAATTGGAGAAATACAGATAAATAAAAGTCGAAAATGTTAATTTTTATGGCTATAAAGGTTTTTTTTTATGTTGAGGGCCTACGTAAACGAGATAAATTCAGAATAACGAATTCTCATAGACATACCTAATACAATCACTTTTTCATATGATTTGGAGGTGGTATATTAACAAGTCCGGTGCAGTGGCTCAGTGGTTAGTGTGCTGGACTACTGTGCGGGGGGTCTCTTAGGTTCCATCCCCGGAAAACACACAAATTACTATCTTAAGGTTTTTTCCACTGCGCCAACTCTTGCGAACGTTTGACAAACTTCCGAGAGTATAACTGTTCTGAAAAAGCCTCTCGATTCAGTAGTTCTGAGTCTGACTCGGTAGTTCCCTTCTATTCGTCCCAAAAATAAAAACTCACACAAACGAATGGTTGTGATGTGAATAGCTAGGCCTAGTAGTTTAGCATTTTCTCTTTTATTAACACTTGCAACTAAAGGGTCCGCCAAATAACTTTTTTTTTTTTTTTGAAAATGCTATAAAAAAACTACTGAATATTTTCTCAAATTTCTTTTTTTATGTGAAAGTACAATCCTTCCGGTTAATAATGGAAAATAATTTCATTCAAATAGCTGCCTCGGCTGGCCATGCAGTACCCTACACGATCGGTCCAATTTTTAAGCACATTATCGATTGTGTGCAGCTGTATTTCACCAATGGCCTCACGAATATTGTCTTTTAAAGCGTCAATTGTCTCTGGCACGTCGGCGTAACACTTATCTTTTACGGCTCCCCACAAATAATAGTCCAACGGTGTCAAATCGCAGCTCCGCGGTGGCCAAACGACATCAGCTCTGCGGCTGATAATGCGATCTTCGAAAACAGGGCGCAAAACATCGAGTGTAGCTTCGGCTGTGTGGCACGTAGCGCCGTCCTGTTGAAATCAAATGTTGCCAATATCCTCCTCTTCAATTTTTGTGAACAAAAATTCGTTTAACATGGCCCGATAACGATCGCCATTGACTGTAACGGCCACTCCTTGCTCATTTTCGAAGAATTATGCCTCACGCACACTTTCTGCCACAGCAGCAATTTTCTCGGGTGTACGCACTGTTTTTGGCTTTTCACGCTTTGGTTTATCGATGAGGATGCCAGTTTCTTTCACTTTTTTCACAAGATAACGAACATACGGAGCTGACGGTGCTTCTCTTCTTCCAAAATCCGTACGCAATTTTCGCACACATTCTGCAACATTACCATGATTTTCAAAGTATTCATTTTTTTTTTCATTCATTTTCAATGGTCCGCTTGTCCATTAAGTGGGTCGCTGGAGTAGTTTGCTCAAGTTACAAACCTATCGAGTGCGCGCTGAAGTTCAGTCTGAGAGGACCCAAGGATGACCAAGTCATCAGCGAAGAGCAAATGACTTATCCTCAGGTCTCCCAATTCGAAACGTTCCTCGCCAAGACTGCGCTGTAACATACAGTCCATATAATGAAAAGGAGAGGAGACAAGACGCACCCCTGACGAAGTCCAACGCCCACGGTGAAAGGTATTGATTTAACGCCGTTTACCCGAACACAGCTTTTACAGTTTGTGTAAAGAGATTGAATGGCTCTCAAGAGAGAACCATCAATTCCATACTCCTGTAATACACTCCAGAGTTTCCCTCGAGGGACTCGGTCATATGCTTTCTCCAAATCTACGAAGCAAGCGTAAACAGGTGTAGCATACTCCCAAGCCTTCTCAAGTACCATTCTGAGAGTGAATAACTGGTCGGTTGTGCTTCTGCTGGGACGAAAGCCGCACTGCTCATCTCCTAATCATCTCCTAATTTTCAAAGTAATGTCGCAATATTTCCCAGCGCTGTTCAAGCGTATACACCACAAACCAGTAAGAATAGACCGTCGACTCCTCCCACATAACGGACTTTGCCTACAAGCTGCCGGCGAGACCAGGATTTTTCATGTATTGGTGCTGTACAAAATCAAAGGGGCGCCATTAACGCACGCATACTTGAAAAATCCTGGTCGCATGGTATTGCATAGAAAAACATTGCCGCCATTAATTTTGACATTTACACGTATTCACAGACAGGGAAATTCTTTCCGGGGGGAATCGGGTAGGTGTACGGGAAGTCGGCGGTCTATTCTTACTGGTTTGTGGTATACACAACCATATTCGTTCAGCGGAAGGATAAAACTAATTATCTGTCAAATCAGACATGAGCTAAGTGTTACCATTCGCGAAATAAGCACTAGTTGAAAAAAAAAAAACGTTAGATGGCGGACCCTTTAGTAGAAATAAACAGCTTAAAGATAATTAGGGGTATCGCGAATAAATTCCGATGGAATTTTTTCCCTTGTCAGCAATGTAAATCAAATTGCTGAATGGGAAACATTCCGGGGGAAATATTATTCGCGATAGGGGTGAATAAAAAACAGAATAAACAATTTTCTTTCGTAACTGCCTAGAAATATGCAATACAATTGTCTAAGTTTGCTAAAATGAGGTACCTAAATTTGTTGCCCTTTTGAACTAAGCTCACAAAGTTACAGCCTTGCTAAAATGACTTGAATCTGACTGGCAACGACCCGTGCCAATTGAAAAACCCTTATTAAATTTTGAGTGCTAGGCAAATATACGAGTGCCAGCCACGAAGTAAGTCTGACTGGAAATGCGGGAAACACAAACGCGCATAATCTTCGACTGCAATGTAACTATTGGATTTCGCTTCGACCTTGCTATTGGTATTCGTAAAAAGAAACGTAATGCTTTTCTTTTGTTCGGAGTCTTACAGCAGTGAAAATATAAAACTTGCGACACCCTTACGATAGCTCCACGACTCATAGTTAGAGAACCCCTGGGCTAAGGCATTTGTAAAGCTTAGATAGCATGCCAACGGGCGCTACCGGATGCTTCTTTTTGCCCAATGGAAAACAACATTATTTTTATGGACTATAGATTTGTGATTCACACTTAAATGTAAACAGATTTTTTTTTCCAATATCATTTACGTTGTGTTTGTTACCGTACTCCTCCTAAACGGCTGGACCGATTTTAGTAAAATTTTGTGTGTGTGTTTGAATGGGTCTTGGGATGGTTTATATTTTTCAATTGGACCTGGTAGGTTGCGCTGCGATCCGATTCCACAAAATGTCAAATAATAAACACTCAACAATAAAAAAAAAAATTAAAAAGCAAGAATAAGCTCATGAATAAAATACAAATAACAAATTATGAATAAAATGTCAAATAAAAAATGTACGAGCAAGCAAAACAACGTTTGCCGGCCCCGCTAATCTATATATATAAAAATCATGGTCAATTGTGTTTGTCGATAATGTTCTCTGTAATGCGTGAACCGATTTTGATTCTGGAAATTCCCCATGAAAGGTGACGTTGATACCATGGTTTATAAGTTCATACGGTCTTTGTAGGTGTATTGGTTCATGAGTTATAGGGGCGTGGCAGCTCCCATACAAAAAATGCATTCAAAATCTTATTCCTCGAAAGCCACTGAATCGATTGAATTCAAATTTACATACAATCTTAGGTATCGGCCCAGGATTTTTCCTGTGAAGATTGGTCAACATTGGACAAAGGGGCGTGGCACCTCCCATACAAAAAAAACATTCAAAATCTTATATCTCGAAAACCACTGAATCGATTGAGCTCAAATTTACATACAATCTTAGGTATCGGCCCAGGAGTATTCCCGTGAAGATTGGTCAAAATTGGAGAAAGGGGCGTGGCACCTCTCATACAAAAAAAACATTCAAAATCTTATATCTCGAAAACCAGCAAATCGATTGAGTTCAAATTTACAGATAATCTTGGGTATTGGCCCTAGAGTGTTCCTCTGAAGATTGGTCAAAATTGGACAAAGGGGTGTGGCACTGCCCATACAAAAAAGCATTCAAAAGCGTGTACATATTTCGAAAACCACCGAAACGAATGAGCTCAAATTGACAGATAATCTTAGGTATATAAAGGGGTGTGGGTGTGGCGCTATTTTTCGACAGTCATGGGAGCCAAAGTTTGTAAAATTTGTAACATTGATAGCTATGCATTGTCCTGATAGACAAGAATACTTTCTACTCAATACGATTCCTGGAAAAACCAAAAATATTTAATACGGAGCATTACAATAAAAACTGTTTATCACTGATTTAAAAGAAATTTGAAACTGATTTTTTTATTTTTCTATTTTGCACTACGAAGTGTGCAGGGGTTCGCTAGTTTATTATAAATACTATGTACCTACATATTTCTACATTCATTGATGGATTTTAGGGCTAGATTTTTGTGCTCGAATTCGAAATGAAGCTAAATTTCTGAGATATCCGTGAGTTTTTGGCAGCCATGAAAATACATTGTTTCAGTGCGCACTAAGGTCGACCACGTCAAACAATCCTAATTATTCCCATACGTAAATGTCCACAGGCAACACAAATAGATAGGAAACTAAACAATAATAAACAATTAAAAGACTGAACACAAAACCAATATCGAAAAAAAATTAAATGCAAATACATAATACACAGCAAACAACAATCACAACAGAGAAAAAAAAAACAATTTACATAATAGTTTCGTTCCAACAGGACGAAACCAATAATTTACACAGTACAAATCATAAGAAATAGACATAATAAACACAAAAGATAGATACGAAAGCAAAATA
The DNA here is from genome assembly GCA_949372485.1 of Cheilosia soror. Taxonomy (NCBI): domain Eukaryota; kingdom Metazoa; phylum Arthropoda; class Insecta; order Diptera; family Syrphidae; genus Cheilosia; species Cheilosia soror. The sequence goes on along the minus strand of OX443561.1, from coordinate 77,922,592 downwards.
AAACACTGCACGAAGACCGATGATAATGCCAATCACCAAATTTTAATAAACAGTATATGGGCATTGGGGGACTATGCTGGCAGTCGTGCTTAATGTCCGATAAGACTATGTATTTAATTTGGCCATTTGCATTCTGTCAAAATCATCATGGTCATTATGTGGCATTTATGTCATTATGTACTTACTTAAGGTAGCACTACAGTCCGGGGACAACAAACAAGCGTATCCGGCCAGAACAATATTTGGCAAACTGTCTCCAGATTCGCACGATAAGCTGGTTAAGGTCCCCTTCCATTTGCGTGCCCCACCTGTATCGCGGTCTTCCTCTACTGCGCCGTACCTCGGGTGTGAATTCGAAGATCTTTCGGGCCTCTACATGACCCAGCTACCTCACTCTTCTTGGACCTTCGCTCTTCTGGCTGGGTCGCTATAGGGCAACAGTTCGTCGTTCTATTTCCTCTTCCATCTACGCAGACGGAACCAAACATTTAGGTCATTAGAGCATTTGAATAGTATAGTATATGAAGCGTGATCCTGTTCACACAGCGAGAGTTGTCCAAAAAGGACCATAATATGTAGTCTAACCTTCTTTTTGACGAGACGATGACGTCGCGTCGTTTGACTATTTTTGCGATTAGAGGCCTAATTTACTTTTTCGTTAATTCATGAAACAACTGGACCGATTCCATTATTTTCCTTCCAGTTCCTCATTTTGAATGTAGGTATACTCGCAATGTCTTCTCAATTTGGCAAAAAAGACAAAAAGGAACACATTCCTACCTAATCTAGTTGTACACTTTGTGCGATGTGTATGGTGCAAGCAAGCCTTTCTTGTTTCTTCATTGACGTCATTAAGTAATAGAACGCTTTATTTGGGGCTTTTTTGTTGTCTGTTTCTTGTTGTTTTTGTTTATATACGAATCGACTAGTAGAACTCAAACATTATTCTATACTCTCTTTCCTGCGCGAGCTTTTCCAAACTGTGCGTATCACTTGACTTCACTCCACTCACTGTGTATTTCATTAGCAGCCAGCAGTCAGTTGTCAGTTTCAGTTCAACTTCACACTTTCACAGTTCACAGTGGCTGCTGACCTGAAGGATATGGCTTGATTGATTGAGACTTCAGACAGTGCTTCAATCAGTTCATATACCTATAGAAAAAAAATTAATTTGTGTTTTATTTATTGGGCTATACTTGTAAACTTGTAAACAAAAAAAAAAAAATGATTCGCTCTATATTATATGCCACAGTGTTGGTGCTAAGTGTACAGTCATATATTATTAAAGACGATGAGCACTTTATTGAAAATCCATTTTATCACACCCAAGAGGACCTAGAAGACGTTTTTGCGCGCCTGCAAAAGTCCTTCCCGGAATATGCAAAAGTACATAACGTTGGACACTCGCTGGAGGGTCGCAACCTAATAGCTCTTCAAGTCGGAAAAAATGTACGCCATCGTAATCTTCTAACTCCAATGGTAAAATATATTGGGAACATGCATGGTGACGAAACTGTGAGTAGAGAAGTGCTAATTTATCTGGCCCAGTATTTGCTTCTCAACTATGATAAAAGCGAAGAGATTTCGAATTTGATTAACACCACCGACATTTATATTATGCCCTCAATGAACCCCGATGGTTTCGCTATATCAAAGGTAAATAAATAAGGGTTTGTATAAATTTATATTTCCTTATCTTTATCTGTGCAAATAATACTAAACCTAGTTCACTATAGGGCAACATATTGTGTATTCCATGTCAGAAAAAAAAATCAATACTGCTACGTGTATGTTTTGCGCTGTTGATATCGCCTACATTTTCATTTCATTTAATTAATCAATTTATGTACCTATTTTGTCCATATTAACAAATTAAACCACCTATCTTATTATATACCTCAGTTAGGATTATTATGTACAAACACATATCTGTTGAATTGGTACATATCTGTACATAATGTAATTCATAAAGATACCCATTTAATTTAGTCTGTCTGTCTGTCAATAAGGGTTTGATACTTATTTACAGATTAAACTTAAAAACTGCTGAATGTACATTCATTTGTACATTCTGCTGCAATATTTTTCAACATTAGTCTACCAAAAGCCCACACAACAATTTGACAAAAGTGTAAGGGTCGTTGGTGTATCGATTGATTATCTCAACCACCCAAAAGCGGGGAGGATTTAGTTTAATAACGAACCAGATAACACGAAATGAGTTTCGTCAGTCAATTATTCTTGAAATTTGTTCCCAAAATGTTTTTTATCAATATAAAACTATAGCTTCAACAGCTTTCTACCGTCCACATATGGTCACCATTCATGAATTGTTGAATTTTGAATGAATTTATGACAAACTTGCCGGTGACATTCCAGTTTCTTGTGTACGGCATTTGACGTATATACGTGGACTTTCAAAAATATGTTTTTCTCACTGGCATGGGTGAAATGTATGTACATCTACACACCTAATCTATATGCATACATTAAGAAGCTGAATGAAATTTACTAATCTGTGCTTCAGTTCTGGCGTAAATTTCGAATTCCATTGCAAACCAGTGGGATAGTAAGGCCATGTAAACAATTTGTGCACAAATTATCTGAGTTCATAAATAGAAAAAAGTATTAATCGAAATCTGATTGTCTTAAGACCGATTTGCTAAAGCCAACGATGTACATTCGGATGTAAAAAGGGGGAAAATAAAGGGAGCCCCACAATCGGATTGCATAGAAGTACTCCAGCTTAAGCCAATGTACATTAGAATGGTATGTCAAGTCATGACAATGATATTAGTACTAAATACCTTTCAAGACAAAACTTAAGTGGATTTTCGCCCACAAGCTTAAGCGCGCACAATCCAATTATGACGGTTCGCCTTTAAAAAATAACATAAGTTTTATGTATGTACTTGGAAAATACAAAGTATAAGTACTATTAAATAAAAAAATTCCTTTCTCAGGAGGGAAATTGTGATTCGCTGCGAAACTATGTAGGTCGTCATAATGCTGCAGGTGTGGACTTGAATCGAGATTTCCCAGATCGCCTAGAAGACGAACACACTATCCAATTAAAATCCCAACAGAGGCAGCCCGAAACAGCAGCTTTAATTGAATGGATAACCAACAATCCCTTCGTTTTATCAGCAAATTTCCATGGCGGTGCTGTTGTGGCAAGTTATCCATACGATAATTCAATGTAAGCTTAAATACAAGAATTGTGCATTGTAGTAATTTATTTTTTAACTCACAGAAAACACCATGACTGTTGTGAAGAAAGCTTAACACCAGATGACAGGGTTTTCAAAACTCTAGCACGTACGTATTCTGATAACCATCCGGTAATGAGAACAGGAAAGGATTGCAATGAAACATTCCCAAATGGTGTCACCAATGGAGCATATTGGTACGAACTAAATGGTGGAATGCAGGATTTTAACTACGCATTCACAAATTGCTTTGAGCTAACAATAGAACTTTCGTGTTGTAAATATCCCTTGGCATCAACACTTCCAACTGAGTGGCATAAGAATAAGAGAAGCCTAATCAGTCTATTAAAGCAAGTGCATACTGGTGTTAAAGGTTTAGTTAAGGATATAAATGGCTATCCTATAAACGACGCAAAGATCGTTGTTCAAGGTATTGAAGACAAAATGATTCGTACTACAAAACGTGGCGAGTATTGGCGACTTCTTTCACCTGGCACATATAATGTTCAAGCACTAGCATTTGGGTATGTTTAAATAAATAAAAATAATTATTTCGTTAAACTTGTAACTTTTTCGTTGACAGTTATGAAGCAAGTCCAGTGCAACAAATTGAAATAACAAATAAAGACGGCCCAATTCGTCTAGATTTTAACCTTAAACCCGCGGAGGCAATCAATGACGGTATCAACAACTTTTATAGTCCATACTATTTTAGACATTAATTTCAAAGGTGCACGCAAAGGGGATAATGGTGTTTTTGTTTTTGAATAATGATCCTGTAATTACTTTATTCACAATAACGTAATCTGTTTATATTTATTTGATGATCTCAAACATTTTTGTCTTTTTCTTATTCACTACCCAGTAACATAATTTAAGATTGAAATACATTTCACGAAATTAAAAATATATATTCACCTACTAAGCGGTTTGAAATTATTTACTGCATTTCATCCATTCACGATTGTATTTAAAAAAAAAACTTAGTCAAAGGTATATAAAATAAATAAATACGCAATGAAAAAGTACAATATTTCAATATGATCATAACATTAGTTTTCTTCACTATTTAACCATTTACTTACGCATATAGAGATTTGTATATATATATATGTAATAGTTATTATTTCAAAAAAATAAATGTACATAAATAAAATATACGTTGTCCGGTAAATAAATATATACATATAAAGCCTATGAATCTAAATACATATCTAGAATTATATGCTTTGGGGGTTTTGGAGTGGTTTTTGTTTTTTTATTAAATTCGTGGGTTATGGTTTTAAATTTTTTATGGTAAAAGCATTGCTTAAGTAACGTTTCACATCACATCGAATTCAAAATGAATAAAATAAAAATAAACTCATTGAACATAGATGACAATCCGCAGGGCGATGCATGGTTAATTGTTCCAAAATAAGAAAACTACTTTATAACAGTGGAGTTCATAAACCACCTCTGGTTGGCTAAATTATATCTACCTGAAGAATAAATGGGAACGGTATATGTTATACAAAATAAAAATAAAACTGGCAATTACTTTTTTTTATAATAATTGATTTGTAGTTAAAAAAAACCTGCAAGTCGTCAATGGAAATACAGAGCTCAGATCACGTAAAATAAAAACCATCAAACGATATCGTTTTAACTAAAGCTGTTTCTATCAGACTGCCATTGTCGAAACGATATCATTCGATTGTTTTCATTTTATGTGATCTGGGGTGTCAGCACGTAACTTGATACAATCGAGCTCTGGCAGCACCTAATTTGTCTCAATCGAGGATAATCAATCGAGGATAATCGATTGAGACAAATTAGTCTGCAGTTATAGCTATCAATAAAATGCATCCGTAAAAAAATTGTTTCACTTTTTTGGAGCACTTAAACTTAATCGTTGAACTCAATCTTGGTCTTATATAGTTGCTTTTGAATTATAAAACTAATTCGTCAAAAAACAATTAAGCAATTGATCTTTAAATTTTCTCAAAACAGAATTTCTTTATTTTTCCGTACGAACAACTTTTTCTGTTCAACTTCTCAACCAGTTTCACGAAGTATTCCACTGAATTCCTATGATATGCTATGGTTAAATGTTTCAGTTTTGTTCTGTTGCGTGTTCTTACGGATGGACTTTTCTGATAGCTATAACTGCGGCTTTAGGTGCTGTCAGAGCTCGATTGTATCGACTAAACTCGATTGTATCAAGTTACGTGCTGACACCGCTGGTCTCTTTTTTTTTTTTTTTAAATTAATACCTTGACAGCTTCCATCCCATTTGTTCATCTTCCAGTGGCAACTATATTACTACACAAAATTTTTGCTCAGTTTAATAAATTTTACCACCCTGCGGATTGACTTCTTTACACAAAACACCCCTGAATACATTTTACTACTCAAATTTAAAAATAAAATTAAAAATTAAAATGGGATTCGGAAATACATTTGCAGATTCATATCGGAAGGTGAAAGTGGAGAGAGCTGAAGAGAACTCAAACGGTTTTACATCAACAACAAAGTTCATGCATCACAACTTTAGGCAAATGGAAAAGTGTGTATTTGCTTTTAATTATTTTTATAATTAGCTAGCGAATTATGTATATGGTGTTTATGTGCTAGTACACGGCATGCAGCAAGCCCACATACGTATAATTATGTAGCTGCGACGTCAACAGAGAGCTTGTAATCATACCCATTGTGACAATTCGTTGACGGTACAGCTAGGTTCCAGAAATCGAGTGAAATCGAAATTGCAAATCGAGTGAATTCGTTTTCAGTGTTCTGCATTTCGAGCGATTCGGAAACTCCGAAATTTTTTCGAAATCACAATTTCACTTTGTCTCAATACCGAAAATTTTGAAATCGAAATCGAATACAGTGAAATGTAGAACACAAAAATTCATTTCCGATTTCATTTCGAGTGAAAGTGAAATGTGGAACGTAGCGGGTAAAAATGGTCAGTTCTACATACGTATGTGGCTTGCTACATGCCGTGTACTAGCATCTTTTCAGTTTAAAGTGAATAAGATTTCAGAACTGAAGCTCTAATCTGTTTTTCGTTTCGAAAGTGAAATTTTCCGAAACCGAATATTTGGTACTCTCTATTTCGAAAGCGGAATGAAATCTCCAATTGTCAAAAACATTGATATACGGAAAATTAAAGGTGTTACAGACTACAAATTCAAAAGCGGAACGAAAAGCAATTTCGAATAGGATTGACTTTCGGAACGAAATAGAGACTAGGGCTAGGGCCCCTGATTCCTAGGTTTATTGGTAGCAAAACATCGGGCAGTTGCATCGTGCTGCCATTTTGTGACTTTTAGGAGGCTCTCAGATTGAGGCAACAAACAATAAGCAACTATAGTTGCTAGAGAAACTGCCAATAAGCAATCAGCTACATTTTTCGTTCGAGCGATATTTAGTTGCTTTGATGTGAGACCTCTAATTTAATTCAAAGTAAAATAATTGTGAGCGATAATATCGCGTGTTTCCTTTTGCTAGTTGCTTATTGAATGTTGCCTCAATGTGAGAGCCGACTTAGATCTAACATCATTTCAACTTCATTCTTTTGGTAGCAACTTATTGTTGTACTCGAGTGGATCACAATGGACCTAACATGGTCTGAGTGAATTACATCGTGCAACGGATAATTACCACCTATTGTTGTACTCGCTTCTTTAAGAAAAGAGAGAACAGTTACCCCTATTCCCGTTGGCGTTTGTCGTAAACGACTCGTATTTCATTTTTAGTCGGTGTTTTCAACTTTTTTGAGACAAATGAGTGGAAAAGATGGTGAGAACATAGAAAAGGAAATAAAATTGTTAACAAAAGTTTAAAAAAAATCTGATCATCGTTTTACAACGACGTGAAACTTGAGTCGTATCGTATACGACAAACGCCAACAGGAATAGGGTTTTTTGTTTGTTTTTTTTTACGATTTGAAATAGCAGTGAAACCATAGAAAGAGAAATTAAATAGTTAACAAAAGTTCGAAAAAAAAAAACCATTTATACAACGACACGACGCATGAGTCGTATACGACAAACGCCAACGGGAATAGGGATGAATGTTTAATAGTATATAGCACCTTGCTGCGGAAAAACGATACGCACTGTAACGCATATTTATATAGTGCACTGCACCTTGATTAAGTTATCAAAGGTGACCTAGTATTTGTATATAATGTATATGAAAGAACACACAGCACTTCTAGACATTTCCTTTTGATAGCATGGGAAATAAGTTAAAACATATTATGTACTTCACTTTGTATGTACGTACATGACATGAGCAATGATTGAAAATTGTCTGCCTAATATAGTAATTTCTCTTTTGTATTATTCACCCCTATTCCCGTTGGCGTTTGTCGTAAACGACTTGTATTTCACTTCGTTTTTGGTCGCTGTTTTTAACTTTTTTTGTGACAAATGAAATGAAATCATGGTAAAAAAAATCGGAACATCCTTTTACAACGACACGAAACATGAGTCGTATACGACAAACGCCAACGGGAATAGGGGTGATTAGCTACGTATCTATGATCCATATAGATATTCCAATTACAAGCATATGTCATTGTAATATTTGTTGTACAACAATTTCAACGATTTGATTTCGATAAATTATTAAATTATCGTTTGAGAAAGTAATGATACTTGGTGATACTTGATCAAGAAGAATGAAACGACATCAAAATTCAACTGAAGCATCTAGTATAAACTATTTTTTATTTAAGCAATTTAATTTTAACATTTATTTCATTGAGAATAGAGAGAGAGCCACATTTTGTTGCCTAGAAAATAAAAGCACCAAGAAATGTTTGTGTATACTACTTCAGTTAGGTAGGTATTTAACTAACAAGTCTATGTTTTGAGGAGCTAGACCTAAGGTCGTATACGTACCTGTTGCGCTAAACATTTATTTATTTATATGTTTATGAACAGAAAGGTCTCGGAAGTGCGATATAGAGTCCACTTAAAAAACGATCTAATGCAGTTGAATGTAGTATATTTATTTATTAAGGTTATATTATTAAATACAACAATATTATACATATTTTTATTATATCTAATTTAAAACATCTTTATACGATGATAGGGGACGAAACTACTTTTTGAATTAAGTCATAAGTGAAGATTTTCATAACCTAATTTTTTGTTGTCCTAAATTAAGCATAGCCTAGGTCATACTGACTAAAACTACAAATATCTTCTTCTTCTATTCTTCTCCATGCCACTTATGTTTGGCGTCGGGATAGCCTCGGATTATCCATTCCTTCCGCACTGGCTCCGGTCCCGGCAAACTCTCCTAAGGGTCTTACCCCTCTTTCTTCCTATCACTTAGATCCGGTCATCCCAAGTGTTGCGTGGTCCACCTCTTGGTGCAGTTCCTTCAACCTTTGCTTCAGCTATTTGTTTTGCTTTTCTCTTGGCCATGTTGCACATGTCCAAACCATTTCAGTTGTCTTTCCTCTATTATCTCTGTTATTGGGTTTCTCCGACCAACTTCTGCTCTTATTCGTTCATTTCTTATTCTGTCTCTTCTAGTTTTCCCTGCGACTCTTCTTAAGTATTTCATTTCGGCAGTTTAGAATTTACTTAAGTGCTTATCTAATAGGGGTAAGCTACCAAATAGGGCTATTGGCGCGATTACTGGTAATGCATTATGCAGCTTCATTTTGGCTTATCTCTCGCTTACTTAAAATGGTACTGCTAATTTGGTAGTAGGCTGATATTGCCTTTCTGGTACGGTTCATCACCTCTTGGTAACTTCTCCCATCGCAAGTTATTGTGGTCCCCAGGTATTCAAACGCTTCCACTCTTTCCAAAGACTTTCCATCGTACATTATTGTGAAATTCTCATCCGATCTATCCTCTTTAGAGACCGACATAACTTTAGTCTTATGCATCGGTCACTCCTTTTCTTTTTAGTTCATTAAACCATACCTCCACCGCCTGTTGTAGTCTGCCTGGATTGTTTGCAAAGATAATAATGTCGTCTGCATATAGTAAGAATTGCAGATAGATAGGTTGTAATCTCCACATGCCGATTTTGATTCTATCAGTCCGTGTTTTACACGACTTGACTACTTCATCGAGGAAAATATTAACAGTGGGCTGCGACTGTCCCCTTGTTTCAATCTCTTTTCCATCTTGTACGCTCCTGAATTTTCCCCCTCTATTCGTACTCTGGCGGTGGGATTGTCGTAAACGCTTTTAATGCCATTGATCAGTCTTTCAGGTACTGCTAATGCCTCCCACACATGCTGTCTTGGGACACTATAGTATGCAGATGCAGCTTTCAAATCCACGAACGCCATAAATAGGTCTTTGCCCTTAGCGATCCACTTCTCCATAGTGGCTCTTAATGTAAATATATGGTCCTCTATTTGCCGCTCAGTAATGAACGCTGCCTGTTCTTCCTCCAGGTTTTCTTCCACGACTCTTCTGAGCCGATTTTCTAGCACTTTCGTGTACAGCTTATACACTGTTGAGGAGAGGTTAATCGGTCTGTAGTTGTTACAGCCATAACTATTATACCCTTTTTGTGGATTGGTATAGTGAGGCTCCCTTTCCATTCATTTGAAATCATGTGCTCTTCCCACGCCTTTTAGAATAACTTGGTTAATTTTACTTTACCTCTGGTCCTGTATATTTTATCATTTCTGAGGCTATTCTGTCTGGCCAAGCGGCTTTTTTGCATTGTTTTAATCGTGAAATCCACCTCTTCCTCTCTAATCGGCCCATCAATTAGTTCCTCTCCCTGTTCTATATGCGGTCCATAGGAGATTCCTTCCTCATTCGGAATCGCATAATCTTTTTTTAAATTTTTCCTCATGGTGTATTCGCCATACATCTAGGACTTCCTTCTTTTCTGTGACCAGTCTTTCCCCTTTCTTGATGTTTTGTTCTTGATCTTGTTTGTTTTCCATGACAGTGGGTACTATGTAGTTATAACTAAACAAGCTAAAACAATGTTTTTGCTAACAATTGTAGTATAAAAATGACAAAAATGCAACAGGTCCATTATATATGTTAGTTTATTATTAAATTTTATGTTTATTATATAAATATTAGTTACTAATTCTTGGTTTCTTTGTGGCAATTCTTCGTGGATAGGTTTATTCATAACATAGTTGAAAGTTACCCCTCAATAACCAGAATGTACTCAATTGGCAAAAGTGTTGAAGGAAGAGACTTGTGGGTTATGGAAATTTTCGCTAAACCAGGAAATCATATACCTGGCATTCCTGAGTTCAAATATGTTGCCAATATGCATGGAAATGAAGTAGTTGGACGAGAAATGCTCCTTTATCTATCAAAATACATTTGCGAAAATTATCTTCGAGATGAAAGGATTACGAAAATTGTTAACAATACTCGGATGCACTTCCTCTTTAGTATGAATCCGGACGGTTATGAAATTTCAGTAGAAGGTCGTATATAAGGTCATTTATGAAGGTCTAATTTTTAACTACTTTAATAATGACATCTAGGTGATAAAACAAGTGCAGTGGGACGGGCTAATATGCACGATATTGATCTGAATAGAAACTTTCCCGATCAATATGGTACGGATGTACATAATGTTAAAACCGAACCGGAAGTAAAAGCTGTAATGAATTGGACACTTTCGATACCATTTGTTTTGTCTGCAAATCTTCACGGCGGTTCGTTAGTTGCAAATTATCCATTTGATGACAATGCAAATGACTTCACAGATTCGATCAATAAACTTCGAACTTCATTGAGTGACCGGAAACCTAATCCGACAGAAGACAATGTTCTATTTCATCATCTCGCTGAAGTATATTCGAAGGTAATTATTTGATAATTTCTGAGTTGAGTTTGAATTAATTAAATCTATTTCAATAGGCACATCCAACTATGCATTTGGGCAACCCGTGTCCACTTTTTAAAACTGAGGTATTTCCAGGTGGGATTACAAATGGTGCTCAATGGTATAGTGTAACTGGGGGAATGCAGGATTGGAATTATGTACGAGCAGGAGTACTTGAATTGACTCTTGAGTTGGGATGTGACAAATTTCCGATGGCTTCGGAATTACCATCATTTTGGACAGAGAACCGTGAACCACTTCTACAGTTCATAGAACAGGTACAGTGCGGAGTGCACGGCTTTATTCGAAGTTCAATTGGAAGTCCAGTTGTAGGTGCAAGCATATCGCTGGATAATGCCAAACACACTACGTATAGTGCAACATTCGGCGACTATTGGAAGTTAGCTCTACGAGGAAAGCACAACATCACTGTCATTGCAGATGGGTAAATTTAGATATCAATATACTGGCATCTGATCCAAACAATTTGTATTTCCAGCTTTGAATCACATCAAGAAGAGGTTGAAATTTCAAGCGACGGACCTTGTGACTTGCGCCTTGACATAAGTTTAATGCGCGACGATCCTCAACACTGGGCGTCAGCCCACGATTATAGAATAATTGAAAATGTTGTACACACAAGATACCACACATCCAAGGAAATAAACATGCAAATGGCTGCCATGGAAAACAACAACGTCGGCATTGCTAGCTTCGAATATGCGGACAGTGAAATAGACATGAATTACCATTCACTTAAACTTACTGCAGAGGTAATTTTGTGTTATAATGACAGTTTTTGTTTTCTTTCTAAGCACACCTACTCCCAACAGCTTGGAGCACCAGAGGAAACCAAATTTCAAGTACTCGTAGTTAGTTCATTGTTTGATGCTACTTCACCTATGGGTCGTGAAATAACATTAAATTTGGGACGTCATTTAATCGAAGGATATCGCATTCAGGAACCACCAGTTGTAAAAATATTAAATAGTAGCGTCATTCATCTATTGCCAATAACGGAGAATTTCGACCAAGTTTTCCAGATGTATGCAAACAAGTTAGTATATTTTCTATACTGTTAAATGTTCCCATTTTATGACCTTCCATTTCAGCAATTCACTATGCGATCCTGTTTTAGGCAATGAATTAGCAGACAAAATTCTTAGCCCGGAATCCGATAAGCACAAAGATTTGTTTCTTCAATACATAGAAAGGGGGGAATTTGATTTAATACTTTCATTCTCGGCAGGAAATTCCGATTTAAGGTTGTAATTTAATTGTTCTTGTAATGATAAAATAATTTTTTTTCTTTTTAAAACGTGTTTAGGTTCCCTCAACAGACAATTTATGAAAACTACGCTCGTTCAGTGGATACGGCTGATACGAGTTATTCGCGGCGATGTCCTATTACTTCAAAACGTACAGCACAAGAAGATTACACACAACGCATAACTAACCTTTTCTACACAATGCATCGCGTACCATTGTTTACTTTAGGTATTTCCTGTTGTCGCATGCCCATCGAAACGGAGTTAGCATCGGTGTGGCGTAAAAATATTGACAAAATTATGAAATTTCTGCATTTAATTGACACCGGTGTTAAGGGAAGTGTTCATTCAGCAGATGGCCAACCACTCCGCAACGCATTTATTAAAGTTAGCCAGTTTGAGCAAATCTACAATGTGAGCAAAAATCTTGCTCATTTTAAGGTCATTTTGACGCCTGGAGTGTATACTTTGCGAGTTTCCTGCAAGAATTATAAGGCAAAGGTGATGCATGTAAATATTGTTCAAAACCAGATAATGGATTTGGGCATTTTGACGCTTACTTCTGATTCGGATGTGTCGTTTGGCATTGGCAAAAGTGAAATTAGTGAAATACACATGGAAAACTCTGCTTCTATTTCTGGTAGGTCATAAACATCATACATTACATGGGCACAGTGGTATTGTTTCTAAAAATATCGAACAGTCGGCACAAAAATGATACTCACTTATTTTTTTCGGATACGAGAGGCTTGGCTCTATGCCAAAGGGGTTTACAAATCTGTCTGTGTCCCTAAAATTGAGAAGTTGTGCCTGTTGTAAGATTGCACAAATCGAACTGTTGAAAAATATCACTTTGTTCCAGTAATATATTTCTGTCACCCCTTTTATGTGCAATTACCATAAATACAACTTTTTTTTAAATTATGAATTTTTGTAGGTTTCGTTTTAGATTTGGAAAATCATCCCATTAAAAACGCAGTATTATCCACCGACCACGAACGTTTGAAAAATGTCACAAATGCGGGTGGGGAATACACTCTGCGCAACATTCCGTTAGGCAATATAACTCTACACGTTGCAGCACCTGGTCATTTTTCAACATCTAGTTTAATAAACGTTGGAGCCGGAGCAAGAAATGGTAACATGATTTTCCGATTGAAAAAGGATGAACGAGTCATGGGTCTACCAAGATTGGTATTTGTTTCTGTGGTGGGATGTCTATTAGTTATTTCTGTGGCTGCGTGTGTTTTTGCAATTCAGTGTATTCAAAAGAGACGGAACTACGGTAAACGGTACTACGATTTCTCATTATTACCACAAAAATCAAAAGAACTGTTTGAAGAAGATGACCAGGGTGAAACAGAGCTTTTCCGTTCTCCAATAAAACGTTTGTTTTGTATCTATAAATAAGTGAATACTATTTAAACATAATTTATATATTTTCAGAAGGCATGACATTAAAACCGTATTTTGATGAAGAATTGGATGCTGTTTTTAATACAGATGATGAAGATAGTGAAGAAGATATTGTCATGCTAAAACAGACAAGAATCAAATCGTAATATTGTGATTAAAATAGATGTTAAGTGTTCTTTTTCGATATAGAAAACCATTGCACAAAATAACGTAAATTGGCAAAGACTGATAACTACAATCAAATTTAAATATGTGGCCGTTTATTTTATATTATGTATACAGTATCGATTGCCTTAAATTTTAATAAAGAAAAAATAATTACATAGTAACAAATACAATTTTCTTTTAAACAAAGACGAGTTTCATTTTTTGTGTATAAAATTTTATTACCAGCAACATAACTATTGCTATATTGAACAGAAGAACAGAGTGATATTCAGCTCGAAATCCAAAGCTCGAAAGCTAAGGACTGCTATTATTTCGTTTGTAAAATTTAAACAAGTCGGTTGCAAAGTTTCTTCAATTGCATAGCATTTGAGAAAACGTCATATCGGGGTCAATGGGAATCGAATAATCCGTTTCTACTACATATTTGATTTGGTTTCACAAGCTGTTTTGTCGTTTTATCGTTTCCTTTTCATCGTAGTTGGGAATTATTATTATACAGGTGCACCAGAACTTGCACATGTACTATGTAAGCTGTTTAGCATGTCGTACTCCCAGAAGACGTTTTCTTCTTGCTGGAAGACCGCTCGCATTCAACCTATTTCTAAGAAAGGGAGGAAATGTCAGCCACAAAACTATCGTCCAATAGCATTACTTTCAATGCTCTCAAATGTAATGGAAAAGGCAATAAATGTCGAAATAATCAAATATCTAGAAGGCCACCGATTAATAAGCTACAAGCAAAACGGATTTCGGAGCGGTCGTTCTACTGTTAACTGTTAAGCTACGTAACGCACTTATGGACACAAGCAATTGAACAACACGGCGAGTCCAGAGCTGTAGCCGTGGACATATCAAAGAAATTGACCGAGTCTGACATAGACCTTTTAGACAAGTTAGCATCTTATGGATTACCACAACAACTCTGCTGATGGATGCACAATTTTCATCTGGGAAGATCGATCCAAGTTGTTGTAGATGGTGTATCATCTAATTCGTTTGCTGTGAATGCAGGAGTGCCCCAAGGATCTATTCTTTCTCCAACTCTTTTTCTTCTCCACATCAACGATTTGCTTGGATCGACAAATAATAATATTTACAGCTTTGCTGATGACATCAATTTTATTTCCTCCATCTCGAACAGTGCGGCTACATCACACAGTCAGAGATGTGAACAAATTAGTTCTCTAAATGATGATCTGGACAAAATCTTGAAGTGGGGTAAAGCCAACTTGGTTGTATTTAATGCAAAGAAGGCTCAGCTCACGACTTCTATAGGAAAAATGCATCAACAGTTCCTTAGATCCAAATGGATGACCATCCAATCCATCCCAAGGACTCTATGCACCTTCTAGGAGTCACAGTCAATTCAGGAATCACTTGGCAGGACCACATAACATATCCTATATCGCAAGATCGGCTTCCGGTAAGTTGAGCTACCTATTTAGCCCCAAGCAACTTCTCCTTCTCTACAAAGCACAAGTTACACCAGGCTTGGAATATTGTTCCCATATATGGAGCTCGGCCCCAAAACATTTACTTAACCTATACTTGACAGCATACAGAGACGAGTAGTTCGACTTATTGGAGACCCTTCAGCCTTCACTCACATTGAATCTACAACCGTTTGTGCACAGAAGGCAAGTCGCTGATCTCTGCTTGTTCTATAGGTACTTCCATGGTAGATGTTCCGAGGAACTCAAAGACATTATCCCTCGAAATGCAACTTTTGGGCTAATGCTCATCATGACCATACAGTACACTCGACAACCGCGAGTACATCAATTTTCCAAAACTCCTGTTACAAGCAAACTTTGGAACTCGCTTCCTGGGGATATATTTCCAGAAGACTACAATTTAGAGCAATTTAAGTGCAGAACTAACATACATCTGCAAGCATCTCGGGGCGCTTTTCCCTTCCCGGATGCCATCGATGCCAAGAAGCCATCAGAAACGCCGCAGGTTTCACCTGAGCACCACCACGAAATCTTTGGTTTGATGAAGAGTGCGGGCAAGCACATGCAGCAAATCAATCGCCTACAAAGCGGCGCTACATAGAACGGAAGAGCACCAGTTTCTCCGAAAGAAAAACAAAGAGCATGAGAGGTGTTGCTCTAGGAATAGTTCAGAAGTTTTACCAAAAAGTAAAAAGAACGTGTCCTGGAAACAAGACCCGAAAAAACCTGTAGAGATGAACAAGGAAATCTTGTAGTGGAGTCACAGTCGGGGCTGAGGACATGGAAAAACCATTTCTGCAGACTGTTAAACGGCGAAGACGACACAAATTAATCATTCAACCTGGGCGATGAAAGCCAAGACTTTCGTCCACCTGACCAACATGAAATGAGGATAGCAATTTCCAAGCTGAATTCCAACAAGGCTGCTGGACCGGACGGCTTAACTGCCGAACTTTTCAAAGCAGCGGGAGATGGCTTGGTAGAGAGTATACACCTACACCAACTCGTCTCCAAGATTTGTTTAGAGGAAAGCATGCCTGATGAATTGAGCCTTAGCATTGTTTGCTCGATCCACAAGAAATGACACCCTCTAAACTCGCCAACTAAAAAGACATCAGTCTCGTTAACATCGCTTACAAGATCCTGTCTGCCGTACTGTATTGGATTTTTTTTTTATTTAAAAAATAGCGTATTTGAAACTTGGTAAAAATTATTAAGCAGGTGTTTTGGAATTCTTTTTTGATTACATTCCCTAGCTCTTAGGGCATCGCCGCTTAGCTCATCCGTATGTGGACGATAACGAGGAAGAAACCTCGCTGGTGCATGAATCGTAACGACTTAGCCGAAACCTTTGGTGTGAGAAAGCGATTTAAACAATGTGACGCGCTGTCGCTTACTTAAAATAATTATGCGATTACTTAAAATCCTTCACACAGGGCAAGTTTTCAAGTCTAAAATAGGACTTGCAGTTAACGAGGGAAAGCGACCAATATAAATCGAGCTTCAAAATAGATAGCTACCTATCTATAATATTGAATTAGTAAGGGAAAAGGGACTTGCCTACCTTGGCTCTGCTAAATTACTTACTTATTTAGGTGGCGCTACAACAGTTCGTCGTGGATCTATGGGCCTCAACCAATACACCTCACCACTTAAACTAGCTGGGTACAGTTCCGACCTCTAAATTATTTTAGGCCGATGTTAAATCACTCAAAGAATTTCGTATTTGTAGTGTAGGTTGATTCGTATTGTATGTATATAAAAGAATTTTATTCGGAATAAAACCCGCAACTTTAGAACGTTGTAAGAAATTGCGTTTATTATACAGGAATTTCTTTTAACAGTGTCCAGCGGGAAGTAAATTAAAAGTTATAAAACAGTTTTTCTGTTGTTGCAACTTTCGACGACGACCAAGGATTAATCACCCCTATTCCCGTTGGCGTTTGTCGTAAACGACTCGTGTATTTCACTTCGTTTTTTAGTCCGTGTTTCTAACTTTTTTGAGACAAATGAATTGAAATGATGTCAAA
Organism: Cheilosia soror; assembly: GCA_949372485.1. NCBI lineage: Eukaryota > Metazoa > Arthropoda > Insecta > Diptera > Syrphidae > Cheilosia > Cheilosia soror. The sequence goes on along the minus strand of OX443561.1, from coordinate 77,905,211 downwards.
CACATAGATAAGGAAATACAATTGTTAGCAAAAGTAGAAAAAAAAATCTGAACATCGTTTTACAACGACACGAAAAATGAAATAAATACGACAAACGCCAACGGGAATAGGGGTGAATCTGAATATTCATCGGCCCTCGGTAATGTTCATGCTTCTCCTTCTGGGTCGAATTTGTGTGTCCCTTCCTGTTGACGGCATACATTTGGATTCAAGACTGATCCATTTCCAACCGCTTGTATCGCCATATTTGCAAACGCGTCAGTGACAGCTCGCTGAGTTCTAACATTATATTAAAAAACGACATCTTGTTAGAAATCAAACGAAAAATAATTCTTTCCAACTGCTATTTCTTTTGGCTGAGAAGGCAATTAATTATGTGCCTATAATAAGGCTCCGAACAACTACGGTTATATGCTTAACAATCCCAAGCCTTGACTAGGAATCGCATGCATTGTCCAAAAGGGTGTGAGTGTGAAGATATTGTTGGCCGTTTCGAGAGAAAAATTATTTGGGCCTTACCAATAATCGTTTTTAATCTTCAGCTTAAATATTTTGACGGTCACAGTGGATAATTTTATATAGAAATTTTTACCATTGTGACTTCGTAAAAGTTAGCCTGGACACTAAAAATGATTATTAATACCGCGGTTTGTTAATTATTCGGTACCGTAAGCGTTGACTTTGAAGAAGAAGCATTACTAAACATTTTTAGTCTCCAGGCTAAATTGTATAAACTCACAATGCCAAACATTTCCATATAAAGTTATCTATTGTGACCGTCAAAATGTTTAAGTTTAAGGTTAAGAATGACTATTGGGTAAGGTCCAATGACATCATTTTTGAAACAGTTTCTCAAACTAAACCATTTACAAATATGTAGTTTTAAAGAACAACCGATTAAAAACATAAATATACGATAAGCTTAGCGCGTCAGTAATTTCTTGTTTTTATTTTTAATTCATGTGCACAAAAAAGCTCCTACCGCACGCAATGGCAAAGGTTATCAATTGTTGCCATTATCAAAGGCAGATTCTCTATAAACTACAAATGGTTATAGAGTACACTAATCAGCTTCCTTGATTACGTTTACTCTCAAAGAGCACAAAGCGTTGATAAGTTTCGCACTGAATTTATAAATTTAACTGGCTTCGCACTAATATTAATTATGTTAGGAAACTGTTTTAAACGACTCGTATCTAGTCGATCATTTTCACAGGTACCAAAAAAGTCAGTTGGTGTAATTGGAGTACCTTTCTGGAAGGGCCAAGCAAAGAGTGGTGTTGAAGATGCGCCGGAATTATTGAGAAAAGCTGGCTTGGTTAACATTCTTGAAGGTAGAAGTGAATTATGTCAAATGTATATGAAATTCAATAGTGAGATGTTTATTAACGTTTAGATGGATTGAAAGTTAAAGATTATGGTGATCTGTGTTACCAGACTTCAGGAAATGGTTGTCAATTAGATAACATGAAGAACTACAGTGATTTTTTGGGGTGTAGCATAAATCTTATTCGAAAAGTGCAAGACATTCTAAACGAAAACGACATGTGTTTAGCTATTGGCGGGGATCATTCAATTGGTTTTGGTATGTTACTAGCAAAATGCATACGACAGGTGTGTCCTTATACTTTGTTTCCTGTATAGGTTCCGTGGCAGGCCATTTACTTGCTAACCCAAAGACATCTTTAATCTGGATCGATGCTCATGCTGACATAAATCTTAACGTAACTTCAGCTTCGGGAAACATACACGGTATGCCGGTTGCGTTTTTGATAAAAGAACTGAGGAAATATTGGACAAAACTGAATCTTCAAGACATCGCACCTAATTGGTGAGTACAAATATTTGTGGAATCGAGACTTGCATAACTATCAAATTTTGTTGTATGGCTTGAGATTTATTTTCATTTCGAACATAACAAATTTCAATTTAACCTCTGAGAATTTTCACGCTATTATTGCTACCCACTTTGCCACTTAGTGGCCGCGTTCCACTGACCGCTAGATGACTAGCGGGATGCCAAACTCCATATAAAAAAAACTGACATTTCATCACTTGCGCTAGAGCTCTAGCACATTTTGTGAAATATCCTTTTCTGGGAAATTTTTCAATCTAGCACAAAATGAACTGCTAGATTGAAAAAAAATAACGAACTGTCAAAATAAAAGTGAAAGTGCAGAAGTCAAATATTTCCAATTTGGTGTAAAATAGGAATTCAAACTTCAATGTAATGAATATACATTGTATTTGTTTATTTAAATTACAGTGTATTGTTAGATATGCGGCATGAAGGCAAAAAATACATTTTTGTCTCTCATGAAGATGAAATAATACGAATTCAAATTGGTTTTAATGTCACTTTGCCTCCATCAGGGATATTATGTGCTAGATGACTAGCGGTCAATGGAACGCGGCCAGTGCTAAAGTTAAGAGTCAGGCAGGCCCTCACAAATATGTATATTAAAATCTGCCGACATCTAAAAAAAAAAATATTCTTCAGAGAGTGGCTTATTTTGGTCGTTAAAATTTGGACAAAATTACAGGACCATACAATCTCCAAATCATTGCGATAAGTTCAAAATAAGCACTTTTCACCTACCTACACATAGCAGATCGGGCTCTTTGCAGTCAGAAATTGGTTAGTTGTTATAGTACATAATGTTATACTTTGGCTATTATGTATTATAGCTAGAGCGAAGGCTTACTTTTTATACATGCTCTTGCCTAAGAACCGATATCTACAAAAATTAGTATTTACATAATCCTTGCCCAGCGATCAGATGGCAAAAGGGAAAAGAATTGGGAAAAATATAATAGTATTCAGTTTATCAAATGTCCTCACTTTTTCGATAGCTACCCCCCAAAAATGATAGTCACATTCGGTTTAACCTTAAGAAATTAATTTCGTATAAAAACGTATAGCCAAATGTTCTTACCTAACTAGGCCTACGCTCTGGATCAATCTTTGATGGTAAAAATTTCCATATAAAATTAAGTTTAAGGTTAAAAATGATTATTGGTAAGATGTTCTGAAAATACATATAATAGATATAACCTTTCCGAAAATAAATTGATCTGGTTCAAAAGGAAAACCAATCAGCTCACAGATCTGAGACTAGTGCTGTAGTTTCACATTTTTACAAACTCATACCAGGATCACAGTATTGAAATTACAATGCGCGGTACTAATCATTTTTAGTGTTCAGGTTAAGTTTTCCCAACTCACGGTTGCAAATTTCTATTGTGACCTACAACTACAATATACTTAAGGTGGAGGTTAAAAATGGTAAACTTGGTTTGGAACTTTGAGGGCGTACCACGCCCAAACGGTAATAGAGCGGCACATTTTTTTTGCAGATTTGAGCTCAGTGCATTAAAATCAATCGTATTAAATAGAAAAACTGCGAAAAATTTCACAATTTCGAACAGAGAATAAAGTAAAATCTACCGCGTATGGCTGAGCGTTGCGCGCTCACCGCCCTCTGTCTCAAAAACGGTTGAGCGCATGAAAAAATTGGTTATAATAAAATTTGTTGCAAATCTTATGCTTTACAATTTTGCAGTAGCCGTTAACATCATCGGAGCAATAGAAACTGAGATAATCGCGAAAACAGATTTTGTTGACCTTTGACCTTAAATAACTTACGACGCAGACATGAGATTTTATGAGACTTTTGAGAGAACATTTAGAACGGCAAAATTAAGGTATATACAAAAATTCAGCTTATTATCTCTCACTCCGAGGTTAAACGCTAAAATGACTGGACTACAAGACCTACCTATGCTGAGTCCGAACGGCTATATTTAAAAGCATTCTCGCAGCAGTTATACTCTCCGATGTTTGCCAGACGTTCGCGAGAGGCGGCACAGTGGAGAAATCCTGTAATTTGTGTTGAACCTAAGATACCCCGCTATAATCGTACAACATACTAACCGAGCGGATTTTTGGAAAACTGACTGATTTTTCACAAATAGCTTAATTTTTGAGGGTTTAAAAATAGTTGGTATATTTTCTAAGAAGAAAATTGAATGCAACCATTTAATGCTAAGAGAATGGTGAATGCGTTTTTTTTTTCTCTCAAATGAAGTATATAAATGCAATCATAAAATAAGGTAGAATAGACAGCTAGGTTCCAGAAATCGAAATTGCAAATCGAGTGAATTCGTTTTCAGTGTTGCATTTCGAGCGATTCGGAAACTCCAACATTTTTTGGAAATCACAATTTTACTTTGTCTCAATTTGCGAAGATTTTGAAATCAAAATCGAATACAGTGAAATGTAGAACACAAATAATTATTTCCGATTTCATATCGAGTGAAAGTTAAATGTGGACCCTAGCAGAGAGTCTGACATCGAGAAAACGTTTGTTTTGGGGACCTAATAAATAAATTAATTGTTTGCCCTAAGAACTTCAGTCATGTGCATGTCATGCCTTCGAAAAAAGTAATGATAATTCACAATAACTATTTAAATTTTTAAGACTAAAATAAAGTATGGAGCACTTTTGTTGTTAATAATTGTTGAAGAATATAGCAAACTAATTGTTGATGTTATACTTAGCTTAGAAATATTCTAAGCTAGCTTTTGTATTGATTTAATATTTTCATTCGTTTCATTTATTTATTCTGGAAATACATTTCATAAACTTTACATCAAACTTCCTTTCCTTTATTACTGCAAGAATAATTTCAATGTTTACAACAATTTAATACATACAAGCTCACACCGATTGAGTTTTATTGAAAACTAATAAGCTGTGAACTTCGTATAGTATATAATTTTTGTTTCAGTGAGTTTGGGACTTTGATGATGACTCACTTACTCATAATAGATGTTAAATTATTGGTGTTAAAACACCTACAAGAAATGCGTAAGGACTTACGATTCTTTTGGATTATCATCTACAAAAATTAATTTGTTGAAGAAAATTCATAGCCTACTTTATGGCCCTTATTGTGATTGTCGATCGGCGATCGTCACGACAATTTATTATTGTCGATTGCGTCGATTGATTTTAGCTATTCGTACGCACAAAATTTTTTCACTTCCAGGAGAAAGCATCGACCAGACATTTGTAATCCACTACAAGCGACTGTCAAATCGACAAATATCAATCGCAATCGACAATCTCAGTTGTCGATCAACGATAAACTATCGACACTCACAATATGGGCCTATATTTTAAAGTACCTACTGTTATTTCTGTTTTTATATTTAAAAAAATATACACTCTTATTGTCGTTGTCGTCTGTCGAAAACGATTGGCGAAATTTGTCGAATCGATGCGTTTGGAATTTCGTATTGCGTAACTGAAACGACACGACGGACACGACTCTCTGAACTCTTACATTCCACGAACTATGACACTGTGGTCTGGCATTTCAGTCGACGAATTTATGTCGACAATTTAAAAATAAATGTCGTTGGGATGTTTTTTGAAAGCAGTGACGAAGAAGAAAAAATACCTTTTAAGGATACGGAAGGATATTTAAACAAATTCCTATCCATTGGACTCGCCCCACGTTAAGCGAGTGGGTAGAAATAATTTAAATTTACAAACTATGTTTTAATCACGATTATTTTTAGATTTAAAATTTATTTTAGACTATAGAAAGTGGTTCAAGACAATTCAGAGATAAGGCTATGTCTAGCTATGTTCAGACGACAGTCGATCGCCTCCGCGACATCGTTTTGTTTATGTCGTTTTCCATTGGGACCATCAGATTTTTATTTCAGATCTCAGATTTTTCGTGGCGAATGGAACACGATAGGCAGATTGATCTGCTTTTGTAAATGTATTAGTGCATTATTAGACAGTGCATCAGCTGTGCACATTTTTTCGTTTGTCGATGAAAACATACGAATTTAATGTGGGAAATCATATCGACGAAGAATCGAAATCCACAGACCACAGATGACGAGGAAGAAGACGAAGATGATAGTAATTGCTCCAAAATTAAGTCCATGCCCATTATTTACGTTTTTGTTCTGAATAATTGCTTTTCACGAGGCTTTTCGTAATTTTGTTTTGAACACAAATTCCGAATGACGTAAAACAGCTGTGCAAGGTATATTGGTATTAGTGAGAGTGTGTGCTAATCTCGAAAATTATCGAGATAAAAAAAAAAGATTGATTTTTTGTCCCAATGGAACACGAAAAGTGATCCGGATCAAAAAAAGATTGATCTTTATGGCCCAATGGAAAACCACATTAGACTCGTGGTCGATGACAATAAGGGTGATAATATTCATTACTTTTTCGGTCACATTTTAAAATGTTCAGGGCGGATAATTGAAAAGTACACAATGTGTACAAACTTATACGTGCCAATACAAAAAACTACCTAAACATACATAGTTCCAATACATATGTAAATATATTCCCGTAACGCATGGTGTCGATCACTATTGAGTGTTGACCGATCAGTTCCGTGATCGTTTCGTTACCGCATTCGCCAACTAGCAATACCTCACGGAACTCTATAAATTTTACATGCAAAACAACAATAGATTCCCTTCATTCAGATTAATTCAGCTTCTGATTTCTTGGGGCTTATTCCCAAATGCGCGGAGAATTGGAAAAAAACTGGAAAGCACAGTTCGCATTTGAGAATAAGCAAAAGCGAAGACGGTCGAAATCGAAGTATCGCTTTCAATACGATCCGCCGCGCATTTGGGAATAACCCCCCTTGCTAAGAAAAATGCCGAAAAACTTGTATAACAATTTGTATTTTTCTACCAACTTAATCAAAGTTTCTCTCTTGTTGTAAATTTTGATGAAAATGTCAAGACATGCGATTGTGACTTAAAATAGGTACTCATATTTGACAACAAAATGTGAAAAGTATTTGAGACTTTCAACAAAATGTTGAAAGCGAATTTGGGTGTTTAAATTTATATGTAATTGTTTCTACTGGCGGCAAAAACATTGTTTGGTAAATACAAAGTAGTATAAAGTATTATGTTTCGTGAAATCATACTAGATATTAATGTTAGCATTAACTATTTTTTTTTGTTTTCATTATCTGTTTTTAATAAATAGACAAACAAATTAAAGAATTGTTTTATTTGTATATATTTAAACAAAAAAAATAAAATATCACAGTAATAACACAGTTTTTCAGTCTTATAATTTTAGTTGTTTTTTGTTTTTTGCATTTTACCCTGATCCAGAATTGTAGTTATTATTTTAAAACAAAAAATGTAGAAATTAATTTAAAAAAAAGAACTGCAAATAAAAAACGTTCTCGCATATATATCAAAAATGGTATGTATTTAGTTCAAATAATTAATGAAATAAACAAAAATATATATACAAATTATTAATAATAACAAAGAGAAAAGAAAAACAGTTAAACACGTAAATTATAAAACTGAAAAAAGAGTTGGGTAATTTATTCAACATACAGAGTAATATAAGCTTTTGAGAAATCGTGTGTCGTTCGATTTTAAACTGACGTGATGTAATAAAAACATACATATATATGTAACTATACATACTGTTTTTACACAAAACAGTAATAACTAGCTCTCCTGAAAATAAAAAGATATTTAATTATACAAATTGTAAATAAATCAATATATTAAGATAGCATTTACTACAAAATTAATATTCGATTTATTATTAGCAGATGATTGAATTACAATTAAACAAAACAAAAACCATTATGATTAATCGTAATTACCACTGCTATATCGATTTAAATATTAAAATATAAAATAAATAATAAAAACAATAATTTTACTTACCGAAAATATATATTAACATATTTTATACTGAAAATGTATTTAAAAAAAAAATTCAACAAATTATAAGCAACGACACTAAATTCTTTTATTCATAAGAAATAAATTATAGAAAGGAAAAACACTTAGAAAAAAGAAACTAAATCAAGTTTTTTTTTTTGCACGTAAGTTTCACACAACTGAAAATGTTAATGAACAACTTTGGTAATTAAGACAATGTAAGTAAAATTGAATACTCGATATATTCGACGCTGGGTTAGAAAGAAATAAACGGTACTAATACAAATGTTTTAAACAATAAATAGTTTAAAAATTCATATACGAATGAACACCATTAATTCCATTTAGTAATATACTGAATACTTTAGCAGTAAAAACAAATGAAGTAAAACTGAAGATTTTTGATTACACATCCTTAAGCACTTTTGGTAACAACCCAATGATCAAAAAATAATAAAATTTTTTGAAATCCTTGTACACCCCCACCCACAAATAAACAAAAAAAAAATAAATAACCTGGGTGTTCACAGAATCCGTCGTATTCGGAATTTTGCTACGAACCCCGACAGGAATATCACAGAATCCGTCGTAGTGAAAATGTTTGCTACGGATTCTGTGATAGTTCTTTCGGGGTTCGTAGCAAAAAACGACAGACTCTGTGATCACCCAGAACATTTTTCGCCACCATAAAAATAAACGCAATAAATGAGTCCTTAAATTAGTCCATTTCTTTACATAAAAAAAAACAAACAAAAAAATATTGGTTGATTTATTCCATAAATTCTTTAGCCCGCGTAGTTTTTTTCTTTTTTTAAGCTTATTTAAATAGCGCCAGCCGATTTTGTAAGAAAGGAAATATGGCAAATAATGATTATTATGAAACAAAACTAAAAGAGGACCAAAAAGGGCAAAATTGAAAACATGTGCGATTCACCATAATATACAAAATACACAAAAAGTTTACCAAATAGAAAAGAAGAAAAGTACTGAAAGAATCCATTAACGAAACAAAGACAAACTCATAATTATTTTTAAATTGTTGTTTTCTTTCAATCTATAATGTTATAATGTGAAATATTTGATAGGTTATTATTTTTGATCAAATTTGGAATTCAAATATAAAGATGCTAATGAAGTAATTGTTTTTTTTTGTTTTTGATTTATACTTTAAATTAAAATAGTATTATTATTGTAACTTATTTCCTAGTTAGCTTTGGAATGTCAAGTTTAATTATATACATATACAACATATTACATGTATGTATGTATATACACGTACATCTTTTTTTTTTTTGTTAAAAATACAAATATCAGCATTGTTTGCAAATAATACCAATCAAGCTTATTAAAATTATTAAAAAAATTGCATTTAATTATAATAAATAATCTAACACAAATGAAATAAATACTTAGTTTCTTCTTACGTACGAGCTACACAAGGAAAACAAATTTTAAACAATAAGTTTATGCCTGTTTAGTATAAATATAGACTTGTATTATAAAATAGCACATATAATGATTTATACTCATTTTCATACCTTACTAAATAAATAATTTCATGAATAAAATGAGTATTACGTTTTTTTTTTTGTTTGACTAGAATCAAGTAAAAGAATATATGATTATGATTACATTTTTGTAATAATGCTAAATCAAACACAATTTCAGACTGAACTGAAAAACTAAAAATCAGTCTTGCACAGTTTTTATTCGCTTAAAATAAATAAAAGAATGAAAAGTGTATGAAAATGAAAAAAAATTCTCATGATGAAGCACAAAACGTCCATAGGGTGGGATGAAGTTTGTTATGGAACTACAAAAATTAATAAAAAAAAAACGAAAAATAATAATCAAAAGAAAAAAAAACGAATGCAAAACTAAAAATAAAAACAATAATTGAAATTTGTAATCCATTTTTATTTAATTCTATAAAAAAACACAAAAATAATAATAATAATAATTAAAAAAAAAATGATGGTAGGTAGTAATAATAAGAAATTAAAAAAAAATAAAGAAACTAAGAAAATTACAAAAGCTAAAATAAATTACAATGTTCGAAGAATATTACATAAAAAAAAAGAACAAAAGAGGTCAAAATGATCAAAATAAAACATAAAATAATAAAACTTATGTGTTTTTAAGAAGTAATAACTTAAATTGGATGGTTCATTCTGCTTACATCTTTTTCGTTTTTGTAATTTCAATAGTCCGGTGTAAACTTACTATAAATTTGTAAATTTATAAATTTTATGATTTGGATATAAATAAATTCTATTGCACGCAATTAAAACTCTAAAAAAATTTCCTAAAAATATAAATATGTAAGTAATAAATAGTTAAATCGTTATAATTAAGGTGTAAATTGAAAATATATAACGCATATATGAAAGCAATAATAGAACTACAAGTATGTTTTCTCTTTGGACAACATAATTATGTCTTGGTACAATTTAAGTGATAATGATAACTATTGAACCCATTTTGCTTCACACAATGTTTAAAAAATAAACTATATAGCATCGCTTTTGAAAGTTTTTTTTTCTTTTTCTTTTTTATTTAGGTACGTTATAAAATAATAAATATTTTTTCTTCGCATAGCTTATTAAATTATCTAGATCTAGTATCTTCTTAATTTTTTTTTTTGCACACGATAAATTAAACAAATCAAAATAGAGAATAAAATCAAAAATAAAGTATGTAGTTACACATTTTTGTAAGCTGCATTTATGAATAAGAAAATTTAAACTTATTACATTCTTGTAGACCTCATACAATTCTTGACTAGAAATTTCTTATATATTTTTAAATATATAGGTATATTTAATAATTTTATTTTTTTTTTTTCTTGAATTATACCTATAAGTTATTTTACAATAAATATTGGAAAAAAAAATATTTTCTTTAATAAAAAACATACATTACTTTGCTACATAGGTTAATCGAAAAAAAGAGAACACCAAATAATAATTTTACGTTAATATTATTAAAGTCAACCAAAGAAATCAACTAAATAGGTTCTTTCATAAAATGTACATGCTAAAATCTGAACCATTCTCAATAAGACTAATAATTGAATTATACCAATAATTTCGTTTAATATTCCTTTGTTTGGTTTGTATCGTAAAGGTACCTTGGTAAATCTAATACTGAAGCAGCCTCAAAATTTGTTAGTCATGCCTGTTCCATTTGCTTGTCGTCGCATACGATTATTGGCCCTTATTGTGATTGTCGATCAGTGATCAATTGTCAATTGCGTCGATTGATTTTTGCTATTCGTAGGCACAAAATTTGTATACTTCCAAGAGGAAGCATCGACCAGACATTTTATAATCGACAAGCGACTGTCAAATAGACAAATATCAATCGCAATCTACAATCACAGTTGTCGATCAACGATCAACTATCGACACTCACAATAGGGGCCACAGTTCTCAATCGATCGACAGTTGTCGATCAACGATTAACTATCGGTACTCACTAGGGGCCAGATTCTTTACAACCGCCACGAAAATTTAGTCATATCCTCGAAAGCAAATGCGAATAAGGATGATTATTTCATTATCTATAAAATTTAAGAATGTTATACAAAAACATGAAAGTACTCACTTCCAGCATAGTATTCGACGACCATTTTCTTTACAATTCCAAAATTTAACAAGTTTTTTTTTATACTGTATACTGTATTGGATTTTCTATGTGATTTTTTTTAGGATATAAATGAAACTGTGTATTTGATGAGAAATCATCCCTGCGATTATGGGTTAATCTAGTGAAATCTTCATTGTGCGATCTACTAATAAATAGTACTAACGAGTGCACAATAGCGATACTTCTATTGCGAACTTCCTTAAATGGAGTAAAACAGATTTTATAAACGCTGATACGTTCACATTATCTCAATCAAGTATCTTTATAATCATTTACATTAGTGGTACACATATTATTAATATTTTGATCGTATTATTAATTTTGTTCTTACGTTAAATTAATCAAATGTAAACAATGATGTCAAGACGTAATTTAAAAGTTAATGCTGTTGATTTCTTTAGTTTCCTTATAAAAAAGATCGTTCTTTATCTACAACAAAATAGAACGGAAATAAGAGCTCAAATTTTAGCGTTAGGCAAAAATTATTTGCTTCTTAATGTAACATGATTTTTTTTAAGCTAGTTTTTAAATTTACTATTCGAAGAATCCCTATTTCAAACAGGTATTCAGAAAAAAAATACAAAATTCTGTACAGTATTCCATACACCCGTGAAAACCCTATTGAACTGATTTTACGTATGTATCAATAATTTTGTTGCTTGATACATTATACGAAGCTTGAACTTGGTTTTTGTGGCTCTACATCTAAAAAAAAAAATATTTTGTAATTAGAGCGGCTTACTTCCGGCCCATCTTCTTGATTAAATAAATAATTATTATTATTATCATCCGTTAATACATAATTGTAATTTGGAGAATTATAATGAGATACTTCCTGCGGATCATACGTATGTCGTTCTACCTACGTTTGTAGGTATCTTAAACAGCATTCATACTAAAAAGAAAACAAAGGGATGATTTGTTAAAAAAATGCCCATTCAAATTGTATGAATAATATTTAAAGAGTGTATTTTATTTACTTCGCTTTGTTGGTTTTGAAGCTCACTTGAAGCACTCGGTTTCCCATGGTGTAACCATTAAGCGCTCGGATTGCCATTGCTGCTTCATCGTAATTTGTCATAGAAACGAATCCATATCCTTTGCACTGGTTTGTAGCTGGATCTTTTACAATTTTTACGCTTTGAACTGCGCCGAAAGGTCCAAACAATTGCCATAATGCACTTTCTTCACTTTCGGGGGCAAGGTTGTAGATGAAAATGGGGTACGCACCACCTGGACCCGTTGCTAATGTGGTTGCCGCAGCGGCCGCAGCTGCGCCCAAGCCATTTGGAATCATAACATCAAGCATATCACCAGCCATAGGTGAAAAACGAGCAAGCCCCTTATTTACTGGAGTGTGCATAGCGCCTCCAATGCGACGAACAAGTTGTGGGTTTAGAAATGCTGGAATTTGTGGCTGAATAATTTTACTTGTACTGCCCGGAGTGTTTGAGAATTTAACAACAATAGGATCTGTACAGTTTTTCGGTGTGGTTCCATTTAGGGCAATAATTGCACGCGTGGCTTCTTCTCGTTTATCAAATCGTATAAAGCCAACTCCCTTTGTTTGGTTATCGCTACCAGCGTTTTGAAGAATTCTTGATGTAATAATTGTTCCAAATGGTGAAAATACAGCTTCAAGTTCAGGTTGGCTCATAGATTTTGGTAGTCCAGAAACATATAAATTAGCTCCTTTGATTGCATCGGAGCTGGGACGTGCAAATGAGACTTTTATCGTTTTATTCTGCAATCGCAACCCATTCAAGACATTTACAGCTTGCTCTGCATCTTGTGGACGCATATAGTTTACAAAGCCATAGCCCAAGCTTTGGCCTTTGGGGGAATTTTGTGGATTTAAGGGATCGATAAAAGCTTGTGACTTATCCCTAATCAATTTTACACTCTCAATCTCACCGATACTAGAAAACAAAGCTCGAATCTCATCTTCAGTCATTGTTTGCGGCAAATAATTCACAATTAAATTTGTCCGTGTTTCTCCTGTATCCATTTTGCCATTTTGACTTATTGGAGATTTTGGTTGTTGAAGCTGTTGGGAAACTGCAGCCGCGGCAGCAGCAACGGCTTGCTGGTTTTGCTGCTGTTGTACTTGCATGATAGCCTGCTGAACTTGCTGTTGTTGCTGCTGAAGCTGCTGCTGAATTTGTATCTGCTGCTGGGCTTGAGTTACTTGCTGGCTTGCTCCTTGTATTATTGTTTGAGCTTCAACACCAGGAGCGTTTGTCATCATGAGGAACAATTGATGAGATTAAATTTTTTTTTTAACTTTTTTTCTTGTAGCGTTGGGAAAACTAATGCCAGCAAACGAACAGGAAAAGATAGAAAGAGAAAGGGACAAATGATGGCTGGCGATCAATTTATTGATTTTCTTTTTTTCTATTCCCAAGAGAGCTAGGGTACACAATTTTTCTTAAAAAAAAAAAAAATTGCACAATGCCAATATAGTTATTTATTATTAAAAAATTCTACCTTTTGAGTGTCTCGTATTATTAAAAAAATTAGCACAAACTATTAATTGAAAAAGCGCTGAACAAAATGACAAAATCCAACTTTTAATCAGTTTTTATCTTTTCTTGGGTATATCTGTTATGTACTTTTTTTTTTAATTATATTTTTAGATACCGCACTTTTTAATTTTGTTTACACATAACAAAATTTACAAATTTATATTAAATAGAATTACTTAGCTTGCAAAAAAACACCCAACAAAATTACACTACGAAGATTTCCACACGAATGAAGGAAAAGCCAAAATGGTGACTAGAAATTTAATTTCCCCCCTTTAGTATGTAACACACAGATACAAGATTTTCTTTTTCTCTCACGCTATGAATGCGCAAGCCGAGTATGTATTCCTATAAGGTACGTACAGTGAAAACTGAAAAGCCATTAAATCCATCAAGCCGCACACCACTACCACCATGAGGTTATGAATTTCCAAACAATCAAATTATTTGTTTCACTTTTTCACTTTGAGTTTAAAAGAGACAGCATGTAGTCGTATCTTTCGAAAAAAAAATCCACATGCATATATACGTACATATTCAATGGTGGAAGCCGGCCGAAAGAGATAAATAACATGCTCGGCGCGTGTTCATAGATTCAGATTCAGATACAAAAATTAAATGCATACAGAATGCAAAACAATGTACTAAAAAAGTACTAAATCAGCAGGTTTTCATTTTCGAATTCCGAATTTCAGTGAAACAATCTATAGAAATTATATTTTATGAAAGAACAAGGTTGATGCGATATACCTAATCTATTTAATTTCATAATTTATATACTCGTTTAAAATAAATGTTTTTCTTTTTAAGCTAACATCGAATAGGTATATCTATGCAAATTCCACACATTTCGATTTCGAAATCTAGAAAAAAATAAATTAAAATAATGATAAATAAGGAAAATAAAAATATTTGTAAAGCTTAGCTTCACTGTGAGTTATGGTTTGACAGTAATTTTATAGCGTTGGGATTCAACAAACTAATGTCGTTTTCGGTTGGTCGTCCAGACCCGTCCGGAAGCAATCAGAACGTTCGATTGGTACTCAACTGACAGTACTTCTACTGAAAAGAAGAGAAATTTGCTTCTGGATTTGAATTTAGAATCGCGGAGAGTTCTTCCGGACGGTTCTGGACGACCAACCGAAAACGACATAAACTAAACTTGATAGGATCTATCCGAACGTCAGATTAGATTGCCAAGTGCGGTCATATAATGACCATTTCTGATAGTTTTCGCTGTAAAAATAAGGTCATTCAACGGGCATTTATCGCAACTTCTGGTGAGCTAGTAACCACACATGGAAATAATGATTTAGACATATGGAAATGACCAAATACGCAGGTTTTAGTGTAATCTAACAATTAGTACGAATGCCAGCATAATGCCCATAATGCTCCATTCTGTGCAGTTTATCGAAATTAGGTGATGGTTTACTGTCAGTTTTCGAAAGCAAATTGTCTTGTTGTCATCGGTCAAGAGTGCATCAGTTTTTTCTTGTTATTTTGGTTTTTTTTCGGGTTAGACAGATACATCTTTTGCGTTAATGGTTGGTTTTATTGTGTTACATATTTAATTCGGTATAAAATAGTTCCTTTGTCTTGTTATTGCAATTTAGTTAATGAAAACTTTTCCCTGTTTATTGTATACTAAATTGCTATCATTTGTTTTCTGCGAATTATTTGTAATTTTAAGTAGGTAATTATCTATCATTTAATAAAATTAAGATATTTTAAATAATAAAAGACACTAGCGTAACGATACAGTGGTTGGCACCCATTAGGAAATTTTGACTTTAAACAAGCGTAGATTTGTTAGGTATTTTAAGCGCGATTTAAAATTTAATTTAATTAAAATTTAAAAATTTAATTTTCGAGTTTAGGGGTTTCAATTTGGAATTAAGTAGATTATAAAAAATGCATCTCAAAACCTACCTATAAAATCTGGAACAGCGCAAATCGCTATTGAACAGAGAGTTGCCAACTACTGTATCTAAAAAAGGGGTGCCAGCTACTGTATCCGTTACGCTATACGCCTTATGCTGGGTTTCCACTTGTCGATTTGAAATTGATAATCGACGTATTTTTTATGCCAATTAAAAAATTGGCAAGTGGAAATGCCGAACATTTTCTTGTCAATGAATTGACAAACAGCGTTTGCCAATAACTAAAAAAGAATTTGATTGAGAAGTGGGAATAGCTGATAATTGTCAAACAAAATGTCACTTTGTCTATAACTGACAGTGAAAATTAATTGGCATCAATTTCATAAGTTTGTCAATCAAAACGATTTTCTTGCCAATAATTGGCATAAGTGGAAATTAACTGACGCTGGTTTCGTTCAATGACATAAACACGAGAACTGTCAAACTTTGTCAATCAACCGACATGTGGAAACCCACCTTTAGATATAGAAAAGTATACATTATTATCTACAAAAAACATTCTCATAATTGCTGGTGCCTTATACTTTTTAGTATTACAATACAAAAAAAATATAAAAAAATATAAATTGCTATATTACCTAAAATAAAATATTTTGTATAATTTTCTTTTTAGTTTACCTGCATCCGAATTGATTTACATTGGTTTAAGGGACATTGACCCTGAGGAGGCATACATTTTAAATAAACTTGGAATTAAGTTTTTTGCAATGGATGTAAGTCGATAGATACATTTATGTACCTACCTAACTATTTATAGTAGTGGGTGTCTAACCTACTTACATTTATATAATTGTTTTTATAAAATTTAATTATTTTTTTTAAAGGCGGTTGACAAATTTGGAATATCGAAAGTCATTGAGATGTCTCTTGACTCGATCAATCCGAGCAATAAGCTGCATATAAGTTTCGATATTGATGCATTAGATGTTAGTTTCGCGCCAAGCACTGGAACTCCAGTTTTTGGTGGACTTTCTTTACGGGAGAGTTTATACATTGTGGAAAAGCTTTGCGATACTAATCGTGTGGAGTGCTTTGATTTGGTAGAGATAAATCCGCGCATTGGAACGAGAGAAGACATCAGTCTCACTTTGGATGCAGGAAAAGAAATTATAAAATCTTTTTCGGGATATAGAAGATCTGGCAATATTAAAAAAATAAGAAATGACATTTTGTTATAAAAAAATTATTGTATTAATTTATATATGCTGGTTTTAGCGTAAGACTAAAATTGATACCTTAATAAATAAAAAATACTGTAAGTTTTTATTTTGTTTAATAAAATGTATTTTTATATTCTTATACCTACATCTTAAAAATTTCTTTTAATGCCATACCATGTTCTTTAGTAGATGACTAAAGAAATTAATTTGCTGAAGAAGGCGTCTCAGCATTAAGTGAATCGATGATTCACTTGAGGATTAATACAAAAGACACAATAGAATTTCGTTCACGTTATAAATTCTTTATTCGTTGTTAACTGCCAAATCATATCATTAAACTGTTCAAATAAGATGAGGATAAACCATTACTTACATACCTACTGACTTACTTACTAGGTGGCGCTACAGTCTGTTGTGCACCGGGGCCTTAACCAAAAACTAATGTTCAGTTAACCCGATCTTTGGCTAACCGTCTCCAGTTTCGCACTACAAGTTCGTTACGGTCCCCTTCCACTTTTGGAATATTTTTTGTTGAGAAAATAAGAATAACAACAACCCATAGACACAGTCACTTTGGAATGATAGCTATTTCATCATCCGGATTAGACTTCTTCTTTAACAACTGATTGTTGTTGTATAGTTTGAATTCTGACTCCGCATATAATCCACTTGGGTCACTTGGACAGACATTTTTGCTTTCCCCTTTCAGGAAATTAACCTTGCATATCGATTTGTCGGAAGGTATAAAATAAAACAAATCCAGAGGTATCTCATACGAGTACATACCGGCCAGGGTTACCTCGGAAAATTTTTGTAAAGTGTCCAAAAAGGTGTCCGCGAGGTAAAAAAGTGTCCCATACAAATTTATATTCAAACAAAATGACATTAGAAAGGAAAATTGTGTCTAATTATTTGATTCTAGTTTGGGTTATATTTTTTGAGTAGGTATGTTGGCCATTTCTGCCAGTCTATTATAATGAACCAACAAATTAAGTCTTTCATAGTAGGTAAACGTATTCTTAGTTCACAACATTAATTTGTAATTGCCTGTCTAGTATAAATAATTAAAGGTCCCTCGAACTCGAACGGGCTAATATGTCAGAAATCAGTATACATAAATCCATGCAGAAAAACTTGCAGACCTTCGCTATGTGTGTGAACAGAGAACATTTGGGAATTCAAATACAAAGATACAATTCATGTCAAAGATAAGAGGTAATTTTTTACACAAATTATATGTTTATTACACAAGTAACAAGTTCTTAAATTCCAAAAAGGTGTCCAAATTCGGCTATTTTTAAAAAGAGGTGTCCTGGTGTCCGAAAAAGTGTCTAATTGACACTAAGTTATCCCAAAGATAACCCTGCATACCGGCAAACATTGCCCGCGTTCCATTGACCGCTAGATGACTAGCGCGCATGCCAAACTCCATATAAAAAAAACTGACATTTCATCATTTGCGCTAGAGCTCTAGCACATATTGTGGAATGTCTTTTTTTTTTTATATGAAGTTTGGCATGCCGCTAGTCATCTAGCGGTCAATGGAACACGGGCATTGGCATACTATTAGTGAAGTGTCAGTTTCATACAAGCCTGCGAGGAAAAATGAAGCAAACATAAGCACTAGCCCTTTTGGTTCAGTGCGGGGAATATATGAAACCTGCGGGCTCCATTGTTACTTTTTACATAGAACACTGTAGAAACATTGTCACTGTGCAAAAAAAAAGATTTATTTAAATTATTTCAAACTTTCCATAACAGATGGCACACTCAGCGTCAGCACTCAAACAATATCGCACGAATTTCTCGATGGCATTTGAGTATTTTCGCGTCTCTCCACCAAAATGCTATAAAAAAAAACTACCTAATGAATATTTTCTCAAATTTATTTTTTTATTTGAAAGTACAATCCTTCCAGTTAATAATGGAAAATAATTTCATTCAAATGGCTGCCTCGGCTGGCCATGCAGTAGCCTACACGATCGGTACAATTTTGAAGCACATTATCGATTGTGTGCAGCTGTATTTCACCAATGGCTTCACGAATATTGTCTTTTAAAGCGTCAATTGTCTCTGGCATGTCGGCGTAACACTTATCTTTTACAGCACCCCACAAATAACGGTGTCAAATCGCAGCTCCGCGGTGGCCAAACGACATCAGCTCTGCGGCTGATAATGCGATCTTCAAAAACAGGGCGCAAAACATCGAGTGTAGCTTCGGTTGTGTGGCACGTAGCGCCGTCCTGTTGAAACCAAATGTTGCCAATATCCTCCTCTTCAATTTTTGTGAACAAAAATTCGTTCAACATGGCCCGATAACGATCGCCATTGACTGTAACGGCCACTCCTTGCTCATTTTCGAAGAAAAATTACCCAATTATGCCTCTGGACCAAAATTTGCCACAGCAGCAATTTTCTCGGGTGTACGCACTGTTTTAGGTTTTCACGCTTTGGTTTATCGATGAGGATGCCAGTTTCTTTCACTTTTTTCACAAGATTACAAACATACGGAGCTGATGGTGCTTCTCTTCTTCCAAAATCCGCACGCAATTTTCGCACACATTCTGCAACATTACCATGATTTTCAAAGTAGTCGCAATATTTCCCAGCGTTGTTCAAATGTTCAAGCGTATACACAACCATATTCGCTCAGCGGAAGGATAAAACTAATTTTCTCTTAAATCAGACATGAGCTAAGTGTTACCATTCGCGGAATAAGCACTAGTTGAAAAAAAAAAAACGTTAGATGGCGGACCCTTTAGTATGTCAATTCCGGCAAACTTCCTGGGGAGCGATGTATAAATTAGAATTTATTGCGCACGACTTTAAAATAGAAAAAATATAACCAAAACAAAGGTTGCTAATCCTATAAGAGGCAGTCCAGATCCAGAGTCGGACACGGCGGAATTCGAGGCGATGCAAACAACTGGAGTCTTATATTTATTTAAGACCTATTTATGTTTTATGCATAATGTTTTCAAAACATGTAAGAGAAATATAAATTTTCTGTTAACCTTATAGGTAGGTACTAAGACTAATTATGTTTAATTTAATATATTAAATACATTTTACCACCACAGTTAGCGTAATGGAGTTAACACCCTTTTTTTTTGGTTTAGCAGTTGGCACCTCTCTATTCAATATGATTTACTCTATTCCAGTTAATTTTTTCGATAAAGGTTTTGTTGTTTTCCAAAAATATTTATTCGTAATATTTTCCAGTAGTTTTTATATTAAAAGCTAGTTCTTCAGTCAATATTTATAAATAAAAGTTTAAAGTTTATGATGATGATGATGAAGTTTAAAATTTTTAATTTTTTTAGTATAAAATCTTGTGAATTTGAATAAGGACTTCGAATTCCGTAGGTAAATATTTTTTTTGTGAAATTCTCAAAATAAGTACAAAAACTTTAGCTATTTTAAATAACAAGTAATTAAATATTTTTAATTTAGGTTAAAATATTCAAATTATAGCTATATCAAAAAAAAAAAAAAAAACAATAGATTCCATATTGGAAAGGGGGTGCCAATAACTTGTTCATATGAGACTATAGTTGTTGGCACTGCCAATAACAGTCCTTTTGATGTTAGATTTTGATGTTTTAGATTTTTGAAAATGTTTAACGAGAAGAAAACTTATGATGCAGATCGGTTTCAACTATAGCTCTTTGAGCAATAAAAAGTGTAGGTACAGATTTCAAAGAAGAGAGCTTCGGAAGTTTGCGGCTTACCAAGATTAGCTATTCAATTTCGACTTGATGCCATTTTTACTCAGTCGGAAGAGATGGAGAAATGCATTTATATACTTTTTTTATTTTTTAAAGTTATCAAAGTATTTTTTATTAATTTAAAATAAAGAAACATTAAATGCATTTTAATAAATCGCTACCTATAATTTTATCATCATTTTTGGGTGCAAACAACTGTAGTTCCGTAGAGTAGGTACCAACTTCTGTACAGGGGTGCCAACTACTACTATATTTTTTTAGAGCTGTATAATCCATTGAATTCCAAATTGAAACCCCTAAACTCGAAAAATAATTTTGAAATGCATAGTTTTGTTCATACAGTATTTTGAAAATTGAATTTTGACCATACAGTATTTCAACCTACTAAACCCTTTCTTTCAAGACGATAGAGGTGGTGCAGTTGAAAATGATTTGTTTTCTTTTTCAAGGTCGGAGCATTTCATTCCGTAGTCGACTTAAATGTGTATCTATTGCATATATGTACATATAGAATGTGTATAAAATACATTCTTCCTAAGTATACAATTGGACGCTATAGGTCACGAAAGTTGTTTGTCTAATTCTAATCTTTTCAGGCGTGCTGAATAAAGAACGCAGACACACAATGACCCATATAAAAAGACTCAAAAAAGTACAAAGAGATAGGTCGTATATATAAATACTTACATAATGTAAGATCGTACTCAAAGAAAAGCTGTCTAGGACGTTCTACTAAGTTTTCACTTCTTTGTTTAACCAATTATTTTGGAAAGTTCTATATTTTAGAGAGCTAAAACTAATATGCGCATGTTTATTCATTTGAATCTTTTTTATTCCAGTGCGGCTAGTTTGGCACTTTTAGTATCCAGAATTCAAATACAGTTGATAATTTAAACTTGGAGAGGTTTGGCGGAACTCAGAACTTAATTGTTTGGTTATTATTTAAAGTGTGCGTTTTAAATATTAAATTGGTGTTTTTATTTTACGTTACTTTATCCATTGTTGAAAAGTGTTTTTTTCTATTTAATGTTGTCTTTTTTTATGAACTGTTAAGTTTAAAACAAGAGTGAAACTGTGGGTTATTTTATATGAAACGAAGAGCTCGTACTTTCGAATATGTGTTCCCAATTATGTGAACATCGCACTTACGTTTATACTCGCATATAAGTTTTCATCAAAACCATTTAAAGCGATCCTTGAAAGTGTCTACTTACCGTTATTTGCGAATTTGTAAAATAAAAAAAAAAGTATCCTGTATTATTGAGGTTTCTGAAAAACGTTAAGCTAATTTCAGACAATTGACAGGCAGCATCTGTCAATGAGCTTACAATTGCCAACCACCTTACATTGCCAAATTGTCCAATTACGAATTCCTCGGCATTGGTCAACCTGTCGAAAACAAAGACCGACATGGAGTATAGTAGCTGTAGAAATCTATTTCCACAACCAAATGATTTTGGTCAGTATACCCAGATCTGATGACCAATAGATAAGTATATCTACTCTCGGTCGAAAAAAGTCTGTACCAAAAATCATAGATACTCAAAATTCTGTAGGTTCCAAATTTGTAAGAATTTTTTTATTCACAAGGCGAACAATAATATGAATGTTGCCTATAAATATATTATTCGTCGTCATTACATACCTTGTGCACTATGAACTGAAATCTTATTTATATGTACCAATACTGATACAGCCAGTAAAATCTTTAAATACGTAGATAATTTATCCTGGCAAGCGATTTATCCCAAAAGTTGTGACTGTTTCTTCAGGAAATAGTAGAAATGAATAATTTGTATTAAATTACATTTCACGAATAAAATTTATTTCAGTGTGATAATGCGGTTTCCCAAATGTTTTTGATTGAAGAAAAAACGCGTTCGACTGGTTGATTTGAGTGACCATTCGGAAAATTAAATAAACTGTCCAAATCTGTACCAATTTTTTAAATCTTTACCATGGGTCCAAAATCCGTACTGTAAGTACAGATTAAATTTGTTCGGTTGGTATGTTTAAGGTTAGAGAGTTCATAACCGTCAATATTATTTGAATAAATCATTCAAATCACAAACCAGAGAGATTTTGATTTGTGATTCAAATGGTCCACAATTTATTATCTGCTGCAAAATGACTTAACAAGTGGTCATTATTAACTTGTGGGCGCAGTATCGCAGTGGTTAGTGTGCTCAAGGATCGATCCCCGGAAAAACATAGATATCCCGGCAAAATGTGTTTGGCATCCTATTGGAGAAAACAAACCAAAAATTATATGATCGTAAGTGAAGCGCTGGCTTTTAGAAGTATTAGCCAAGAAATGGTTTCAAGTTCTTTTTGTATTGATTTAGATTTATGACTATTATGGCAAGTTGATCGAGTCAGGATTAGGAGATAAGCAGTGTGGTTTTCGTCCCGGCAGAAGCACAAACGACTCACTCTCAGAATTGTACTTGAGAAGGCTTGGGAGTATGCTACATCTGTTTACGCATGCTTTGTAGATTTGAAGAAAGCATACGACCGAGTCTCTCGAGGTAAACTCTGGAGTGTATTACAGGAGTATGGAATTGGCGGTTTTCTCTTGAAAGCCATTCAATCTCTTTACACAAACTGTAAAATCTGTGTTCGGGTAAACGGCGTTAAATCAATACTTTTCACCGTGGGCGTTGTACTTCGCCAGGGATGCGTCTTGTCTCCCCAAACTGAAATCTCCAAGTCAATATCCCCAAACCCAAATTCGGGGTGGATTTTGGTCATGTTAAACGCACGTGCCCAACCAGGATCCCACGACGTGCCATATGGATCCGTACCATCAGGCAGGCGTCCTCTAGGTAGACCCAGGATGAGATGCTTAGATCAAGTTCATAATCTCTCCCTTGCCCTTGATGATTTGAGTCGATGGCGGAGAATCGAGAGCTATGAACGGTCCATTTGAGCAACGACCCACTTAATGGACAAGCGGACCATTGAAAATTAATGAATGAATGAATTGAAATTGAAAATTAATGGCAAGTTGAATGAAATAAGGTCATGAAAAAGTCCCCCTTAAAAGAGGCCATCGCCAATAGTTCAAGAAAAATTTCCGAAATCGGAGAAATAGTTTTTTGTTTTATTTCTTATAGATATATAGAGTACCTACACAAACCGATGTGAAAAATAAAAATGTTTCCATACAAACTTTGACAACCCCCTTTAAGGGTAGAATCTCAAAATATCCTTCCTTATTCCTTCTATTGTATCTCCATTATTTCTAGGGCAAAGGGTTTGGACTGGGTTGATGAGTCCAGTAAGGGAATGAATGAATGAATGAATCGTAATCTCCATTTTTATGTATGAGAAGGTTATAGGAATACACCATGCCATCCCACATTAAGTTGTTTTCTTTAATATAAAGCGATTCACCGTTGCAAGCCATGTGGTCATCATAGAACTATTCACAGCATTTTTTTTATAAACTGCTAAAATATTCATACATTCTATGAAGAATTTAAATTTAGCGCGCACTGTAAACAAATTGTTTCCATTCTGGGCAATTAAGATAAAACACAGGTATGAATGTATAGACCATTCCAAATCACTTAACGCCAGAACTCCATTAGCAAACCAGTGTTTTTTTTTTTTTTTTTTTTTTTTTTGTCGGAGGTTGTTACTATCCGATGGAGCACTCAGACACAACTACTGGTCCATTGTACTGCCAAACAGACACCTTACATTGCTGTACTTAGTTTTCCCGTCTTTCGAAGAAAGATGAGAAGGAGCTTCAGTGATGAAGAGCTTAGATGTTCGGCACTCACCACGTCAGCCCCAAAGATCCGCCACCTGATGCGAGCAAAGGCAGGACAACTACAGAGGAAGTGCTCCGCTGTATCTTCATCCTCTCCACAAGCAGGACAGATGGTGGTGTTGCTCAAGCCCAACACATTTAAGTGTTTGGCAAAAGCTTGGTGGCCCGAAAGAACGCCCACAAGAAGTCTGCAGTCGATTCTCCTGAGAGACAGAAGGAAAGACGAGGACCTCTTGCAGATGTCCGGACGCAGTCGTTTGGTCTGTCTACACCCAGCACAGTCACGCCAACGACGCTCGTGTTCACGAGAAACCCAAGTATCAATGGATGACCTAACCACAGATGCAGGCAAACCCAACGCAGGTTCAGGTCCTAAGAAATCTTCTTCTGAACCCAACCTGGCCAGCTCGTCAGCGATCTCGTTTCCCTGGATACCAGTGTGACCTGGAACCCAAACAAGTTTGACCGTGTTTAGCCTACCGACCAAGTTCAGAGAAAGCTTGAGTTCGAGCACTAACTTGGACGAGGTAAGAGGGTTGAGCAGCGCTTTTAAAGCAGCTTGGCTATCACTGCAAACGCATATGCTTCTAGCCCTCCACCTGTTTGTCACAATATAGCGCATAGCCATAAGGATAGCGAAAATCTCCGCCTGGAAGACAGTCGCATGGTTACCCAAGGGGTAGTGTAGTCTAATGTTCTCGCTTTCCACGAAGACTCCAGAACCAGACCCCTGTCCGGTTTTAGAGCCATCCGTGAATACACGATGGCATTCCTTCCCTGGCGCCGAGTCTGGCCGAAGCCATTCTGTTGCCTGAGGAAAGTTGACGTGGTAGTTTTGTCGCAGTAGGATTTCTGGTGTCATTGCGTCAGACGGCATATCCATAAGACAGGGGTCAAAGGATAATTCTCGCACAAGTTCTTCAAAATTCCAATGCGCGTGGTACCAAAAGCCACCTCTCTTTAACCGAGAGATGGTTTTCAGCGTACACCCCATGATAAAAATATCAAGGGGGGGGAGGTTCATCAAAGCATCTAGAGCAGAGCCCGGAGTGCTGGGGAAGGCCCCTGTGCAGCCAAGGCAAACCGTTCTTTGGAGTTTGGCGAAAGAGGCCATAACACGTTTCCGCGAAAGCCTGTTCCACCACACAACCGATGCATATGAGAGAAGTGGTCTTACCATTGCCGTATAGATCCATAGGACCCTTTTAGGAGATAAGCCCCATGTCTTCCCAAAAGCGCCTTTGCACTGCCAGAAAGTCGACAGCGCTTTATCGGTTTTTGATTCAACATGCTTGGACCAAAGAAGTTTTCTATCGAGGATTACTCCCAGATATTTGACTTCATCAGAAATCGGAATTGTGACACCTTTTAGCACAAGTTGAGACAGACCAGTGATATTCCTCCTTCTCGTGAAGAGAACAACCGTAGTTTTAAGAGGGTTCACTGAAAGCCCATTCATTGTGCACCAATCATCGATCAAACCCAAGGATCTCTGCGCCAGAGAGCAGATAGTCCCAAGGTCTGAACCGACAGACAGAACGGCGACATCGTCCGCGTATGCTTGTGTATAGGTTCCAGGAAGATTGAGAGTTGTCAGCAGAGAGTCTACTACCATGCACCATAAAAGGGGAGACAAAACACCACCTTGAGGGCAGCCCCTGTTTACCCCTGTCATGACGCATTTGCCACAATCAGCCTCGGCAATCAACGTCCTGTGCATTAGCATTGCTTTAATCCACAACACCAATGTTTCATCTATACCGTGATGTCTGGCTGCATTGCACATGCTATCAAAGGTCGCATTATCAAAAGCACCCTCAATATCGACGAAAATACCCAACGCGTACTCCTTCCGATCAAGAGCACTTTCGATCCTACCAACGAGGTTCTGAAGCGCAGTTTCACAGGATTTTCCGCGTTGATAAGCATGTTGCGTCTCAGAAAGAGGATGCAATCGAAGAGCAACATTGCGCATGTGCAGCTCAACCAGTCTCTCCAAGCTTTTCAGCAAGAAGGAAGACAGACTTATGGGTCTGAAACTTTTGGCGAGAGTATAGTCAGTCTTACCGATTTTTGGTATGAACACGACTTTAACCATACGCCAAAGGGAAGGTATGTAGGCCAAGGCCAAGCTAGCGGTGAAAATTCTTTTCAACGTCGGCATCAGCTGACTAAAACCTTGTTTCAGCATAGCCGGGTAAATTCCATCTGGACCAGGTGACTTGAAGCTGTCAAATGATGCAATTGCATATTTAATAGCGTCATCCGTCACCACTCTGGATGCAATATACCAGCTGCGCCGCGTGGAGTTTGTCAGTTCCGTAGTGACCACCGTTACCGGTACCACTGAAGAATGCGTAGTGATCTGATTTCCCGGGAAGTGAGTCTCCAGCAGAAGACTAAAAGTCTCCGCCTTTGTCTCAGTGTAGGTGCCATCAGATTTTTGGAGCGATTCCAGTTTACTTGGTCCGTCCCTTTTGAGGACTTTAACAAGCCTACTGGTTGCACTTAGTGATTCGACCTCCTCACAAAATTTCCTATAAGAGTCATTTTTCGATTTTCGAATTAGTCTCTTAAATTCTTTTTGTTTCGATCGATAGAGATTCCAGTCTTCCTCCAAGTTGGTTTTTAAAGACCGATTTAGAAGCTTCCTGGTTTCTCTACGAATACACTGTAGTTCGGTGTTCCACCAAGGTACCGGTTTTCTACAGGAGTTTTTTGTAACCGGACACGCTTGTTCAAAACAACGGATAAGGACGCTGTTCAGCTCCTGAGCAGACCTCTCTACCCTTTGTATTGATCTTAATTTAAGTGGAACTTTAACAGAGTTGCCAAGTTCCTCCCTAAACCGTGCCCAGTTCGTTTTTCTCGGATTTCTCCTCTCTTGCGAAGGCGAAACTTCACAGTAGATTTGAAATTCGATGTATCGATGATCTGACAAAGTGCTATCTGGCGATACCTTCCAATTTTTGATAGACTTGGAGTGCCTGTTGGACAGAGTAATATCGATTACTTGCTGTCTCCTGGCTGTAACAAATGTAGGTCGACAACCCACATTGTTGATGGTGATGTCAGACGAGAGGATGAAGTCCAGAAGACGATCTCCACGTATATTACATTTGCTGCTGCCCCAAACAGTGTTTTGGGCATTAGCGTCGCAACATAGGATAAGACCAATCTTTTTAGACTCGCAGTACTCTATGAGCTCAACAACTGCCTTTGGTGGTGGAGGAGTTAGAGAGTCATAGGGAAAGTAAGCCGATGCAACAACAAAGGTTTCCCAATTGCCGTTTGCATGGTAAGTGATATCTGCAGCAACCAAATCTTGGCCACAAAACCGTTCGATTTTAACTGCCGTGAGGGATTTCGATACAACAAGACATGTCCTAGGTCTCTCGGACAGTTTGTCGTAAAGAACGTGGTGAGAACCGCTCAATTCACTCAGGCCACAAATGCGATTTTTCCACACCCATGGTTCCTGGATGGATGTTATGCGGTTTTTTGTCCTACTGACAGCAAGTCTCCTACTTAGAAGAGCGGTAGCAGCCTTGCAGTGCTGTAGATTGATCTGAGTAAACAAAATGGATGTAAACTCTGGTGTACGAACTGCCAAAGAGGAGACAGCGGCATCCTTATAAGACGGCCTCTGATCTCGCACCTCAGCTGTTCTGCGTTCAAAACTATCTCTCTGACCGTCAGAGCCATCCGCGACGACAAAGTTCTGTCCGCTGGTACTGAAACCTGAATTGATTTCAGCACCTGCATCATTCATTACCAGTGCACGGGCAGCTCCAACGATTGGAGAGCCTGGGGAGCTCTCGCCTGTAGGTGAGATCGCGACGTCCAGTTTCCGTCCGCCAGTACTACTTCCATTGCTGGTAGTAGCACCGGCTTCATTTGGAGACCGTGCACGAACAGACTCACAGACTTGAGTGGGGTTTATTCTCTTTTTGAGCTTGGGTCGCTTCTTCTTGCTTTTCGGGTTAGCAGAAGAGGAGGCAGTGCCCGATCCAAGGGGTTGGTTAGTTTCAGTTGTTGAGACCTCCACCGACCTGTTCCTTTTCAAAGGCACCGCCGAAGAGCTGAAAGAAGTGCTAGCGCCTTTAGCAGATAGAGCATCTTTGCGCCGCAGGTCCATCAGCTTCTTTCTTTTCCTCTTCCGCTGTCCCTTAGACAGGCGCAGCTCAAGGACCGCCTCATCAGGAGCTCGTTCAACCATGAAGGTATCCCGTGTCTGACCGTCAGTAGCAGTGCAGTGAGCCACAGCTTGTCTCATGCTCAGTCTGCCGAGTGAATCGGACATAGAGCTGCATGAGTCGCATGTGGGTTCGGGTATGAATGTTGGGGCCTCCAGAATCCGTGCCCCGGCCGTAGTCGAGAAGACTACGGATGGATTATGGCTATTGCCATTACCACCTGGAGTAGACAGTTCCGTATGGTTCTCCATTCATATCCAGTTTTGAGTGTTAACCACTGGCTCCTGTGGGTGGGATTTACTGAGGATAGGCTAGCCGTTACCTCAAACCCGAAAACCAGTGTTACTCACACAACTTTAGTTGAAATGGTTTGGAACGGGCTATATACCAACGTCAACATGATCGTGGAGAGCCATAGGAATTTGGCAAAGATAGCTACACATAGCTATATATTTTGATCCATGTGATTTGAGTAGTATACTTGGGACTACACATCTACAGAGTATGTTCTATCTAAAAAAAAACATCTCAAATAATTCATGAGAGAAGTATTCAAAAAGAACATTATTTATACTACACCTTCCATCACATAATGATTCTTATAGAAAGAGAACAATAGGATTTAACAAAGCATATTATCTAGGTAGTGTTGCTAAATTAATTTATGTATGTCCTTGCAATTTGTTGAAGACCTAGCAATAATTTTCTTGTAGATGAGTATATTGGTATTGACTTTATTTAAATTTATCGATAGATACCAGCTATAAAGATGTCAAAGAATGCATGACACGCAGATGACGACTAGATGACAGCATTTTTTGACATCAGGCGGATAACCGATTAATCAATCGTAACATTAGTAAGTTCCATTTCTTTATTTATTTATAAAAATAGTCATATTAACAAATTATTAATTGTTTTTTATTAGGTAATTTATTGTATCTTTTAAAACTTCAGATGCGTGTCATTATTTTGTTTCAGTTGATCGATTGTTGATTAATCTACTGACATATGTAGGTATATGTAGTTAAACTTACTGACTATTCTATGCTGCGCACGTATTCGACATTAATGCAGGGACACACAAATCTGGTGGAAATAATACTTCATAATGACAAATACTTTGAAGAGAATTGTTTTTCTTCAAAGTTGTTTGTTTTCAATCGGTATGTAAAAAACACCTAACTAACTAACCTAACCTAACTTAAATGTAGAGACAGACTCGAAAAAGTTAAGGCTAGACGGAAAAGTTAAGAAGGTTTCAAATTCAACGGAGTGTCTCTAAAAAGTGGAGTTTTGGCTTAAATTTTTCAAGTCATTGGAAAAGTTAAGAATTCACAAATTTTTGCACCCAAAAACAAACTACTACTTAATTTTTCGAGTCTTTACTGTGCTTGTGTTATAAGATTCGACCTTTAGATTACTGACCCAAACCCCCCGCGGTTCTCTGACAGAAAAATATATTAATATAGGCAGTTATGCTTTACGAAAAACATGCAACTATATTATAAACTTTTTTACTAAAAACGTATTACCGTTATCAAAGAAGATTTTATGTCACTACGCGGCACTATAAAAATCATTTTTACTGTCTAGATTAAATTTAACTCACAATAGCAAAATTTTGCATACAAATTTCTATTGTGATTATTGTGCCCTAGAAAATGTGAAGGTTAAAAATAATTATTATTCGGAAGGCTAACTCTCTCCGCCTTATTAGTACCACGCTTTGTCTACCTAAACTATGAGCCTATATTAACTTTTAGCCTGCTCCTTGAATATTTTGTAGATCACAATAGATAACTAAATTTTAACCTGTGTATTAAAAATTATTATTTGTATAGCGCTCTGTATTGACATCAGCGTGGTTCTTTAAATGAAATAATAACTCTTGCCAATCGCTGTTCCTACAGGCTAAGATGCCAATTGGATAGCATATCCGTTTAAAAGGCAAAATCAAACTATTTTTATTGCTCATTTTTAGTGTCCATGTTAAGTTCAAAGATCTCACAGTAGCGATTTTCCATATGAAATGATCTATTGTGATCTACAACATACTTAAACTGAAGGTTAAAAATGGTTATAATTAGTGAGACCCTAAGTTGGATTGTTCTCTACAAATTATTTTTGACTGGCGCCAGTAGACCACTTGCAAAATTGGCTTCTTTAATCTTGGGTGGTAGAGGTTACGTGTTCAACACGAACCAATACTATGAAACGATTCAAAGCTCTGTTCAGATCTCAGCTCTGAACTTACTTACTTACTTAGATCGCGCTACAGTCCGGGGTGGACCTGGGCCTCAACCAACACGCTTCTCCAGTTAGCACGATCTTTGGCTAATTGCCTCCAGCTGCGCACTTCAAGTTGGTTGAGGTCCCCTTCCACTTGTGCGCGCCGCATAAGGCGAGGTCTTCCTCTATTGCGTTGTCACTCCGGGTTGGAAACGAAGACTATTCGAGCCGGAGCGTTAGTGTCCATTCGATCTACATGTCCTAGCCATCTTAGTCGACTGATACGTACTTTTAGAACCAGGTAGATGTCGCTGGACAGCTCGTAGAGTTCGCTGTTAAATCTCCTCCTCCAAAGCCCATCAACGCAAACGGGACCGAAAATTACTCAAAGAATTTTGCGTTCGAAGCGACCAAGGAGATCTTCATGCGCCTTTGATAACGCCCATGATTCTGCGCCATAAAGCAGGACTGGGATGATGAGGGTCTTATATAGAGTCTCCTTGCTGTTTCTCGACAAGGCCTTACTAATCAATTGCCTTCTTAGGCCAAAGCTCTGAACTAAAAAAGGAAAAACGCCTAATAGGAAACTTAGAGCCTACTAAAGCTTTTTTTGATGTTTGGTTTTTCAGCCTGATTTTTTTGACAGTTCACGCTTGATTTGTATCAAGTGTCGAAGTAAAAATGCTCAGTTGGTATTGCCATTTTACAATTGATAAATTTACGCCCGAACAACGTTTGCAAATTATTGAATTTTTTAACCAAAAATCGTGCTCCGTAAAAAATGTGTTCAGAGCACTCCGCCCATTTTATGGTCGTCGTAATCGTTCTACTGAGCAGGCTATTCAAGATCCAAATTGTCGTATATGGTCTGCTGACCAGAAGCATTGCAAGAACTGCCAATGCATTCACAAAAATGTACCGCTTATTGTGGTTTATGGGCCGGTCACGGTGGCATCATTGGGCCGTAATTCTTCAAAGATGATGATGGCAGCAACGTTGCGGTCAATAGTGCGCGCTATGGGTTAATAATTTCTGTCTTTTTTTTTGCCAAAAATGGAAGAGCTGAGCCGATGCTGCATGCGACACAGCTCGCGAATCCATGGACATATTGCGATGCGAATTTGGTGAGCGATTCATCTTACGTTTTGGACCTGTGAATTGGCCGCCTAGATCGTGCAATTTGAGATACCAGTCGATATGTTGGAAAATGTATGCCAAAATTTGACATTCCGGATGAAAGACTTGAGGCGTAGTCGCGGTCAACAATTACACGAAATAATATTTAAATAGTAAATGGCAAAAATTGGTTTATCAACCCTAATAAAAATTTCACTCAATTTTGCAAATTTTCCCTTTTTTTAATATTAAGAACCAAGCGCTTAAAAAATCACCCTTTAATAACAAGTTCTGGTCTCGACTTTAAATTTGTATGGAAAATTAACTATTGTGAACTTAAAATTTAAGACGGTAACCGAAGATGCTCATTATTCATTATTTAGTAAGGCAAATTTGGTTTTAATCAATTTACTTATTTTGTAGGTTACAATAGATGAAAAAAGGTCGTAATTGTAAGTTTGTAAAATTTTATATGGACATTAAAAAATTCCATTATAAAATGATCTATTGTGACCGTTAAAATATTTAAGTTGAAGTTTAAAAATGATTTTTTGTTAAGGTTATGGCGCATTGTCCTTTAGATATGTCTGCATCATTAATAAGCGTATTCATAACTTTTTGAGCACGTGCTATAGATATTTTTATTTTATTAGGTATATGTTTATTTGAAACAAATTTCTATAATGGACCGTCTATCCTGGAAACAGTCCAGTTACCTGATGATCTCGGCAATTGTCAAGAGGGATTTTTTCATTGCAATACATCAGAGCAATGTGTACCGCAAAGGCTAAACTGTGATGGATCTGCAAATTGCAATGATGCATCCGATGAGTGGAATTGTGAAAATGAGGTAGATGCCAAGTTTTGGGACCATTTTTTTCGCAAACAACCGTTCGGCAGGAACGATAATGTACAAACTGGCATTTGTTGTAATTATGAATAACCTTTCAATTAAATGTCTTGCTCGTAGCTTGTATTGATAAATATTTATTAATATTTCCAGATTGGAATAGCTCTTGGCTAAGATGCCCTTGCAGAGGCAACGAAGTTCTATGCAGATTTCAGAATTTGGAAAGAATACCTCCCCTTTTGCCTGAAAGGGGAATTCGAATGCTGTAAATTAAATTTTTAAAAATACATCAAAGTTGATTAACTATTTTATTGAAGAAACTTTTAGAGATTTGACTGGAAATAAATTCTCCTCATTGGACGAAATGTTTTTTAATGAATTGCCTGATATAGAAACTATGTAAGTGATTTTCAATTTAATATCTTATATTAAGTCCAAATTTGTCATTTTTTTCTTGCTTTCAGGGTTCTCAAATTTTGCACAATTGATACCATATATCCAAACGCATTTAAAAGACTTTCAAAAATAAACCTAGAAACTTTGTAAGCATAATCCCTAACTGAGCAGAAAACCTGTAACTGATTTTGTTTTCAAAATTTCAGATATTTGGACCAGAACAATATTTGGTATTTGCCAGATAATTTTTTCCCGCCTAACAATAGTTTAAAATTACTGTAAGTATCAATATATAGCCAACATTCCCATATAATGGGTGATTTTTAAGCAATTGGTTTTTAAAATTAAAAAAAATAACGAAAATTTGCAAAATTGAGTAAAATTTTTATTAGGGTCGATAAACCAATTCTTGCCATTTACTTTGTGAAAACTATTTCGTGTAAGCGTTGACCCCGACTACGCCTCAAGAGGTCTATCCCGAATGTCCAATTTTGGGATACTTTTTCCAACATATCGACTGGTATCTCACCAATAACACGAGTTGAGTTATGCTGTCTTCCAAGGCGGCAATAGTTGCAAGCTTATTGCTGTATAGACATGGACATAGACAAGAGACTTTACATATCCCTACAAAAAATAGTCCTGCGGCTTCAAATCGCACGATCTAGGCGGCCAATTCATAGGTCCAAAACGCGAGATGAATTGCTCACCAAATATGTCCATGGAATCGCATGCTGTGTGGCATGTCGCGCCGTCCTGTTGAAACCACATGTCGACAAAACTCAGCACTTCGATTTTGGTCAAAAATAAGTCAGAAATCATCGAACAATAGCGAGCGCTATTGACCGTAAAGTTGTTGTCATCATCATCATCTTTGAAGAAATACGGCCCAATGATGCCACCGGCCCATAAACCACACCAAATGGTACATTTTTGTGAATGCATTGGCAGTTCTTGGTAGCTTCTAGTTGCTCAGCAGACCATATACCATACCATATACCAGACCATTTTGATCTTGAATAGCCTGCTCAGCTCAGTAGGACAATTACGACGACCATAAAATGAACGAAGTGCTCTAAACACGTTTATTACTAAGCACAACTTTTGGTAATAAAATTCAATAATTTTTAAACGTTGTTCGGGCATAAGTCTATCCGCGATAAAATGGCAATGCTAACTGAACAATTTTTACTTTGACATGCGTTACGAATAACGCATGAACTGTCAAAAAATCAGGCTGAAAAACCAACCAGCAAAAAAATCACTCTTTAAAAGGATTAGTTTAAATTTAATATTTTTATTCACGCAGGATTCTCTCTGGAAATAAAATACAAAATTTATATAATCACAATTTTTTAAACTTGGATTTACTCACAGAACTGTAAGTATAGAACTACTTTAGTTAATACACATTTTAATTTATTTATATTTACACTTGGAACTTGGAACCTGGAAGTGACTTGAGAAATAATCAAATTGAGGTATTCGAAGAGGACGTCTTCCTGCCCTTAACAAACCTCGAGATTTTGTAAGATATTGCTAGATAATATTATATAAAGCGGTACTTATAACCTTTCTTAGTGTAACGTACACATGCCTAACTAGCTAAAATGTAATCGAGTTACAGTGGGCCTCTTACTAATAATCGATTTTAGTGTCGACTTTAAATTTAAGGAGTTCATAATGTCTATTGAGGAACGCTATTGCATGGGTAATCTTCAGATGTTCTACCAAAGGGGAAACAGATGTTTCCAACGATACAAGGCCCGAATATGGGCAGAGATATGAGCATGCGAATACGGTGGTAGATCCACATTTGGAATGACCACTTTTGCAGACTTTTAATAGGCGAAGACTACTTTCTGGACGATTCAAAATTTCCTTCCACGCGGCCAAAACGAGGTAAGGGTATCCAAACTTAAATCCAAGAAGGCTGTTGGAGCAGATGGCCTACCGGCTGAGCGGCGGGAGGTGACTTGCTAAGAGCATGCATTTACCAACTTATCTGCAAAAATTGGTCGGAAGAAAGTATGCCCGAGCCCGATGAATGGAACCTCCAGCATCATGAGCCCCACACCCAAGAAGGGAGATACTCTGGCCTATGACAATAACAGAGGAATAAGCCTTCTGAATGTTGCGTATAAGATCCCGTCGGTACGCTTAAAACCTTTCGCTGATCGGCCCATATAAGTGTGGTCTTAGTCCAGGAAAATCAACCATCGACCAAATTTTCACACTCCGGCAGAACTTAGAAACAATGCAGGAATTCAGAAATTCCAGATCGATACACGCCACCTCTTTATCGACTTCAAGACCGCCAATCATTCATAACGTATGTAGGGACAAATTATACAAAGACATGTCAAATTTTGGCATCCCTACCAAACTCGTCCGTCTGTACATGATAACGATGGAGAAATTTCGCTGCTTTGATGTGGAAAAAGTTTAGACAAGGTGACGTGCTATTGCTTCTTGATGCAATTGATTGGAACTCAGCTACAGAGGTACACTTTTTTAAAAGTCCGTCCAACTACTTGCATATGCAAATGATATTGACATTATCGGCAAAATTTACCAAGCTTTCAGTGGCGTGTTTGCATGCATTGAAACAGAGCCGGCGAAGATGGGTCTGGCTGTAAATGAGGACAAAATGAAGAAAATATTGTCATAGAGAAAGGACTCTCAACATCAGCGACTCGGGCAAAATGTCAGAAGATTTAACTTCGAAACAGTTAACAACTTTACGTAGGCGGGTAGGCCCCACAATTACCTCGCAAAACGCCATCGGCGTAGAAATCAAGAGCAGAATCTCTCTTGTCAATCGGTGTTTCTAAGAAGTAAAGCGCTCTCTCATAGATCTAAGGATATACTGTACAATACGTAGACCTTAATCATCCCGGCATGGACCTTATCGAAAGCTGATGAAAACCTCTTAGCCCGCTTTGAGAGAAAGTTTCGTCGGGTTATTTTCGGTTCAGTTAGGAGATACAACGACGAACTTTACAGGCTACATAGCGAATGGCTAGGTCACGTGGAGCGTATATGGACAACAACGCACCAGCCCGAAGAGCCTTTAAGTTCATCCCTGAGGGACAACCAAGAAATGAAAGACCTCACTATTGGAGAGCGACCACCTCATCTAACCTTGTGTGCGTAACTGGAGGCTGCAAGCTAGGGATCGAGCTGACTGTAGGGGGCTTGTTGGTTGAGGCCTGGCTCGGACACTGAGCGTCATCTAAAGTTATTAAAGTACGTTCAAAATGGCTAAATACAAATTTTGCAATTCCGTAAAGTTAAAGTCGCAACTAGAATTTGGCAGAATATTTGTATAATTCATTCATATCCATAAATGTTGGGTTAACATAAACCTATTTAACATAAAAACAGACTTTAAAAATGGTTATAAAGACCCGCTATATTGTATACTAGATACAATTATCATATTAAATTTGTTTAAATCTTTATTAGGTATTTAAATGAAAACCGCATACATTGGCTATCGCCTGGTATGTTTCCCAATCTTAAAAGTCTGCATACGTTATCATTAGCTCACAACCTGATTAACAGCATTGAGAAGGATTCCTTTCCACTTCCTCAACTAGAACATTTATTTTTGGCTGGTAATCGTTTAACAGAAATTAAATCAGAAACGTTCTGTAATCTTAGTAAGCTAAAAGGACTGTACGTTGTTTTTTTTAAACTTTGTATATAATTCACCATAATTTTTTTTTGTAGACACTTAAGTGATAACAACATACGAATCTTTGAAATTGGTGCATTCAAGTGTTTGTCAAATTTAACGTCACTACTGCTAGCAGGAAATGAATTTAAGACTTTGGGTAGCTTAGTGCTGCAGAATTTGACTTCATTAAGCCATATGTAAGTATTTAGTTTATACAAACAAATCAAAATAATTTTACTCAACTGATAGCTATCATTATTCTAGCTACTTTTCATGGTTTCATTTGTGTCGGGCAGCAACACACGTCAGGGTTTGCGAACCAAAAGGGGATGGCATCAGTAGTGCTTATCATCTATTGGACAACACATTTCTACGAGGAAGGTAGGTCTAGGTATATGTTTCACGAAAAAATATTTTTTTTATAAAGGGTGTCTCATAATTCACGCAATGTGTAATGTAATTTCAATAGAAAATACAGATTTTAAATTTTTTATTGATTCATATACAGATTGGGGTTATGTATGGAATAGCACATCGGATAAATAGCCGTCACGGCTTTGCTGGCAAGTACGTAGATACTCTTTTGTTGAAATTTTCTATGACCGTTTCGCATAAATGTGGCGGAATTTCATTAATACACCTCCCAATTTCCTCTTTCAAGGCGTTGGTTGTCGTGTGCTTGTTTGCATAGACCATAGACCCCAAAGAAAAATGTCTAATGGCGTTAAATAGCAAGATCTGAATGGCCAATTCTGATCATAAAAACGGCCGATTAGAAGATTAGGAAATGACTCTTGCAGTAATTGAATTGTTTCTCTGGCTATATGGCATGTGGCACTGTCTTGTTGAAAGCACATATATTGTTCACATTCATATCTTGTAACTAAGGCTCTAAAAACTGGGTTATCATGTCACGATAACGAATACCATCAATTATTACTGCCTGACCAGCCGCATTTTCGAAGAAGAATGCTCCGATAATGCCTCTAGCCCAAAATCCGCACCAAACCAAACAGTCACGCGTTGGGGATGCATTTGTTTCTCAACAATTACTCGTGGGTTTTCTGAACCAACAAGTGCGACAATTTTGACGATTAACGAAGCCATTAAGATGAAAAAGAGCTTCATCACTGAAGATAATTTTGTTCGAACAAACCTTCATTATTTCTAAAATTTTGCTTAACCCCGAATTGTCAGCTGTCACATTGTTATCTTTTTTTTCCGTTGGCATCACTGTATAGGTACTATTAAATGGCGCAAAATTAAAATTTTGCATGGATTATCGGACACCCTTTATATTTGAGCTAGATTGTTATAGCGATCCAAAAAAAATACATAGGTACATGCTACCTTAATAGAATTTCACAAACGAATTTACAAAATTTTATATGACTTTCAAGTAACATGAGGAGAGGATGGTTCTTAAGGTGCCTGTCCATTTGAGAGTACTTTCGCTAGTAAACTCTCGAGAGTTAATCTCGGGTGGCTGTCCATTTGAGAGTAATAATTTCGAGATTTTAATCTCGCGAGTTCTGCGATAACATTTTGAGAGTAGATTCCCTGAGAGTATACTCTCATAACCGTGTCCACATATGACATATGATATATTTCGTCTGCTAGTTAGACCCGTTTTACACGCACCGATTTCTATCTTACGGCACTCTTAATTCTCTTTGGGGCACTTATGGCGCATTAATACGTCCATTGTTTTCACTTTAGTGCCTTGATTGTAAAATTGTTTTTCTTTCCTTTTTTCTCATTCGTCGATCTCGGTGGTAGCCGCATTCACCTTTAAGGCGCCCGTCCATTTGAGAGTAAAAGTGCTGCGAGCAGCTTTCAAGCAGCTCTCGAGAGCAAACTCGCAAGTGGACATAGTCTTGAAAGTAGTTCGCGGAGAGTTAACTTTTTACTCTCGAGATTCGAGCCTTTTGAAAGTCACTCGCATGTGGACACATGTTCTCGTCACTATCGGATTAGCTCGCAAAATTCCCAACATGGTTCGTATTTTGGGAGCAGCTGTCGAGAGTTGACATGGCAAAACAATGGGTATCGGAGAAAATAAATCAACTCATAGTATTACCAGTACACACTCACAGTCACAAGCAATACCAGGGCTTCCCTTAATTTGGTATCCTTTTTAAAAATATTTGGCCCAACAGATTGAATTAATAATGAAATATTATTACTCGTTGTCAAAAGGTTAAAATCCCTGAACTCCTGATGAGCATCTTCAATTTGAAGCTCTCTTGCAAGAGCAGACCCTTAACCGAGTTGCAGACGGCGATATACCCATGGTTTAATCCAGCACTTCTTTTTTGCTTCATTCTTTTCGTTAAGAACAGTCCTAATAATTATTAACGCAGCGGTAACCTTTTGCTTGTAAGAATACATTTTAACTGGTAACTAACTAGCAGACGAAATATATCAAGTGGACACGGTTATGAGAGTACTCTCAGGCATTCTACTCTCAAAATGTTATCAAAGAACTCGCGAGATTAAAATCTCGAAATTATTACTCTCAAATGGACAGCCACCCGAGAGTAACTCTCGAGAGTTTACTAGCGAAAGTACTTTCAAATGGACAGGCACCTTTAGGTAAGGCGCGCATGTACGCGTGAGCAATTGGCGTGGCAGTAGGCGTGGCAGTAGGCGTGGTGACCAAGTGAAAGGTGTCAAAAGAGTGATGTGGCAATGGAATGGCGGCGAAGTGGTGACTAAACAACAAAGCAACGTACCGTGCCACCGATTCATCAATTCTTAAAATGTCATCCATGTTGGATTCTGGTTGTCATGCATATATCCACGTCATCACCATCCTCTAGAATATGATAAGCCTCTAGAAGGGATATGCCTCTACAAATCCATGTCGTCACCACCAGTTTGTCACTCGAAAATTAAAGGCATCAGACTGGCATCACGTCACCTGAAAAATGCCTCCACACCGCTTTGCTACGCGCGTCTACATTTGTTTACATAGAATTCCGTTCATTCCGTTCATTGGACGTGTTCCACAGACCGCTAGACGTTGACCATATAAAGTCCCTCAAAGAGGAACGCTGCCGGTAGAGACTCCAGAAATTTGTTTTACACAAAGTGTTGTTCCATCGTTCCAAGTTTAATGTGACATTGTCAATGAAGCGCTTACCTGCGTTGAAAGCTGGACTTAGCGATGCCAACTACCACTTGGTCACCACGCCACTGTCACAACACTTCACTGCGCGCCTTGGCTAAGGCCGCGTTTCCATTTGCAAGAAATCTTCTGCAAGAAATGTCTGACAGTCTGTCCGACAGTAACTTGCAAGTAGAAACGCGGCCTTAAGTTATCCTGGCACAATTCCTGTCAATATTTATATTTGAATATTTAATTATGTTGGCTGAATTCCAAAACGTCAAAAAAATGCGCATTGTGAATGCACACTGCTTTTCTGATGCAAGGTTATGTATGCTTTTGCGCTGCTTTGCATTTGTTATGCTTTGCAATTTTTGACGTTTTGGAACGACTTTGATGCGAACTATCATAAAATATCTCAAACACCAATTTATTAATTTTTTTTACCTCCTCCAAAACTACTCTTCACAGCACATCATATTCCTTCTTTTGTTTCGAAAATCGGGCTCAAATTGAATTCGAGTACTGTCCAATAATAATTTAATTTAATGGACTCATTCGTCCACTTTTTATTACTACAAATCAAAATAAAATTGACAAATTATTACAAAATATATTATTTTACTACGACTCCAGCGATGAATCCATTTTAATTGGCGGTTTAAAATTAAATGTCATTTGCATCATAATAATTCATGATGCTCTGTTTGCTTTTGTTTGCGCAGTTGATGCGTTCACAATGCGTTTTAGAAAAGTATGCGTTGCATCATAGTAACCTGTTTGCGTTTTGGAACGCTTGATTAAGCAGTAATGCAGAAGAACTGCGTTTTGGAATTCAGCCAGTATCCCGCCGAAAGTTTAAGCCAATTCCAGATGTTGCTAGACAATTTGGCGGTCATTAATCGTGAATTTTGATTGGTAGTCTTTCAATAATGCATTAAGATGGTCATTATCGCTTACATTATATCATATCTATCTTTTTATATACTATATTAAATTAAAGCGTTTGGGTAATGGCGGCTGTTGCAATTGTCGGAAACACCATTGTTCTGTTGGGAAGATATTTTTCAAAAAAACGAAGCAACGCATCAGAGCATTCGCTGTATATTCGACATTTGGCTGCAAGTGACTTGTTGATGGGGATTTATTTGGCCGTTATTGCATCGGCCGATATTAACTTCCGTGGGAGGTACATCATCCATGAAGAGGCCTGGCGTCATAGTATTGTATGCGCGTTCTGTGGTGAGTTGAAAGTTTGATATGCTATATGAAATTAATTTGTAAAAAAAAGTTCTCGTATTCAGGTTTTCTAAGCACGTTAAGCTGTCAATCCTCAACTTTGTTACTAACGTTAGTCACATGGGATAGACTTATGTCTGTAACAAGACCTTTACAAACTCGAAATACCAGCAGTTCCACGTAAGACCTGCAGTTCTATGTAAGAACTAAATTTTAATATATATAACGCTTTTTAGGGCATTAATACGACTTACCATAATGTGGACTATATCATTTATTTTGGCATCGGTACCTCTATCATCGTTGCCATACTTTGGCGAACATTTCTATGGGAATAATGGAGCATGTCTATCATTACATATACACGATCCTTATGCTAAGGTGGGTATAGTTGAAATGGAAATACATAGATAAATTTATAGTCTCTTAATATTTCATGTAGGGCTGGGAATATTCAGCAGCATTATTCATTTTCATCAACACGTTATCTTTGTTGTTTATAACGTTTTCATACCTACGGATGCTGCAGGCTATACGTGATTCAGGTAGAGGAATGCGAAGTACTTTTAGCGGGAGAAAGAATCTTGTTGTCGGAAGGTAAGAGCCAACGTTTGATTAGTTTTATATCATTCATCCATCTCTCATTTTCAATGACCCACTTATCCATTAAATTGGTCGCTAAGTGGACCTTCCATAACTCTCGATTACCCGACCCGCCATCGAATCTAATGGACTTGATCCAACCATCACATCCTCGGTCTTGTTTCATATCCGCATATTTATTTAAAAAAAACGCTTAAACAATCTTAAATCTTATACAATGAATTAACT
Organism: Cheilosia soror; assembly: GCA_949372485.1. Classification (NCBI taxonomy): domain Eukaryota; kingdom Metazoa; phylum Arthropoda; class Insecta; order Diptera; family Syrphidae; genus Cheilosia; species Cheilosia soror. The sequence goes on along the minus strand of OX443561.1, from coordinate 77,863,031 downwards.
GATTTCATGATTTTTTTTATAGGATTTTCCGATTCGCTATAATTATTTCAATTGATTGCGCATGTTGGCTTCCTATAATAGGTGTTAAAATAGCCGCTCTCTATGGTAAGAATACTGTTTAAAAAGTTATCTTTATTTGATTGAAGTTTTCAATCGATTTTAGGTGCCCATATATCACCCTCTCTGTATGCATGGCTTGCAGTATTGATTCTTCCGGTTAATTCAGCTTTAAATCCTGTGATATATACGTTAACAACGCCTACGTTTAAGCAACAATTTAACCGATGCATTAATGCTTTGAGCTCCTGCTCATTGAGTAATGAAACACGCTCGCAGGCCCCTTACGATTCTTGTCAACTGAGCGCCAGTATGGGTCATTTTCGAAATGGTTCCGGACGGAAACGGTTACTTAATATAAAAACTAGTAATATTTAGAGTGTAGTATATTTTGCTTGCAGTCATAAAATGTAAGGCGGATTCAAATACGGATAAAAATAATAAGAAAAATGTAACAGAATAGATGTATATAGCAGCCACACGCTGGATCTCAAGCGCTCCATTAGTAGGTGTCATTACGACGGGACACTGCATTATTGGCAGACATATGCCACCCTGCCAACGATTTCTGTAAAAGCTGCATGAACGAGGAGGAGGAAGAAACTATTTTTCATCTCCTAGCCCAGCCATCTCATCTCGGAGAAGACTTCTTCGACAATCTCGCTAATACAAGCATAAGTTTCCTCCAACGCCTTATTCTTAAGCTCCTTTTTGTTTAACGGGTATGCCCTTTTTAAAACAGTTTATGGAAAATAATACATTGAATTCAGTTCATTGGACGTGTTCCACAGACCGATAGACGTCTACCACATAATGTCCGTCATAGAGGAACGCTGCCGGTAGACACTCCAGAAATTTGTTTTACACTATACGCTGGGGCTGTTTGCTGTTGTCCACTATGGGCTCATGCTCATCAATACAAAAATATCAATCCGTCATGAAAAGCTATCCGCCGCGCACTTGGGAATAAGCCCCTGGATCTGGTTTCTATCAAAAGATGTTAGGATCTTTGACCTTTTTGTGTCAATTGCGGGCCACAAGCTATGAGTTATAGTACAACCGGGAGTGTTGTTCCATCGTTCCAAGTTTAATGTGACATTGTCAATGAAGCGCTTACCTGCGTTGAAAGCTGGTAATACTTCTCTGTCAGCTAATAGTATGTACGTTGTACGTCCATTTCAGAGCCGCATCTGGCCAATCTATCTGCTGCCTCGTTCCCTTCTGCACCACATGTCCAGGAACCTAGCACAGCATTACTGTGTGATGGTTTAAGGCTCTCAATGCCGAGAGGCACTGGCTTACGGATTTGGAGTTTACCAGATTGGAGTTAGTCGCTTTAAGTGATGCTTGGCTGTTCACGCAGAAGGTAATTTCTATTGCTGGTAGTTCCCTCGCTAAGACAGTCGCTTTCTTAACCGCGTAGATCTCTGCCTGGAAAGAGCCAGTCCTTCCTGTCTGGTATACAGACTGTAAATTTCGGTTTCTCGGTTTCTTGTAGTCTGTAGTTTTTAGTGTATAGCTCGATGGGTTGTAGGTTCTGCAACGTTTCTAGATCCAGTTGTGGTGGTGTAGATTTTAGTGAACCCATTATACATCATGCAAGCAATGCTTTGTACCTTGTTCAGGTTCTTGAGGTAGGATTTAGTGTTAACAGCTTCCCACCACACAACCGAGGCGTAGGTAAGAATTGGTCTTACGATCGCCGTGTACATCCAGTGCATTATGTTCGGTTGTAAGCCCCACTTCTTCCCGAAAGCCTTCGTGCAGGCGTAAAAAGCATTTAGTCCTTTCTTCATTCTTTCCTCCGTATTCCGTTTCCAGTTTAATTTGGATTTGAACACTTACCCAGGAACCCAGGTAGTTGGCTTGGGCTGAGAGATTAAGACGAACGACTCTTTAGCCCTTTTGATAGCTCTGTTTGAAATGACTAAGAAAAAGTGTCCATATCTAGGTATTTAAGGAAGTCTCGGTACATATTTTTATTTTATAAGAACGCAGTTTGTATGGAAGAAATTGGTCCACGAAAGGGAATTGTCGTCCGCTTATCGGAGCTGTCAGCTGTCCGCAAGTAGAACTTTGACTGTAAATAAAAATATGTTTTCAAATAATATACCATCTCAAAAACTGTTTTTAATCTTTTTTTATTTATTGTATTTTTTGTTTTTGTTTTTATAATTCGATTTTTTTCTTTGCCACAATGTAAGTACATAATGAGAACGAAATTTACATACAAAATGGACACTTACAAATTAACATCATTGGCAAAATAGGAATAATAAAAAAGAAAATACATACTTGTCTTATTTAGGAGCAAGTAATAAAATAATATAATCATAATATTTTTATGATAGCAGGAGTTTAAATTACAATTACACAGATGCCTATATAGGAATTATAATTTATTTATGTGTATAAGTCGGAATTTAGAAGAACATAAGAAAATTATATATAAGATTAAAATAAGTACGTAATAAATTCGCAAAAAAAAAAAAAAACTATTCAAAAAAGACTCCTCAATGTTCTAACTAAATGATTCGAAATAAATATACTTAATGTTGCAAATTTAATAAATATTAATATTTACAAGAACATAATTAATTAATTTATTAAGTATATATTTAATAATAATATAAACTTACTTTGCAAGTAATTTGTATTTTATTTTTCACCGATTTAGCAGTGTTATTACTATAAATTAGTTTTTTTTTTTCGTTTTACCAACGCCATCAGTCTTTAACTAAGTAAATTAAATATTTAGTCCTTTAAAATAATTATTGTAAAGGGATGTACATATAAATATCGTATATTATATATAATGCTGAAAAACAAATGAGAATCACAATGTATAAATTAATATAAAACAACAGCTCATGGACTGAGGAAGAATAAAATGTTTCCCAACGATTTTTTTTTTAATTTATAAACTTTATGCTTATTTTTATGAATAAATATTGATTTAGATCAGTATTGAAACTTTGTATTCTCATTCATTTTTCTGTTACATACATTTAAAGAAATGTAAATCATTCAATAAATTACATGATATTTTCGCTTAATGAAGAAACGACAAATATCTTTATTTTTTTCCCCCCAACATGTTATGTTACGTGTTTGTCACTGTAAAAAGGCACTACTTGATTTCATTTTATTAAGTATTGTTAAATTAGATCTTTGACAATCATTTTATCTTGTTCTAGTCTGCACATGTTGAAGAAATACTCAAACTACTTAAGGAGTGTCGTCGGCCTATTTCTATCTACTTGTAGCACCGATAGTAGTTGCGATTGCATAGTCAGTTGCAGTATATTATGGGTTAGATGAAATTTTAGGGGTTACAGTGATATGTTTTCTTCTTGACATCAAGTCTGAAACGTTCGTACAAGTTTTAAGCCAACAAAACCGAATTGATGATTTTCCGTCACCAAAACTCATTTTGTTCGCATGCCTCTTGTATTTGCCTCCAACCGTATCGCCACCAATTGAGTAAAAATCACCGTTCCGTAACGGTATTTGGTGTAGGCACATTATTCGACTTCTTGAAAAAGCCCAATGTTTCTAATGTCTTTATCGATCGTCGTACTAGCTCGTCCTTGTATTTCCAAATCGTTTTATCCTCAACGGAGTTTTCACGATATTGCTCGCAGGATTTCAGTAGTGTTTTCACACAATCCGCTCTGTAGTGCTGCAGCTGAGCATCTTCCGTGTCAACGGGATAGGACTTGCAAACACCTCCCAAACACGCTAGGGGAAAGTGATTGTGGAGAGTCAGCACCTTTTCGGGATTGTGAAAGCATTTCACGTACTGATTTGGCTTAGTGTAGTTTTTCGCTCGGTGCACATGCTGCAACATATGCATATACTTCGGTACATCCTTATGCCAGCCATGCTCATGTTGATGGTCGTCTAGAAAGTATACATTACGGAAATTATAGCTCGCGTAACCCTCTGGCTTTATTTTCTTTGCCTTTGGTATAACGCGTTGCATCAGTTCAATCCATGTAGTGTCTTCCTCATGTTTTGGCATTATCACCTCGTCAATATCGAGTAGAGCGATATAGTCATACAAGTACAGATTTTTGTACAAGCAATCATTGTAGGGTATAACTTCATTTTGGCGTTTGTGATTTGTTTTTTTCGTGAGGTAGAGATGCTGAAAACCAGGTACATTTGGCTGACCTCCAGGTAAAGTTAGCGGAATCACCTGAACTTTGCCCTCCTGTTCGTAATGATTTAGCACCTTTGAGATATTCGGATGGACTTGTAAATTATAAAAGAAAATCTTGTCAGCTCCCAGAATATTCAGCATTTCAATCCATTCTATAAGTCGAACTGATAGATCGTCGTACAGGAAGTCCAAACCCTTTACACATACTGCAAATCCCTTTTTATGATCATCCCTGGGGCGGTTATATATAACTCGCAAGTTGTTTGTAGCTGTGTCACATTCCTTCTCGACCATCGACACTGAAGATGGGACTATGCCGTGGAATGGTTTTGGAATTTGGCAAGCTATTAAATAGGGCTGGTAGATTCCTTGTTTATAGTTGCCCCATTTATTGTACCATATGTACTTGTATTCGAAAGTCTTCACAATAAACGGCTCTTTCTGGCCATCGAACCAAAACTGGCAAAACGTTTTCACTTTCGGTTCAATGCGATCAATCATGCCCAAGATACGAACAGTCGGTCCAAGAAGTGAACTCTTTCGAATATCGTAGTACGCACCAAATAATTGAAATGTCCCGTTCGAGGTGCGCATTGTCTGCCAGTAAATATTGTTAAACTCTAATTCAAAAATTGACGGATACTTGGCACATGTAGAAGACTTTTGCTGTAAGAAGTTTTTATTTTTGCTCCAATATGCAATCGGAAGTGATGGAATGCGGGACTCCACATCGCGGACTAGCTGCTCGTCGTCCATGGCTGAAGTGAAAAGAAATAAGAAATTACAATCAAATGAAAATGATTGATATATAATTCAAACCGTACCAGTTCTGTTATCAACCAAGATTTCCGACGGATCGAAACGGTCTGTTGTTGTTGATGTGGGATCCACGCCATATTTATTCTCCTTTTGAAGTAAAATGCGACCGTTTATAGGGACCGACACATATTCCTGTGGGACTATCTGGCCGCCGCGTATTTTGAACAGTCCCAACATTACAAACGACCACACGCATAGTGTAAACAGTATTTTTAAAAGTGTTTTTGAGCCTGTCATGTTGAGAAATTTTCTTGTTTCCTTAATTTATTTAGTGTGTCTGTAGAGTGTTAAATTATGTCGGTGATGGCGGCCTTCAATTTAATCTGAAATGTGACAAAAATAAATAAATTAATATTTTGCTAATTTTGGTTTTATTTGAAAATGTAATGAAAATATTTTGAATATAGTTTTTTTTTAATACCAAGAGTCATAACTGTGTTGTGACTGAATTGAGACAATTCTGGTGATATACCTTTCCGATCAATTTTGACCCGTAACTATTTTATAGTAACCTTCTAAACAACGGAATGAAATTTTGCTTCACCTGTCTTCTGGGTAGAAAAACAAATTTAAAAGTAGTTTGAAATGCGAGTATGCGGAAACTATAAAGCAAAACAAAGTCACATGTAGGCAGGGAAAGGTGATATATGAAGGTCTTGCAAAATCACTAAACTAAAGCCTAGTACACACTATTTTCAGTTCTTCCAATAATATCAGATCTGTCAGTGAAAATTATGTCGCAAATGTGTTACAACCGCCAGAACTCACAATTTTGTCTGACAATATTGTTAGAAAGGTCATTGTAAGCCCATTGTCGAAGTTTGCTTTTAAACGATGTAAAAAAATCAGAAGATATTGGATACGAACAACTGTGGAAATTTGAATTGCAAAATTAAAAAAAAAAAATTTTACACGAAGAAAGTACAGAGTGAATGGCCTGGGGTTGTTGGATGCGCAGAGTATGAACTACCCAGAAAACCCCTTTGGTAATAGGTAGATTTAGTAAAGAAAAAAAAAATCGGTCAAGCTGCCAATGAAACCGTCTCGATTTCCCGGATGATCGCATATTGGTGACTTGATGTATGGAGTCACCAAAGCTAGAATTTCATCTGATTTGTTGAGTCCATTAGCAAAAAATAGCGATAAAGTTCCGGTTCCTCAGCTTGCTATTAGAAGTAAAATCCTTCCTGCTGACGGGCCACAAAATCCTTCTTCAAAATACATATTACGTAGTTTTTGTGTCAATTCATCATTTTCGCAGTCTTCCAACACGTAGGTACGCTGTTAAAATCTCGCAAGTGCTATATTTTGTTGCATTATCCGTACTACAAAAAACAACCCACAGGCCTTTGAATTTATCTGACAATGTCTGACAACAGATCGACCAACTTTTCTTATTCAAATATCTGCCGACCGTTTGAACACACAATTTTCTACCTGACAACGTAGATTTTGGCCGATTTTGGTCAAAGGAACGCGGCCATTGTCAGACCAGTAAGGCAGATGGCTACCTACTTTGAGCTTATTGTCAGTCATTCTCAGAGCATTGACAGATTTGACAATATTTGGGGTATTTTTTTTTGGAAAGTGAGTATAAAAGTTTTGCATGTAAAAGTAAAAGTGAGCTAGCTATAGATTTTCAAAAAAATACGCCTACTGACAGATGGTAAAGCAGCGGGATCTTACGGTATACAAATCGATTTTTTTCGATAAGAAAAGTTGGACTTAATAAAATTTATGGTTTTTTGGAATGTATCAGAAAAATTGGCCAAAAACTAAACATGGAAATACTATCTACAATTAAAGAGTACAAAATACTTGAGAGTGGAATGAACGTTTAGTATGTAGATGTAGAAGCATCTCTTAGTAACAAACGCGATCGACGAAGCTATATCTCCAAATGTGCCAATAATTGAAATCGTATTTTAAAAAACACGTTTATGTCAGTAGAAGTCAATTTGTATTGTTATTAATGCGACGGCAAAGGTTATTCTTTATGAATGACAGACTCCAGACTACGAGCGGAGAAAATCCTTCTATACGTTTTGCAATGCAAGTGTGCCTATTTGTCAAAGCGTGGAGTGAAATTGCACTAGACTGTGGTATAATTTTATATTTATCTCCTGTGAGTCCCGACTCCCGGCCAATTGAAGAAAAGCCTTATTTCTTATTTCTTATTCCTTCAAATTTTCGCAAAAAGGAGATTTTTTCTCCAAAAATAGAAATTGAAAGAAGGATATTAAAGAACTGGTGCACTTTGATGAACGAATAGAATTCCTAGAATAAAACACTGAATTTAAATTCATTCTAAGTCACAAGATTGGAGTTTGATTTATTTTTCCTTTCAACTATATTCCAAGAAGTCCGAAATTTTAATTGATTTTTCGTTGAAAAAATTCTCGTAGGAGGAAACTATTCCTCACCTTCTTTATTCTCCCGTAGAAGGAAGCTCCACTTGGTAGCCTTCCATTACAACGACTTGGGTGATCTGATAAACACAGACATCAGAAGCCTCTTACGATTTATAAAGAGCTCAAAATGGTTAAACTATGGTAGGAAGATCTTATATGATCCGTTTTTCTTGGTATCACAATGGACTTCCGCTGGTCTGAGTGTATTGGCGTTTTTCTTCCAAAGTTATTCCAAAGTCTTACGAGCGCTCGTAAATCTGCACTAATAACCATTGGTAAATAGGTTTACGAAGTTATTTATTTAGGAGTGAGTGGCCGGTGAATATAAACCTTAATCTCATTCAAAAAAAGGTGTCTTAAAAGTTTATTTTTTGTTTTAACTAAACTGAAAGTCTTTTTAGGAACTAAAATGAATATAAAACAACTGAACATAAATTAAATAAAATTAGAATTAGGTACAATAATTAGGTACATTCCAAGTAAAACAAAACTCTATTGTTGCCAAAGGTCTAATGACATCGATGTGTCATGCGGATGCCTTAATAACTTATTCAGTAGCCACACAAATAACTAAAATTGTTAAAAACATTGATTTAAATAAACGATCTCTCTATTCATGTATCGAAAACTTGCCGTTACTAACATACATATTTACAATACCATGGACATGGGTCGTATGCAAAACGCTAAATTTAATTTGTTTATTAATTTGTCTGCGAACTTTCTTAACGTGGCATGCAAAAACATAAATACCTACGTATAATATATGTAACAAGATTTAAAGTTAGTAGGTAGCACAAATGAGGTCTTGCTTATAATTATAATTGTTGTAATGCATGATTGTTTTCTTTACTTAGTTAAGCCCAGTATCCTGCTCGCGCTAAATTTTATCTCCCATACAAAAATGTCTACAGAGATAAAATTTAGCGAGGCAGTTTAGCAAAGCAGTATCCTGTTCCGCACGCTAAATTCTTACTTTCATATAGATGGGACACACTTAATGTCAGTCCGATATAACAATATTGTGAGTTATACGTACTACGTACAATTTTGTTATACTCGGCCAAGAAAATGTCTCCACTGATTTAGCTCGCGAAAGAATTGCCTGGCAAATTAAATCGGCGATAAATTTTGACATTTTCGAAACAAAACAATTTTTTAATTGAATATTTCTTTGAATACTTGATAATCGATGTAAGTGAGTAGGAAAAAGTGAAAAAATAACAAAAATCAAAATACATGTGGCAAAAAAATTTGGGTGTGTGTCCTATCTATATCCTGTACAACGAATTTAGCGAGCAATTTATCTGTGCTGTGGAGAGAAAAGAGCTCGCTAAAATTAAGCGCGAGCAGGATACTAGGCTTTAAGTTTAAAGCCACTGAGATGTAAGCAATTTAGAAAAATGATGTAACATGCCGAGTTTATACAAAGAGAAGTAATTTTGCAATGGCCACGCTCCATTGACCGCTAGACGTCTAGCACATAATATTTCAAAATGGAGCAGCGCCAACAGATGAAAAATCTGTCCTATCATGGGTATCCGTCCGGAGAGTAATTTTGTCATATCATATTAAGAACGTGCATCATGAAATATATTTCCGCAACTAAGGCCCTAGTTATAGCTATCATTGAAATGCATCATTGAAAATATTGTTTTCCGATTTTAAGACGATTAATCAAACAATATTGGCTTTAGTTGGTATCAAAATAAAGCTAATCAATTGTGGAATTTTTTTATGAAAGAAATTACTTAATACTGACTAAAACTTTTTTTTTTAATTCAATTTTACTATTTCACTTATCGAAATCGATTTCAATGAACAACTGATTCTCGTTTCTCCAATTTGGAACCCAATCGTTTCACTGATGGGTTCGATTATCTTCCTATTCTCAGCTGTCAGTTTTGCTTTCAATTATCAACTTAAACCTCAAGCCTACCTTCGTTTGTTGAAAATTCCCTGACAGGAATTTTTCAATGATTGCTATAACCGACTTGTCAAAAAAAATTAAAACACCATTCCACTGATCTGTTCCAATGATGCATTTCATTGATAGCTATAACTAGGCCTAACAGTCAACAGCGTAAACAACGTAAAAAACAATGCCCAACGCAATGAAACGTAGACTGCCGGTGTGCGGTGCGTTACGTTTTGTCGGAGAAATGCTGCTGATTGGAAGTGGAACGATTACCATGAAGCAAAATTCTCCGATTCATATAAAATGGCCGAATTTTTTTTTCAGACCGATGATAGAACCATGACATTAGTTTCGCTTACGTTTCTTTCACTCCAAAAATGCATTTATTTACTATGAATAGCTAAGTAGGTATGATGTTAACGATTAATGCATTTCATACTGAATTTTATATTTCTAAATTTATTTGCTTCTAGGTTAATTACAATGGCCGCGTTCCATTAGCGGCATGCCAAACTCCATATAAAAAAAACTGACATTTCAGCATTTGCGCTAGAGCTCTAGCACATTTTGTGAAATATCCTTTTCTGGGAAATTTTTCAATCTAGCGCAAAATGAACTGCTAGATTGGAAAAAATAACGAACTGTCAAAACAAAAGTGAAAGTGCAGAAGTCAAATATTTTCAATTTGGTGTAAAATGGGAATTCAAGTTTCTATGTAATTAATATACATTGTATTTATTTATTTAAATTACTTATAGTGTATTAATAAATATGCGACATGATGGCACAAAATACATTTTTGACTCTCATGAAGATGAAATAACGAATTCAAATTGGTTTTAATGTCACTTTGCCGCTGCCGCTAGATCTCTAGTGCAGCAAATAATATCCTCCAACAGGGATATTATTTGCTAGATGACTAGCGGTCATTGACAGCTCCTTGTTTCCCTTTCCTGTTTCTCATCTAGCGGGTAATTTCGCGACAGATTAAAAATTACCCGAAAAGGTTATTTCATGGCGTTTTTATTTTTTAGTTCAGATTCAGAGCTGAATAAAGCTCGAGCATTTTTAGCGTGCTTTGAACTGAGTGTGCTCAGATCGTTCTGATTTGTTTATGAAACACACTTGGGTAGCCCAAACGTTGCATTTCGAGGGATAATGTCCTTGAGTTCCTCGGAACATCTACCATGAGATCAAGCATAGGTCAGCGACTTGTCTTCTGTGCACCAACGGTTGCAGATTCGATGTGAGTGTATAGGGTCTACAATAAGTCGAACTGCTCGTCTCTGTATGCTGTCAAGTAGGTTAAGTGAATTTTTTGGGGAAGAGCTCCATATATGGGAGCAATATTCCAGGCCTGGTCTAACCTGTGCTTTGTAGAGAAGGAGAAGTTGCTTGGGGCTAAAGTACCTCTTTGCTCTAAATAGGTAGCTCAACTTAGCGGACGCCGATCTTGCGATATAGGATATGTGGTCCTGCCATATGATTCCTGAATTGACTGTGACTCCTAGAAGGTGCATTGAGTCCTTGGGATGGATTGGATGGTCATCCATTTGGATCTGAGGAACTGTTGATGCATTTTTCCTGTAAAATGTTGTGAGCTGTGTCTTGTTTGCATTAAATACAACCAAGTTGTCTTTTCCCCACTTCAAGATTTTGTCCAGATCACCATTTAGAGAACTAATTTGTTCACATCTCTGACTGTGTGATGTAGCCGCATTCACAGGCCCACTGTTCGAGATAGAGGATATAAGAGTGCTGTCATCAGCAAAGCTGTAGATATTATTATTTGTCGATCCAAGCAAATCGTTGATGTGGAGAAGAAATAAAGTTGTGGAAACAATAGATCCTTTGGGGCACTCCTGCATTTATAGCAAAAGAATTAGATGATACACCATCTACCACAACTTGGATCGATCTTCCCAGAAGAAAATTTTGCATCCATTCGCAGAGTTGTTGTGGTAATCCATAAGACGCCAACTTGCCTAATAGGGCTCTATGCCAGACTCGGTCAAATGTCTTTGATATGTCCAGTAAGTGACTGTGACTGTAAGTGGGTAATCAGCCTTTTACTCGGCCTGCTCAGTCAAATAGAGGGCGCTCTGATCGTTCTCTAAACGAAAAAAAGAAACACACACTCTGAGCTCTGATGCAGTGTTGTTATAAAGATTTTTTTAAGATTTTACAACTTTCGATTTCATATCTTAATTCATTTTAAATGCCAGTTATACATAAACCTAAATAAATTTTGAACCCTATTGTACCCTATTTTCTACTCGAAAACAACTTTGTTTGAAGGTATTTTAGTTATGCTCTGTTTTTCAAATACTATGAAGGTACATAATTTTTGAAAACTCGGTTAGAACCCTATATTTATATGCAAAATTTCATAAAAATCGTCAATTGCGAGAGCTAACGCTCTAACGCAAATATAGAAATGACAGCTTTTTATACCCGGTACCACACTGTGGTGAGGGTATATTCACTTTGGCATTCCATTTGTAACGCACATAAGGAGGCGTTGTAGGTATGACAAACTATATATATTATTGATCAGCATCACTTTCTTAGTCGATCTAGCGATGTCCGTCTGTCTGTCCGTCTGTCCGTCTGTCCGTCCGCACGATTACGGCCGTAATTTAAGAGCTATCGACTTGAAATTTGGTACGTAAGCTTTTATCCACCAAACTGAGGCTAAGTTCGAAGATGAGCAAGATCGGATGAAAACTACTACTACCTCCCATACAAAAATATCGGATTGATATAGCTTTTTGATGTTAAAAATTAAATTTAAATAGCTACAATAAAGATAGCAAGTTTAAACTTTGCACATATTGTTTTAATAATATTTAAAATTTTTTGACAAAAAATTAGCTTGATCGAATAAAAACTACCCATACCTCCCATACAAATATATATTTTTTTAGTACTAAAATATTTTTTTTTATTTTTACAATAATACAGTACCGGGTATTTGAGCTTCGGCATAGTCGAAGATAATTGTCTTACTGGTTTTATTTTTACAATAATATAGTACCGGGTATTTGAGCTTCGGCATAGTCGAAGATAATTGTCTTTCTGGTTTTATAGTCAGTTTGACATGCTGCTTCGCTGGTTATCTAGCGGTCAATGGAGCGCGATCAATATGGCTCTTTTAACCAGCGAAAAATGTGTTAGATTTGCTAAAAGTTTATTTTACCCAAATGGCGATTCTGACGTATTCATACTTCGCGCTTTACGAGCGGATTATGCGGTTAGCATCAACATCCTTTTAAGTCCGCAATTTCTAACAGTCAAGAAAGTCGAAGAGACTGGTTCTATTACGAATGTGAAATATCGCTGCTGTCAGTGTACCTATGTGTGGCTTAAAAAACCAAAATTTATCGATTCCTTGGCATTCTCAGGCCGTGTGTCAATTGGGCTAAATAATCACCCTTATTCCCGTTGGCGTTTGTCGTATACGAATCATGTGTCGTGTCATATGATAAATGGCATTCCGATATTTTTGGAACTTTTGTTAACGATTTTATTTCTTTTTCTACAGGTTCACAGTTATTTCAAATTGTTTGTCTCAAAAAAGTTGCAAACAGTGTCTTAAAAACGAAATGAAATATTAGTCGTTTACGACAAACACCAACGGGAATAGGGGTGAATGAATTATCATCGTATAATTTTCTGACACTTATGAAAGTGTTAAAAAGAAAAGTTCACCAAACTCCAGTCTAAAAACAGGTATTTATAGAATTTCGCACTATTAATTAAAATTCTGTGTTTTATTTCCTCTTCAACATTCTAGCAAAACTCAATCAAAAGAAACCGTCAAAAAATTAGCCTGCTATAATAATTTATTATCTTGGATAATATTTTGACAGCTGAAAAATTCGTTTTCCACCACGATAGTGTCAGAACATTATCCGAGGATAATTATTTAGCCTAGACTTTAGGCTTGTCTCGCATCTGACATATCCCTATGTAAAGTTTAACCCTATCAACCAATGGAATAAGTACGCGATTGGCTGCTCGCATAAGTTGATTTTTTAAACAAAATCTTCTTCAGCGATGAGGCTCATTTCTCGTTCGGGGTAAATGTAAAGAGCTAAATTGCCGTATCTGAAATGCCACAACCACATGTAAATGTGATGGAGAAGCCATTGCAGCCATTGTGCTATGTGCTCTGGTGATGTCTTTGGCGAAGCGCTAAGGCCGTATGCCCAGCGAATTTATTTTGGGGAGAAATTGAAGATTTTGACCTGAGCGATATGAGCGATAATTTCGTGCTGTCAATAATTGGGCACCGAGATCATGTGTGGGACGTGTAGTTAAATTTGTTTGAGGGGCAACGCGCATAATTCTGGACCAACTTTCGTCAAGTGATGGATGAGATACCAGTCGAAATGTGCGGAAAAGTAATAGTAATCGAAAATTATCTCAAAAGGATTGTTGTTCATAATTCATAATTCTGTAATAATTGTTTTCTTTTTAAAGCAAAAATTGGATAACCCTATATGTACATACCGCCTTCTCAAAACCAAAAGATGGAATAACTCCATTTTGCAAAAGTATAATATTTTCGGCGATAGAATTAGGTTATTTTTATTTAAACGGTCGACTTGATCCATTCCAATCGAATTGTAATGTTTATTTATGTATGTTTACTTAATTGAATATACCTACCTAAGACTACAACATTATTTTATAGCCTAAATTCGCGTTAATTTATTACACCAATTCCAACGTGAAATGAGAGCAAGATGCACAGAAGAACAGAAAACTTAATCAAGCATTCCCCCTTTTTTTCAATCATCAGAAATTGTTTTGTTTTATTGGTAACATCAGATGGTTTAAGAATTTATTTATTGCGGTCATTGATTCTAATTATAACGGTTGGATTTTCTTTCCTCTCGTCTTATTTTATTTTGTAGGTAGGCATGTAGGTACTTAAGCGTTTTTTTTCCATTCTAAAATTAATCAGCAACTGGTTTAAGTCTTCTTTCGTTGCATATTATCTAGATTTCAGCATGAGATAAAAAGCCAAGTTATGATTGCTTCTGTAGGTTGTTTAAAACCGTTTAGTGATCTGAATTCAGATTGTGGTCAACAGTTTTACTTAGAGTGTTGTCTGTAACTATATTTCAAACAAATTTTGATTTATAGAAGAAATAAGAGTGGAATTTGATTGTACATCAAAAGTAAAATATTTTTATTGAAATAAGATCGATTTGAAGTAATTGTTTATGCAACTTTTGCATGACTGCTATGCCTACGGTTAAAGTCTGTCTTTTTCCAGAAGTCAATCTGTCACACTGACTTTCGGTGTTAAGCAGCAAAGTGGATTGATTCAAACACCCCATAATTGGTGATGAACTGTCAGAGGCAATAGGCAGTGGACGGAATCTTACGTTCACCATCCGTCCTTCCCCGACATACCGCCTTCATTAATTTTAACCAATTGAGTTGACTGCTTCTGTCACCTCACAACTATAGGAAATTTCTCTCTCTCAAAACAAATTCGCAGGTAGGTAGTAGTAGCATACATTTTTCTGACCACTTGTATCATTTTAGGAAACCCAGCTAACCTAACAGGTTAAGTATGTATAGACGTTTCTTTTGTTGATATTTTGGGAGTTGTGGTATTCCCAACTCAGTAGGTAGTCCACCACACTAACCACTGAGCTACTGGGCTCAAATTATACCTACAATTTGGCTGTCATTTTTTTTGTGAATGAAAAACTTTAAAAATGTCATCGCCTAAGTGGCCTCCGCCAGAATTAATGACCATTCGGGCCCGATTTATGGCATTTTCCACAACTCTTACCAGAACTTCCGGCGATAGGTCCTCTTGACAGGTATTCTCTATGAGGGCTTCAATCTGAGATTTTTTGACATAGACTCGTGACTTTAAAAAACCCCACAACAAAATATGGAAATGGGCCTCGTCGCTTATGAATAAAAAGTTGTCTTTCTCGAGGTTACACTCACTTGGCGGTCAACAGCTAACAACTGATGCACTGTCTGCACTTTAAAGGGAACATCTTACACTCTTTCATAAAAATTCTCTGTGAAGACCGCCGATTGATGCTCAATTGCGTAGCACGTCATCTGGTCGATACTCAGCGGCCCTCTGCGACATCTTCAGCCACAGCTGCTTTATTCTTTGTAGAATGGCTGCTTCGGGGCCGGCCAGACCTGGCAGCATCTTGTGTTATCGCATACTCTTTTAGGCAGGCGGCTAAACGTCATAGAGTTTGCCCAGTTGGTGTCAGACGACCGGGAAATTTGCGTCGAAATCTACGCTGCGCCATAACACTATCGACAAATTATTACGCAAAAATATTTGAAACAATTATACCGCGTTTTTGAGGAATAGGTATTTGACCGCGTTTCATTGACCACTAGGCGCCATATAAAAAAAAACTGACATTTCAGTTTTTATACATGGAGTTTGGCATGCCGCTAGTCATCTATGCCATGTCCTGTTGACTTGTATTTTGTATCTGTTTACTTTACAAATGTCAAAATGGCATTTGCCGCCATTTGCAAAATTTAAGACGATCTGTGCGCGACCTTGCAGGTATATTCTAATCGGGAGGTTTTTGGGTTAGCACCTACGGGTGGGCCGTCTAGTGGTTTCTTATTAAATCATATTTTATTTTGACACTGACAGCTGTTTCCCGCTCGAAATCTTGACAGAAAGTCTGTATCATACCTCCGCGGAACGAAATGAGTCGCTTTACGCTTGAACAACGTTGGGAAATATTGAAAACTTATTTCCAAAGTGAGTGCTGTGTAGCCCAAACAGTTCGTTGTTTTGAAAATAGGTGAGGCAACCACTGCGTCTGTCGTACGCAAGTTTGGCGCATTTTTATCACCGCGGCTACTTTAACAAACAAAATTGGTGCATCTGGGGCTTGGAAAACCCGCACTTTATTGTCGAGAAGTCAATATGGACATCCACAGAGAGTGACAGTTTAGTGCGGATTGTGGAGTAGTGGCATCATTGGTCCATTTTTCTTCGAAAATTAAGCTGGGCACAACGTTTCAGTCAACAATGGGCGTTACAGAGCCATGTTAAGCGATTTTTTTTTTACTGAAATTGAAGACATGGATTTGGACGACCTCTGATTCATGCAGGATGGCGCGCCAAGCCACACAGCCCATGCCACAATCGATCTTTTGCGCACCAAATTTCGAAATCGTGTCATCAGCCGTCTTGGCGATGTCAATTGGCCGCCTCGGAGCTACGATTTGACCCCTTTGAACTTTTTTTTTTTTTGGAACCGTGAAGGACCGATGTTATGCCAACAATCCGAAAACGATGCAAGCACATAAGGCCAATGTCATCCAAGCAATGAGTGAGCTGCAGCTCGAAGCCATCAACAAGCTTTGGAAAAATTGGAGTGACAGAATGCGCTACTACGAATCTAGCCGAGGCAGTCACTTGAACGACGTTGTGTTCCATAATTAATGGGAATATTCCCTTTTACTACTAAAGCCATAATACCAAGGAAGAAATTTAATTTTGTTCATTTTATTTTATTTACAGGCCCACTATAATAGGAACCTAGGCCTAGCTTCTCACAAAATTGTTGTTTGCTTGAGTTTTTTTTTATTTTTGGAGTAAATTTGGGCCTTCAATTTTATGACGAGCCCCAACGACTTAATTGAGACGCTTTTCTAGGACATTTACACTTTCGGATTTTAGTCAGACGTTCGTGATAGGGGCTCCAGTGAATTTGCGTTTTTCGGGGATCGAGGATAGAACCCGGGGGCGTTACGCTCAATGGTTCAGCGGACCAATAAACTTAATTCTATATTTGTGGTAAAATGAGTCTTAAAGTAACAGGAGGCCTTTCATTTTATTGTTTTATAAACCCATTTCAAATTCTGTATCTACTACTTGTTTTTCGTTAGTGAGTCTTGAGTCTGGAGTCTGGATATTACCGAAAATTAATTTCATCTCGTTGCCACATGTATCGGCATAATAATTTCTCCATAGTCATTATTAAAACGCGTTTTCCAAGATGCGAATAAGCAATGCAAACAGAAATCAAATGCACTAGGGAAATGAGAATGTTAAAGTGACAGCATTCAATGAAACGCACAGTAAGACGAGCTGGTATCTTGACAAACTTGAACTTGTTAGTCTGGTGTTTTTTTTTTTTTTTGTAATGTATCATGGATATACAATTATACATATTTACAGCATTTAACAATCCGTATATGTTATTATGTACATTCGATTTACAGGGTGTCTGAAAAGTTACACGCAATGGTAAGCTTTACGCACGAACAGGTCTTTTTGCAGCATAAATAGATAAGAGACAGATGGAGACTATCGAAAGTTACCACCCATGCCATTTTCTGTGTGAATTGATTGTATATTTATTAACAAAAAATTAAAAGAAAAAACAATAGATACCTAGTCAGAATACAATTTATGTAAATTACATCAAATTTAGCACTGGGGCGTGCAGTCAGATATTTCTATTTTCATTGTTGTTCTTAGACGTCAAATTTACATATTATCATAACTTGTTTTTGTTTATATTTTCACTTCCACAGCTAACATACGTAAGTCATGAGTCACCTGCGTTCGATTAGATAGATACCCACAAAATAATGACCTCATAGATCCAAGTTGACGACAAATAGATTTTTGTGGCTTAAAAGATGTCTATTTTACATATACTGAGCAGTTGTGGATGGGAGGAGTGTCTCAGTCTCAGTAGAAGTTAGTGTCACTAACTTGACGAATTCAATCGTACGAAGTTTCGTACAGTGTTCCACGACTTCACGTCTCTGGAACATCTGAGGGTATAACTATCGTGCAGAGAGTAAAATTCCAGCAGCCTCTATGAACTTGTTATTTTTCCAATTTATTTATTTTATACATAATCGAAATATGCAAACAGACCGCCTGCCACCCTGTGCGGACGTTAACTGATTGGTTACGATATAAACACTTTGCTTGAATGTTGTTGAACTGCTTATTTGCCCATGGCTATACGTCAAAGATATTGCTGTATCTTTCGTCTATGAAGCAAACTAGTTTCATACTACTTCTGTTACATGTTGATTGCGGATCCATAACATGAACATGAAGAGAGAGCGAAAGAATTAAAAAGACAAACAAAAGATGGAAAAAAGGAAATATAAATCTGTGAGCATTTTACAAAAATGTAGCAAATATTTTTAATGTGTATAGATACTTATTAAACTACAATAATTATGAATGCAGAATCTGGTTTACCATAATGCAATTAATCGCAAAAATCTGTTAACATGACCTGTTTTTCCATTTTTTTTATTGACTTATTAACCAACCTCCGCGTTGCACCGGCCGTAGTGCTGCAAGACACATAATAAAATCGCATTAGCAATAATTGAGCAGTCATAAGCAACGACGTGTAAAAATTGTTCAAGACAAAACTTGTGTTCAAAATTATGAAGGTTTTTATATTCTTGTAAGTTCTATATAAAATGACGAATATATTTGAGAGGAGATCACAGAAAGCTATACCTACCTATCCGAATATAGATAAAAGACTTAGGACATTGGAAAGATTTGAAACAATGAGTGCGTTCAAGAATCTCTAGTTTAGTAAGTCTGACAGCTCTCTAACTTCTAACTTCATGTTGCTGAGTTTTCATTGGGCTGAACTGGTCACGTGAACATAGTTTTCTCAGTTGACGTTTATGTCCGCAACACCGACAAATGAAGTCACGAATTTCTCGATTTACTATTAAGTTGACATCTACCAAGGCCAAGCCAGCATGTATCCGGAGAACTCAGTTTTGACATTTTGATTGGGTCATCGGAGAGCATGTAAGAGCGCAGTTTGACATTTCGATTGCATTGACCGTAGGGCGTAGAGCACCAATTAAAAACCAGAACCCCTTGAGAAAAAAAAAAACACAATTGTCAAAAAGTGACACCGACAATAATTCAAATTAGATTTTGCTTTGAGGTAAATTTGAGTCCAGACACTTCAAGGCGACTTACGATGACAAGATTCTTAAATGCGGCCAATATAAAGTTTAGCAAATCTGACAAGTGGAATTTGCTGACGTGACTTGTCAGTTTTGCAGTTGACTAATGGTACTCCTGCGACAAATCTAGTCAAGAATTGTTTGACTAAAGTACTCAGTTCACATTCAATTGTTTAAAATCAGTTGATTTCACTTCAAAAAAAAATCGCAACTTCTATCTAGTCAAGACAGACAGAGGAGTAACTGAAACCAAGTCTAACCAAGAATTTCTTAGCTGACTACTGGACTCAAGTTCAATTGTGTCAAACCCCATGATTTCATTTCGAATTACGATTTGTGGAATTGACATTTGATCAAAAACTTGCTTATTGTCAATTTCATCTGGAACAATCAAATTCCCGAAAAAGTCTTAGCAGAAAGAGAAACCTACTAAAGTGACTGTGTCTACGAGTTGTTGTTAATACTATTCCCTTAAACAGTAATTCATAGACTGAAATTCGACCAAATTTCCCAACAGAAATTGTCAGGGTCAATCCCGACTAGCGAGAATCGTTACTCCTCGCTTCCCCACTCAGTATAGATTAGGTTAGGTTGAAGTGGCTGCCAGCATAAATAAACGTGAACAAATCTTAAGTGATGGTCGTCTCTAACGCCTGTTCAATGCAATCTGCACCCATGGAAACCAGTGGAGAAGTTTAAGTATCTCGGGATCTTATTCACCAGTGATGGAAGGAGCAAGGCTGAGCTTTCCTGTAGGATTGGTCAGGCTGGGTCAATTTTGAGACAGCTTGGTCATTCTGTTATTAGGAGGATTGAACTTGGGGTCAAAGCTAAGCTGTCAGTCTTTAATTCAGTGTTTGTTCCAACTCTTAACTATGGTCATGAGGTTTGGGTAATGACCGAAAGAATAAGATCGCGAATACAAGCTGCCGAAATGAGATTCCTCCGTAGTATTGCTGGTGTGACCCAGTAGAGATCGCATTAGAAATACCAGAATACGTGAGGAACTCAATGTCGAGCAGCTACTTCTCCGGACGGAGCGATACATGCTTCGGTGGTTTGGTAATATTAAACGCATGTCCCCGACCAGGATTCCACGACGTGCTATGGAATCCGTACCATCAGGTATGTGTCATCTAGGTAGACCAAGGATGAGATGGTTAGATCAAGTCCATAATCTCTCTTGTACCTGATTGGGATTGCCGTTGATGATTTGGAGTCGATGGCGGAGGATCGAGAACTATGCAGGGTCCACTTGAGCAAACTACACCCGCGACACACTTAGAGGAAAAGCGGACTATTTGAAAATGAAATAAAAGGTAGGTACTTACTGGAGAAGTTTGCCTACAAATAAAACATGCCCCCTGATTGGAAAATCTGAAGTTTTCGACACTTTCCATCAGTATATGCTATGCATACCACAGGATCTGCCATTGTGTCACGATTCCAGCATGGAAGTGCTTCATAATTTTGATGATCTGTCAATGAATGAGTGAGTCAGTCAGTTACGACTTTTTGTGATTTTCAATGCCCTGTATCTTGAGAACAACTAACGCTACAGAGTTCAAATTTGGACAGGTAAGCCTTCTAATGAGCTTAGTATAAATACTTCAAGTTTTTGGATCAATTGGTTCCGAAGTTAGAAGGGAGTCAAAAACAGCCTGAATTGGTTGCTGTAAAAAGGGTGTGTGCCTTTACTAAAGAACTTCACTCGGCCCTACATTCCCCTTTAATATATGTACTTGTTTTTGTTTTTAAAAGTCATTTGTCGTGAAAATCCTAAAATTGTCTTGTAGTCAGTTGCATTTCTAAACAATATACTCAGCTTAAGACGACTATAGAGTACAGAATGTGCCCACTGACACCAACTGACACCTTTAGAAAATAAACTAGAAACTGAGAGTAACTGCGCAAGCATAATGACACCTCAAGTTACTTTTTAGTTCAAGAGACTTCAAATAAACTTTATTTAAAAAAGGAATATAATATCAGAAGGCCTTCATCCAAACTAAAATTCCACAAATAAATAGAGCCTGTAGTAAATAAGTTGAAGTTAAAGTTGGGTAAAGGTAGACATCAGAAATGCATGCACTCGCGGACAGATACATTATGAAGATACTCTTATGGCTTGAACCAAACGCGCATCAAATTCAATCAGCATGACTGAAATTTAATCGCTGTAAAGTATCGTTTTTTTTTCAGAATAAAAGTGTAAATACTACCGCATACTTAGAGACTGTATCATGCTGTAGCTATGTTGAAAAGACTGCTGCAATTAGCTACATAAACAATGGGGCATCTTTATGGTACGTTATAAAAAAAAAGACCAGCTACTATTGTGGGTAATCGATATCCCCGGTAGTATGTTTGTGTTCCGTGACAGGTATCAGTAGAAGCAGTTCATCATCAAGAACCTATACGTTTATTTGCAATGCATGTTTACTGTTATTCTGGTCAGTATTTATATACTTACGCACAGTATTAATAAACAAATTAACAGGTTCACGTCAGATAAAAAAAATAAAACGAATGGTATACCAACAGTTGTGTAACCGGTTGATAAATTCTAGGCTGAGTTCAAAAATACGAGGATAGGGCCTAAAATGCATAAATTTTTATTTATACATAATCTATATGTGTTTGCACTCACGGATGAGAGTTTTGAGTAGCAATAAGTTCGTATTTGTAAGTCACTGTCTTGATGAAATTCGATGCTGAAGAAACAGTCACAATAGCCTTGTAACCAATGGAAAAATGGACTTTTTATAAAAAGTCCAATCGGTCGCATATGGCTTCTACTTCATGTCATTGCACTGTCGATAAGTTTTGTGGAGGTAGCTTGAGAGAGGAATTTGTTTATGCTCTCAATACTTTCACATTCTGGATTTAATAAGTTGAGAGCCTTGGATGCAAACAGGCATATCTGGCTTGTGGTCTCCAAAAGAAACCCGCTGTAGATACCATGAGGATTCGGTGTATCCACCCGTTGGAAGACTGATTTTATTATTTTATTTTATTGAGCTCCACGACAATTATAGCACAGTTTTGACTATACATTTAAGTTTTGACTATTTTTAAAATATATATAACTAGCGAACCCCTGCACACTTCGTAGTGCAAAATAGAAAAATAAAAAATTCAGTTTCAAATTCATTTAAATCTGTGATTAACAGTTTTTATTGTAAGTAATGCTCCGTGGTAAATATTTTTGGGTTTTCCAAGAACCGTATTACGTAGAAAGTATTCTTGTCTATCAGGACAATGCATAGCTATAAATGTTACAAATTTTACAAACTTTGGCTCCCATGACTGTCGAAAAATAGTGCCACACCCCTTTATATACCTACCTAAGATTATCTGTCAATTTGAGCTCAATCGTTTCGGTGGTTTTCGAAATATACGATTTTAAATGTTTTTTGTATGGGCACTGCCACGCCCCTTTGTCCAATTTTGACCAATCTCTAGAGGAGCACTCCAGGGCCAATAATTAAGATTTAAGTTTAAGTTCAATCGATTGGGTAGTTTTGGAGATATACGATTTTAAATGTATTTTTTGTATGGGAGATGCCATGCCCCTTTGAATTCCAATTTTAACCAATCTTCGCAGGAATACTCCTGGGCTGATACCTAAGAATGTGTGTAAATTGGAACTCAATCGATTCTGTGGTGTTCGAGACATACGATTTTGAATGTAAAAACCCCTCGTAGCAACAACAACGCACAGAGGTTGGTCTTCTCCTTCGTTCTAATCACCAGTTGGCGGGCTTGTACTCGTCGCTCAATTAGCGCAAGTGGTAGTCACTTGGTCAATTGAGAAAAATCGAGGTGCAAGTTCACTTCCTGACAGGGGAAAACATAAATGTCTTCCCAAGTGGATATATACGGAGAATTGACTGTCAGAATTCAAAACTATTCAAGCAATCACTTAAAGGTGTCTGACGATGAATTAGTGGTGTAGTTCGAAATAGCTATCATTCCTACCAAAGTGACTGTGTCTACGAGTTGTTGTTAATGTAATTCTCTTAAGCAATAATTCAGAGACTGAAATTCCATATAATTTCCTAACAGAAATTGTCAGGATCAATCCCAAACTCAGCGATTTTGAATGTACTTTTTGTATGGGAGGTGCCACGCCCCTTTGTGCGATTTCGATTAATCTTCACAGAAATACTCCAGTTTCAATACCCAAGATTATCTGTAAATTTGAACTCAATCTATTCGGTGGTTTTCGAAATATAATATTTTGAATGCATTTTTTGTATGGGAGGTGCCACGCCCCTATAACTGATGAACCAATGCACCTACAAAGACCGTATATACTTACAAACCATGGTATTAACGTCACCTTTCATGGGAAATTTCCGGAATCAAAATCGGTTCACGCATTACAGAGAACATTGGCGACAAACACAATACAACTTATTTTTATATATATAAAAAGATTCTTCTGTCCGTGTTTGTTACCGTACTTCTCCTAAACGGCTTGACCGATTTTAGTGAAATTTTGTGTGTGTATTTGAACGGGTCTTGGGATGGTTTATATTCACAATTGGACCCGCTAGGTGGCTCTGCGATCCGATTCCACAAAATGTCAAATAATAAACACTCAACAATAAAAAAAAATAAATTAAAATGTAAGAATAACCTCATGAATAAAATTTCAAAATAATATACATCACCCAACAAACAAAAAATTATGTACTCTAGTACATTTATATTAATTGCAAAAATACAACAAAAACACTAAAAATTTACCGGTCCAATCAGTCAAATAAACACGCTAAACATTCAGAATTCAAATGTCGATGAACCGTACAAAAAAATTATATGACAGAAAATGTTTATGTTCCACATGAATAAGTAATTCCTGCGCACCTGGTAAATTAAATAGAAAAGTAGATATTCTATAAAATTCATCTCTGCGATATTCATTTATAAATAGACTCCAGAAAGTAGATATTACGTAATTTCAACAGATTGTAATTTCCCGTCCTAACTATACCTCTGGGGGTAGGTATAATAAGTATCTATGCTTTTTGTGCTATTCTTTGCGTTGCTGCATTCAATTTCTGTACGTTTTCGTGCCCTAGAAAAATTATAAAATAAGCAACATTTACGTAAGTTGAGGGTTGTTTAGTCTACATACATAAATGCCATCCATACTAAAGCATATTCAATGCTAATTAACGACACATTTGCTGACCTAAATTGTTACATGCCAGTTCTATGCGCTTTTATGTTTTAGAAAAAAAAAAGACTCGATCAAAATAAAGCCTACACCAACTCAACAGTAAGTGGTACGAGGGGTTTGTTATAGAGGTAAATAAATTAAGGGGGTATCAAAAATGCACAGCCAACCGTGGAAATATATTACGTATACGCCACAGGATGGAATTATGATTCAATGATACTAAATGCAGTTCAGCCGTTAGTATGTAAATATACTTAACTTAGGAGCTAGTGGGTCGTTCAAATGCAGAACGATACAGACTGCAATTGAGCATTCTGCAACAGCTCCTGAATATTTCAGAATTGATGCCATTTTATTCCAGTTAAATTCGATGTAGATAGCGATTACCTTCCATAATATTGGTACCACCCACATTACCTCTGTTGGCTTACGAACAGACAGGACATCTGATTGTAAGGCACTGCTTATGCCCGGTGGCTATCGATAGACAATAAATGCTTTTACTGAGCATTTTCAAGTAAATACTAACATTTTTGTATAAACGCTTTGGTATTGATGCTCAGAGGTAAGAGAAGAGTAACGCGGAGGATTCAACTGACGAGACCTGATTGAGGTTGTCGTGGTTGTCGTATGTTATCAGGATGTTTGAGTGAAAGGTTAAAGTGCGGAACTGAAGTAGACTGTCAAATGTCATGTTAAAAACTCGCTTTGAGAAGTGCGACACGCGGTCGTATACCTTCTTAGTCCAAAACCATACCGAACGATGTTATTGTAAGCGACATGCAATTTTCTTTTGCTGAAGAAACTGCAATTGGCAAAAACTTCGCACCCGTACAACAATTTTGGTATAACCAGCGTTTTGGCTAGCATGAGACGAATTTTTAAGGGGGGTGAAAGCTTTAGTTGGCCATTATGGATTACTAAAGCTTTCACCCGAAGAACCGCGTAGGTTTTACCGGTCGCAACATTTATGTGGTTATATTCCGGTTAAAGACCATACCAAGATTTTTGACCATCTCAACATATTCAATATTAGAATTGCCTAAAATCACAGAAGGAACGTATGACAAGTCCAAAGAATTTCTTGAGATGGCAAGACACCACCAACCAGTGCGCAATATTTTCAAGATCCTCATTAACACAGGCAGCACCATGTTCAATAAGACCGAGATCAGAACTCAAGTACAACTGCATGTCATCGGCATACATCTGAACTTTACTCTGGTTGATGATAGATGGCAGATCATTGACATTCATTGAAAATAGCAGTGGGCCCAAAATGGATCCCTGTGGGATACCATTTAGGATCGAGATGAATTCCGATCGAACGTCACCCAGTTGAAGGTACGTCAGCCTGAAAGGTACGAAGCAACTAATTTGACTGCATCGAATGAGAAGTTAAATAGCTGACGCAGCTTATCACACAGGTTTGTATGAACCACGGTGTCAAATGCCTTCGAAAAATCTAGCAACACTAAAAAGGTCACCTTGTCTTCATCCATCTTTTGCCGTAAATCTTCGATGACGTTCACTAAGGAGGTTATACAACTATGGCCCTTCCTAAAACCCGATTATAATGTTGTCATCAAATTGTTTGTGTCAAGAAATAGCTTCATTTGCTTCTGTAAAATCCTTTCAAACGATTGCGAATGACATTTTGTGAGAGGACTTCTTTTTACCATCGTCAGGTAGGTAATTGAAAATTGGTTATGTCGGTCGGTCAAGTAGGTAGTTCTGGTACGTCCCATACAATACCAATATTAGAACCATGCGTGTACAGTACATACCTAAGGGTATAAAAGTATCGGCCATGCCGATGATAACACTTTTAGTTGTTACGTTATAGGTTAATTAAAAACAAAAGAAATTCGAAATATTACTCGACTGAATAACTGAAAAGCTCTTAAGATTAGTTAAGTTTAAAAAGCCATCGCAGTCATCATCGTGGGAAACTTAGAAAGTGCGAAGGATTTTGAAAATACGTACTTGTAAAACAAGCTTCTCCTTCATCACCCTCAGGTATATTTAAGTTCACTGTGGGAATTTGTTCCAGTGGTCTTGGTCAGGAGAGAATTTTTTCTACACTTGTAAGTTCTTATATTAAGTCCTGGGTTCCGAACCTGGGGGTAATTACCCCCGCGGGGGTAAAACAGCTATTATGCGGGGGTAATAATGTCAGGTAGTAGATAATACATTTTATAACCATTATAATTAAATCAAAATTTTGAACTCATCGAAATCAAACTAAAACTCGTTTCTTGACCATAATTTTTAAACCCTTTGAATTGGTGCAAGATTTTGTTTAAAAATCTCCGTTCTCAATATATTTGCGTCTCAAAATTTCGCAATTATTTTTGCATAGACGGACCGTAGACTTTTTTTAATAAAAATATTTCCTGAGATTAGCGGAGTCAAAAACAAAAGTAAACTATGTATTCGCGTCTCTGGGGTGCGTGTAAATGTAATTTAAGCGCGGCAGGAGTCCGATAGATGGTTTCTATTTTTCTTTCGATTCGAGAAATTGTGCTATCTAGCGAAGCAGCAATGTCGCTCTTCCGGGCCAATAGCAGAAGTGTCAGAAAGATGTGAGGGCGGGAGCCGGTAGGCCGAGCAGCGGCGAATTTTGCTCATTTTTTCAGTAAAAAAAGTTCGTAATTTTTCCAAAATATGGCTTCAGTAATCTGTATCTCGCATTTCATACGTGATATCGATGGCTTTGGAAAGATTAGATTTCTTACAAAAAAAATTTTCTGATAGTTTTCTTTTTCGTTGACCCTTTGAGCGCGCGTTAAACATGGATAGGTACTAGCATAGAGAAGATACGTCATATTTAACAGTTTTTCTTGCAATAACGCAAGTTAGGCGGCTAAAATGTGAATAGTGTTTATAATGGTCCTCGATTCCGTTCGAGGAATTTCCATGTCAAAGATGCATCGCGCTCTGAAAGGCCAATTGTCGAAAATGTCGACAAAATCGTCGAGTCTGACCGTCATTTAAGCACTGTTTCCACTGCCCAGAAGCTAAACATTCCACAAAAAACCGTTTGGAACCATTTGAATAAGGATGGACGATGGATACAAAAAGAAAGCCTTGAATTTATGCAAAAATAATGAACTTCTTTTTATTACTGTCTGAGTAATTGGTAAACGAATCTGACAAAATAACATATAAAAATTCCGTGGTTCAATATAATATGTAGATATATCCTCATCAGTCATATACTCACTGAGGCAATATTTCCCGGACATGGATAATCGTCAGTCAACATCTTGGATATTAACACCGTTTGGTAGTAATGAATGATGGAATTTTTAAAGACGAAGATGTGGCAACCAAAGCAGAATTTCTAGGACTACGCGAGGAAAACACTTTTAAAGCACATTTACAAAATTATGACCTTGGTACATTTTGGCAAAAGTGGGTATGTACCGAATATCCTACTATAGCTGAAAGAGCTCCAAAAATCTTAATACCGTTGCAACCACCTTCAGATGCCAAAGTGGTTTCTCAAGTTTACAGTAACAGGGGGTAAAATATTTTGAGCTAATAGGTCAAAGGGGTAACTACATTGAAAAGGTTAGGAACCAATGTATTAAGTGCTTTTAGCCTGTCTGATGTCGTCGAAAACATGTAAAGATCAGTGAGAGTAGCCATAGATAGTTCTGTAATATCATGGAAATGGTAACTGCCCAGAGGTTTGGACAGTGGCAGAGGAAATGAGGATGTGTTCTGCACCCTCTGCAGTGATAAATAGGCCCCTTTCACACATACCCGGCACCGGCGACTGGTAGATGGGTACCGGTTACTCTGTTTAACAAGTAAATTTAGTGTCATCGGCCTGGGGCCTATAACACAACGCGACAAGTACTTGTAGCACAAGTGAATTAGTATAAACTGTTACACATTTCTGTAACGCAAGGTTATAAGTTTAGTGCCGATCTCATGACCACGTGTGGACAAATTCAACAGCCACTTGTAAGACCTGTCGATATAATTGCATTGTGTTATAGGCCCCTAGCAGATGCTTTGATAGCCTCCACTGCATAAAAGTCATGCAAAATGTAAGGCATATGTGAGCTAGTATGTACGTAATGTCTCGCTAATCCGAATCACCTTTAATCCGAATATCGCGCTAATCCGAACATCTATTTTTTTTTTAGAACGATCGTGAGGATGTGTACCACTTTCTAGCAGTATGATGACCCATACGCATAGAATTCCGCTTGAATATCCTTGGAGTACGTTCGCTGGAGTTAGATGAAGCGATAAGCCTCAAATTGATACGACGAACGGTTCGCGCGAGAGTTAAGAAAAGGGCCCCCCTTTAAAGGAGTCATCGCCAATAACTCGTGACCCAAGCAAAAAATTAATTATCTTTAATTCTTATAATAGAGTACACAAACCGAGTTTGATGTCGATAGGATAAAAAATACAAATTTTCCCATACAAACTTTGGCCCCCCCTTTTACCCCTTTAAGGGTTGAATTTCAATATATCCTTCCTTATTCCTTGTATACATCATAAAGGGAACCTTTGTGCAAAATGTCTGCTTTCTAGAGCGAAGGGTTTAGACTGGGTGTGGATAATCAGTGAGTCGTAATTTCCATTTTTATATATGAGAAGACTATCGATCGGGTAACTGCTACCGCTGAATAGGGTATGTGTAAAATGGACCTAAAGAGACGGTTCACGACATCTCCCTATAGAGTTTTTTTCTGTTTTGCCCCCTATCGTTTTTTTGCTAAATTTTTCAAGATATCCCCTTTTGGTGGTTGCTGCCTCAACACATTTGCTGCCAATCCAATTTCGGTAATATTTCTGAAGGAAAATAGTTGGATGTGTTTTAACCGTTTTACTATAAAAATAATTATCTTTGCGTGCAGGCCATAACTTCAAATATGAATCACAAACAATGTTTCCATAACGGCCGTGTCATTCATATGGGAATGACGGGACATTCGCAAGATAAGGCCGTGACATTTAATAACGCACCACACTATGGGCAAACTTAATAGGGATTAAGAAGCCTGGCCCCTGGTGGGTGTCATAAGATATGACACTTTTAAAAGAGTCAGGCTTTAAGTCACTTTTTTGTGGGCTTTATGACACTATATAGGAAGTCCATTAACGCACCAAAATGAAATAATACCCGAAACGTATAAGGGGCATGTTGCCCCCTGCAACCTTGGGTTTACTGTCAGATGCAGGTTTGGAGTGTTATTTCCTTTTTTGGGGCCTTGTGCCCGTGGACACTATGACACATAGAGAGTGGGCGATCGATATGACACTTTTAAAAGTGTCATAGCGCCCCCCAGGGTGTTATGACATACACCCTAACGGTGTACCTACTTAGTTTAAGAAAATCTGGAAAACTATCGCAGATAAAAATAAAAGATCAACTTTGTTTCACTTATGATATTTTTTGAAAACCGAAACCGAAACATGAATGCTATTCAGATTCGAATGACGTGGCAGTGAATGTGTTGAGTTGTTCATTATTTCTTTGAGTTGGCAAGGAACAATCCCTTGCTTTTCTGTATGAGTATGACCCAACAGAACATTACGTCGTGCTGGCGAAGCGAAGAACCAACTTACATTATGTTGGTTGTGGTCATGTATAGTCGCTTAGCGATGAGAGATTTTAGTAAGCTATAGTTGCTCGTCGCTTAATTGCTTGTAGCTTACTGCATGGCTTTAGCCCAAAGCTGTATGCAAAAAAATTCCTTAGAAACGGCGATATTATGTGCTTGAGAGGGAGGAAGGAGGAGGCGCAGCTTTTTGGGTGACAATAGTCACCAGCTCCCGTTCTCGTGTTTCATATACCCTGGGGCCTGAGATAACTGCCTCCTTGTAACGAATCTTTCTATGTTGTAATACTCTGCATACCATTGCAGAATATACGCCATGAGGTGTGTTTAACAGCACTTTTGAAACTGCGAACACTATTTCTATACACCACACATTCCCATCCCAATTCTCTGTTGCTTTGCCAGCGCCTATGTGTTTCTCTACAATTGCTGAAAAGTTCTTTAGTTAGTCCTTTATGGTCTCCAAGGAAAAGGCGATGGCAATGGCATAATGCTTTGTTAAATATTTTACAATAGGCAGCTGTGTGGCAATGGTATTGATTTCAGTGGAAGTACCTACGAATTGTCGACTCCTTCAAAGACCTTTTCTTTACCCTACTTCTGCAATAAAGCCCAGTTGGTTTTTCTGGGATTACTGAATCCTTTAGTGTGGTCTTCCGTGCAGTCAATAATCATGTGTTCGAAAAAATATATTAGTGGATAGGTACATCGATTTAATTGTTTAAGTTATAGAACATCCTCAAGCAAATTCTACACAGATTCCTTACACAAAGGAACACATATCTAATATACGTAGGTAAACCTTGTTATCTAGCATCGTCTATCCATATGCGATTAGATGATTAATACCCGTTTATTTTCAATGTTGGAACACCTGGACAGTAGTTGTTGTTCGTATACGCATCAGTAAATACAAATCTCAGGCATAGCATGGTATATATGATGTCACTAGGCACAAAGTATCTTCATAGGAACCTATTTTGAATTTAAACAATTTGAAGTGAAGTCACTTTTATTTTGCTGGTGATTAAACATTTTTATAATCATAATCATTTATGTACAAAGGTACAAAAACACAGAGAAACACTTACGTAAGACAAATAAAAATACATTTATATAGGTAGCTATAGTACGCATCAACAAAGGTACATAATTGACGACCTTCCAAAGATCTTTCAGATGTTCATTTGCAATTATCAACTAATAATGATTATTTCATGATTGCTGTATATAGTGGCATCATTAAAAAAAAAGGCTTAACAAAGGTTGTTTGCCTAATTAATTCATTTGTTAATTCATCTATTACTACGTTTAGTCAGTATACCTATGGAGGAAGGTAGTAGGTACGGAAAAGCTATTGCATGATCCCGGAAATTATTCTACTTAGTATTATTGTTCTCCATAATTTGGCGATATTTAAATAAGCCCTGCGTTAGAGCAAGGTGTAATCCAAATGAGCTTCAAAATTAATCTAGGTTTAATTTAAAAGTGAATTCAAAGTCTATTTTTATCGTATTTCCCGTTTTTTATGAAATTTTTATCCTTGAGCAATTTCTTAAAAATTACCTATGTTAAGCAACTTTTTTACGCACGATTAACGGATATTGTAGTAAGAGCCATTTTTTGTCAGACAAAATGGTCAAACAGAATTAAGTAACAATAACAGTTCCAGCAAATTTGTTAAAATTGCTACCAACTAAGGGATAACTTTTGGAATTGTGGTTTAGTTTAACACGAGAACATTATCTTACAATTACATT
The DNA here is from genome assembly GCA_949372485.1 of Cheilosia soror. Taxonomy (NCBI): domain Eukaryota; kingdom Metazoa; phylum Arthropoda; class Insecta; order Diptera; family Syrphidae; genus Cheilosia; species Cheilosia soror. The sequence continues at coordinate 77,831,132 of OX443561.1, read as the reverse complement.
GTGGCATCACCATAAATTATTATACTGCTTTCTCTGTCTTACAGCTCATTTCGAATAAACGCTCGCGTCTTTTTTCTTTTCAGCGAGTTGGTTTTTTGGTTGTTTTATTCTTGTCTCCGAAAAACTTGAACTTTTTCAGCATTTATTCAACAATAGGCCTGTTTTACTGCACATCTATAAAGTAGGGGTATTCATGCAACGTCGTAACGAACGTGGTAAATGAACTGTCAAATTTTGTATGGAAAATCACACAAGATGTTAAAAAAACCGAGATTGTAAACTTATGACGAGGTCAATGTGACATTTCACACTTGAAATAAAGGCGCGAATTCAGGAAAAAAAAAAAAATACTTTGCATGCATTTATAATACTTTTGATGTTTATATAAATAGAAATTGCACATTTCACTATTCCAAGTGTAGGATAAATTATTAATCCATCAAATTGTATTAAGAAAACAAGTTTTAAAAGAGTTTTTCGTTCACGGCAAAAAGTTTGGAATTGGAAATATCGTTATGTAAACCCTTTTAAACCTTGTTTTCTTAATACAATTTGATAGAATAACTAATTATTTTACACTAGGAATAGTAAAATGTGCAATTTTCTCTTTACGCGAATGGTAAACTTACGACGTTGCATGAATACCCTTAGTGTAAAGCAGTGTGTAGTTGTTGTAATTGCGTGTTAAAATTTCTACTTTTCTTTACTTCACTGAGATAGATGTGCAATAAAACAGGTCTAATAACAAAGTCAAAATAACAAATAAAGAATAACCACGTGAATAAACCAAAGTGAAAAATAAATCACGAAAAGAGTTTCATTTTGACACTTTGTTTTTGTCAATTCCTGAAGCTCTTCATTCCAAAGTTCCAGGAGCAAGTCTTTTCCGGACCAATTTTGTTTTTTTGCAGTCATGAAAATATATAATAGATCACGAAATTAATAACATGATTTTAGCTAAATCAAGTGAATTTAGTTAAATCACGTTGGTGGGAACATGGTATAAGTGAAAAGAATATTATCACATGTTTTGACAGTCCATTCACATAAACACTTTTATTTGTCGCAACAGTTCGCAAAGTTCAAACATCAATTTCTACTACTTAACAATCTTTGATTTAAGTTTACATAAGTTCGAATGAATTTTGTATTTAATAGTTTGTGGAATTTTGTCTGAATTTTGAATAAACTTGTGAAAATTCGCACCAAGGGTGTTTTCCTTCGAGGCAAACATTTTTAGTTCGAAATTTCGTTGTTTAACTCTTTTCAAACTTGTTTTTCCCATATTTTGATGCATTAATTTAAAATAAGCAATTGTTTGTTATATAAATGCATCAAAAGTGGTTTGTTCGCATATTATTATCAATTCGTTTGTTCATTCTCATGCGAATGTTCCTTTACATCGCCAATTTTAATTGATATCAACAGTTTGAACAATTTAACATTTCCTAAAACTAAACTGTGATGTGAACGAAGTGTAACTGGGAAAAAATAAGAAACCTTCAGAACACAGCCCCACTACCATAAACCACTGCCAGGTGCAACTGCCATAGGATTTTACGAAGTATGCGTGTGCCGTAATTTCTTCCCTTTGATTTATACAGGCCCACATAAACACATAAATAAATCCTATGGTGCCAACAGCTTGTAGGCAAAGTCCGTTATGTGGGAGGAGTCGACGGTCTATTTCTTACTGGTTTGTGATGAACATTCTGTGGACTGCCGAAGCGCAATTCACAAACAAAGTTACAAAGCTCCACAATTTGTACCATTGGTTAGACCCTAATTCCTGTTTAATACGCACAACATCCTTTCAAAGGTAAAAAGATAATTATTGTGAACAACTACTTCAAAATGTGTGCTTATTTCAAAAGAGGTTTAGCATAAATGTTTGGAAACACTTTAGTAGGCCCGCACGTTCTTTCGAAAACAATTAATTGCCATTACTACCTAGAATTTTTAAGAGAACGCTTGCCGGAGCTCTTTGAAGATGTTCCTTTTGTACAGAGAAGAGCGATGTTCTTTGAACAAGATGGAGCACCTTGTCACAGTAGCAGCGGGGTAACTCCATACCTCAACCATACTTTTAACGAACTGCGGACTGGTCGAGTTGACCCCAACACTTGGCCACCCAGATTTCTTGACCTAACACCCATGGATTTATTTTTTTCTGGGGTGCTATGAAAGAAAAAGTTTGTTTTAGAGAAATATCGAGTCTTTTTCGACCATTTTTGTGTGACAAAAAATGGCTTTTACTACAACTTCCGTTAATCGTGGGTAAAAGAGTTGCTTAACATAATTTTTAGGTAATTTCTCAAGGATACAAATTTCATAAAAAAAATGAAAATTTATAAAGTCAAAATTTTGAGAAAAAGGCATTTTAAATAAAAAAATGTAACACTTAGTTTTCAAAATTTTGAGTTTAAGGAGCCATAACTTTTTTGTAGCTGACCAGATGTAACCATAGTGCTTTAGACTGTTATGCGCTACTTAATTGTCTTTTCAAAATGCCCAACACAATTTTTGTTCCTTTAGTTTAGAAGTTATAGCGTTTTAAGTGGTAACACCTCCAAATTAGAGGTCACCTACTTTGATGGGCTATAACGGGAAATACGATGAAAATACACCCCCCCTGCCATAAAATTTTTTCTTCGGCATAACTTCAGGAATCTTCCCTTAAAGGATTATCCTTCTTAACTGGGACACCCTGTATAGAATAGGAATTTCATTGCGCGGTACTAATAAACATTAGGTCATTCGCGTACGCGGTTTAAACCGAGCGCAATCGATCGTAACCACACGAAATATATACACGTTCTCATCAAAAATGAGAAGAATAGAGAAAACCAGCAAAATAATGAGTAACGAACATTTCCCCTCCTGGCTTGAAACAGCTCAGGGAATTTCTACCGGCATGTACTGATAAAATTGTCAAAAGCAAAAATTTGACAGATAGGCGAAATTAAAAAAAAAGTTTTCCAACGGTTGCTCGGTTACGGTTGTACAGATATTGATAGAATACAAAATTATATCAATTTTATTAAAATTGTGAATTTTCGCTGCAGTTTGAAATAATTTTGTTTTGTTCAAATTATTATTAAGCTGGAAATGGCTCGAAGTAGCTCGAAGTTATACACGTACTTTTGGGTACATTTTCCGCTCTCTGAGAGAATTGCGCTCAAATTTTCGAAATTGACAGATTTCTACTGCCTTGATCGGAAAGGTACGCGAATAGACCTATTTTTAGTATCCAGGGGTGGGATTCTGTAAAATACGAAACGAAAAACGCTTTCGTTTTTACAAAACCTGTCTCTATCATATCTGTGGCAATAGACAGAGACAGCTATTGTCGAAACAATATCGTTCGATCGTTTTCATTTTACATAACCTGGCCCCAGGCTAACATAAACGAAGTCACAATAGCGAACAATTTAAGGTTGAATATTTAAAATAATTATTCAAGGCCCATTGAATTTGAAATAGTAAGATCTGTAGTCATTTAAATAAGCCTCCAATTTATAGCGCAGCGGTTAGGATGATGGGTTACTATGCGAAGGGTGCCCTGCCAGGTTCGATCTCCGGAAAAACACAAACCTCGGTTGTTGGATCTCTCTTGTGGAACGTAATGACGGAGTCCTGCAACTAACGCTGCCATAAGGCGTTGACAATGCCGCCGTTGTAACTCTGATCGAATACGCCACGGACGTTGAGAAGTCCTCATATAATTGAAAATTTGCCGGTTTAGAACTAGCTGAACGTCTAAGTCCCAGGGTATCTTGGTTACAAGTCGAAATTCGATGGAATAGGTTAAATTTCGGGTTGGGAACCAACCATTAGATCTAAGAAGTCATTAATGTACCTAGAAATAATGCTCGACAACAGTTTAAGCACGTCCAGTACTCCAGCAGAGGCATCCCAGATGCAAGCAGCTCTTTCCCGGATGTTTCGAAATATCGGTGGGCATGGATATTCGATATGCCATGAAGATTCTGCTATCCAGAGTGGTTAGCTCAATTATTCCATACCCTGCATCGGTCTGGATGGTGGCTCTTATAATCAATAAAACAAGGATAAAGCTCTTGACCTCATACACTCATACGCTCGAGACACTCTGCCTTATGTTGGGAATGCTGTTCATCGATCGATATTCGAACGAAATGGAATTGATCCCCTTCGGTAAACAGGCAACCGGCAAAACGTCATCATAACCTGAAGGAGAAAGGAAGACATCTGTTGCACTGTGGCAAGCCAGGTGGAATAACACGATAATAATCACATGTACAAACTGATCGCCCCCATTGAGTTCTGGAAACTGCAACTACGTACCACTTTACGTAGTTTCTATCATATCATAGGAACTACTGCGGCTATTGAAAATGTCTTTACAGATTTGGCCATCCTTATAGTCTGCCTTTCTGCCCCAATGTCCAGATGAGAAGGATGCTTTTATTGTATAAAGCTTCGAAGCATTTCACCGGATGCCTTGCACCGGAAAATAATTAAGCTACAGAAAGCCTTTAAAAGCATATGTCGATGTTGCTTTCGGAATTGCAGGAGGTATTCAACTTTGATGTTAGCAGAGGTAACAAGCTGATTGAAGCGTTGTCGAATTGGTTGGATCTGGCATTTCTGGAGAATCTCCTCAAGCGAACTTCTCAGTCAGCCTAGGCAGGTTCTCGTCCATATTCCAGGCTGAAGTCCTTGCCATCAATCACTGCGCTAGAATAAATTTATGTTCTAACACAAGTGGTAAAACCATATTTATCTTCTCAGACTTAAGCTGCTCTTAAAGCTCTGAACTCATCTGTTATAAAATCGAAGCTGGTCCTAGAAACTTACATGGCCATCTACGAATTAGCAAAGAAAAACCTAGTCATCCTACACTGGATTCCAGCCCACAGGGGATTTACTGGAAAGGAAACGGCTGACTCTCTGGCCAAAGTCGGCGCGACAACGCCACTCGTCGGACCTGAACCCTTCTGCGGTGTCAGTAAGGGATGCTTCAGGGAATACATTAGGAGCTTAGCTCTAATGAACTCTGGCTTAAAACACCTGCGCAGAACTGCACCAAACAGTTCTTCCCAAAATTCTCCCAAAGAAAATCCTATTTTCTAACTAATCTGGGTAAAAACAACCTAAGAATCCTGACAAGAATTATTACTGGCCATGGTCTTATGAAAAAAACACCTTCACCGAATTGGAGTCTCACCAGACCCCACATGTAGACTGTGCCTAGAGAGTGATGAATCCTCTCTTCACATTCTCATGGAATGTCCGGCTCTCTTCCGCCTTAGAAAGAAAGTTTTTGGCGAAAAATATCTAATAATATCTTGCTGAATTACCCCCAGAGAAGATACTTGTCTTCCTGACTGTCTCCGGAGTAAAAAGATGGCTCTAGGACCCTACCAGGGATGGCACAATAGGCGCCTTTAGAGAGGCCGCAGTGCCAGGGCCGGTTAAGGCTCTCCCGATCAATCATCTAATCTAAGGGTTGTCGAACATGGAGCGGATCTTACAGCATAATCAGCGGCAATCACCTGGAAAAAGCCCTAATATAATTTAAGAGCAATCGAACTTTGAAAACCAAACACTACATCCACCGTATAATCATAACACCAACTTTGATTGAACCATTCCTGCAACTTTAATCGCATAGTCAGATTCCTCACAGTGGTACCATTTTACTCACAGTGGTACCATTTTACATCTACCAGAAGGATCTAATAAACAAATCGATCAGCTCTAAATTCCCACAGCGAAAAGAGCTCTTCGATCCAATTCTCAAGTTAAATCGCCACCAGGAAGTGTCGTATTTAACGGAGTATCCGACAATGTAGTGGCCACGTGTATAGTACTGCCTCAACTCCGATTGACAAACCACTTACTAGTGAGGTGGCTGTAAATATTCACCAGAGATTGGTCAGTGTTTCTAGTACGACCTGTACTCTTAAAATAGTGCCAGCCCATTTTGCAATGTTTTTATCACGACTAGAATATGGTACCAAAAGCAGTGATATTGCTACGAAAGGTATTAATACTAGCAACATAAAATGGCCTAATATCTTCATTTAAACTACTATCCCCTCAAGCAATTGGAAAAGAGCTTTTGGCCTAAAGATATTCTGGTAAAAGAATTCGTGAACGGGTCTAACTCCAAGAAGACTCAATCAAAAAAACCTCCAAAAAACCTCCTGTATTGCAGTGGAAAGAAATTACTTCCCAAGACCCCAGCATCTAATAAGTCATATATTGAGGTCAGATGACGACTGGTTGGTGTTGAAGATATGTTCCTCCTAAAACGGGAGTGCATGAAGTAATACCTAACGTCAGTCCCGCGGGGAGACTGGTTGAAGGAGGTAGACGTAGTAGTCTCTGAATTGGTATACGTTAGGCACACTCTTGGCATCGATTAATGTTTTTTTTTTTGCAAATCGTGCTTGCTGGGCTACTGCATCTTTAACCGCATCTCCATTGGTGCAACAAAAAGAAAAAGATTCCCAATACTATTTCTAATATTTTTAATATTTTTTCAACAACTCGTAAAATGTACAATTCGACTTACCTTTGAAATGCAGGTAGGTATATACCTTTCAAAAATGAAAGTAAATTGAAATCGGAGCTTCCATAGTGTTATTAACTAAAAAGAGAAGAAATAAAATATTGCAAATTATTTAGTTGAAGAGCAATTAATGTTTTGCACGATGAAATGCAGCCGGAACGTGCCACTAAATTGCTACAAATAATTACTTTCACATTAAAGACCATTTAAGGCAATAGTATTGTCTAACTTAAAAACTACTTTCTAATAAAAGATTCAATAGGAATTATGTGGCAGTGAAATCGCTTGCAAAAGTGTCAATGCTCCTGTTGTCTTCGTTGATACATATAGCCAGCACACAAGTTGTTTACATTAGACTTTGGCTTGATTTCATATTATCAACTTTTGGATTTGATTTATTTTATATAAATGTCGTCTTAGATTTAGTTTAGTGATATTTGAAGATAATTTAACACATTGAAAGAAAAAGTGACACAAAAAAACAAATAGATGTACCAAATCTCAATTGCTTAGGCATTCCATTAGATAGGAAATGCTAGTCGTCGTCACGCCACTATGTTTAATGCTTGCTAGCGCGTCACTTTAAATGTGTGGCCATAGGCAATACAAAATGATGTACATAGACAAAGGAGAGGGGTAGCTAAAAATAGATACTCTACTCAGCAGCGTGAGATCTTAGTGGAGGCCAAGCTGATGGTAGAATGTTTCAATTCCATAATAATTTCTTTAGAATTTTTTTTATTTTAGTGTACATATTTACACTCTCGCCAGAAGTTGCTAAATCGCTGATGCGGATGCCTGCCCCAACGTATCCATCAGTAGATACATTTATGGAAAAATTTATGATGATTGCATCTAAGACACATTTTGGATTTTATTAAGTGGGTCGTATTGTCCACAATTCGCGTAGCCACATCAATGGATATGAGAGGAACATTGTTTCTCATTTCTATGGAACATGTAGCTTTTCTTCGCACCTGCATATCCAGTATCCACCGAACCGTGATTAGAAAAAAAATCTGATGCAATTAGGTCTAGATTTTCGCCTCATGAGTTAGGCAAACAATTTGGATTGCTTGCTTTTTTTCCTAGTGGAATACTATTGCATTGTATATTGTAAAGGGTGTTTTTTTAGAGGTATAGAACTTTGAAATGGAGTAGAAGAAAGATGATTTTCTTAAATTGACATGAAATTTACTTTATTCGAAAGATAATCTACTGGCATTATAATTTAAATATGATTTCTGCCATATGACCGCCACGACTGGTTCGGACGTAGTCTAATCTGGAGGTCCAATTTTCGATGACTTTTTTCAACATTTGTTGCCGTATATCGGCAATAACGCGGCGAATGTTGTCCTCCAAGTGCGGTCAATCGTTTCGGGCTTATCGGCGTAGACTAGCAACTTCACATATCCGCACAGAAAATAGTCAAGCGGCGTTAAATCGCACGATCTTTGAGGCCAATTCAAGGGTTCGCAACGTGAATCTGTGCGGTTACCAAACGTTTCCTTCAATAAATCAATTGTGGCAAGAGCTGTGTGACATGTTGCGCCGTCTTGTTGAAATCACAACTCCTGCACATCATGGTTGTTCAATTGATGAGCGAAAAAGTCAGTAATCATGGCTCTATAGTGGTCACCATTGACTGTAACGTTCTGGCCAGCATCGTTTTTAAAAGAAGTACGGATCAAATATTCTCAACATACACTTGAGGATTATCATCACTCCAAATATGGCGGTTTTGTTTATTGACGTATCCATTCAACCAAAAGTGAGACGACCGTGTTGACCGTAAAATGGACGTAGTGCGATACGTATACATTTGGAACAGAACCACGATTTTCAAAATAAATTTGCACAATTTGGAAGCGTTGTTCAGGCGTCCGTCTATTCATGTTGAAATGCCAAATTAAACTAAAAATAAATCACTTGACAGCTGACAAAATGGCCGCCAGTTAAAATAGTGTTGCCAACTTAAAGTTCTATACCTCTAAAAAGAAACACTCTTTTTTTTTATGGAATGTATGTAATTTTATCGTCGTGTTTATGCGTTATTTTTTAGTAGATAGATAGACAGATTATTAGCTCAGAGAGCCTCAGAGCCCCGGCACCGAGCCCTCTTTTAAAAATAGCCTATTGTACCTTTACTGGTGAGGTCTTAGAGCCATCTTTTCATCTACGGAGGCAGTCAGGAAGACAAAGATTTTTTCTGTGTGGGTTATTGTCGCGCCGACTTTAGCCAGTAAAGACTGACTATAGGTTTTTCTTTGCAATTTCGTAGATGACCGTGTAAGTTGTCAGAACCAGCTTCGATTTTATGACGTGCCAAGAGCTTTGAGAGTGGCTTGCCTGTCTGAGAAGATAAATATAGTTTTACCACGTGTATTTAGAAGTTAGATTGATTCTATCGCAATGGTTAATGGCAATGACTTCAGCATTCAATATGGACGATGACTGGATAGTTCGCCTGGGGCTATTATCCATAAATACCAAATACAGTCCCTGACTTCATCTAAGAACCGTCTGGGGAACCAGACTAGGTCAAGTCTTGATGGAATGCGTTTTTATTTTTGCTAGTCCCCTCTTGGCGATATGATGATAGAAAAGATTTTATGGAAGCCATATTTTAGTACCACGTCGCGTCGTCCAGAAACATGCGGAATGGGCTTTCAGGTTCCATAACGGAAAGCAAAGATAGCTGACGGCCCCATGGTAGGAATAGGTTTGACAGTTGTTCAAATGAAACAGACGATGAATGGTCAGCCTTGCCTCCATTTGAATCGGTGTTAGACCTAGGATGGCATTCAATGCAGTGGTCGAGGTGGAGCGTAGACAGCCCGACATTCAGTTTCTAGCTTTTTGACTGTGGTGACTTCGTTGGTCTTTGTTCACTTGACCACGGCAGCATATAGCTGATCGCTGGTCAATCACCGCGGATTCGATGGCAGATACATAGGGATCTGGTTGCGCTGTTTAGGTTCGATACGCTCCATTTGTGGGTCTCCTGATAGTTTACTGTCAAGGATGATTCCCAGGTACTTGGATTCTTAAGAGAATTCAATAATTTTGCTTCAATTTTCCAAAACTTCTTCTGTTATACAGGACAAGTATAACAACTTTGGAAGTCGCTTCATGGGGATATATTTCCAGAAAACAAAAATTTGCAGCAATTTAAGTGCCATTCAATCATAGGGTTGAATGACCTAAAAGAGGTCCTTACCTAGCGTTCTTAAGAACTATTCACGCATGAGAGCGATAACGAACGAATTGATGATATTCGAACGAACCACTTTTGATGCATTTCCAAGGATAGAATAATTAATTAATCTATCAAAGTGTTTAAAAAACAATTAAATAACGAAATTTCGAATTCCAAATTAAAAGACCCAAGCCGCGAATTGTCAACGTTTATTCAACATTCACAACATTAAAACGCGTTCAACAAACTATCGCGAATAAAAAATGCGTTCGAATTTAACCTCAAATCAGAAATTGCTAGTAGAAAAATTGATGACTGAAATTGGCGAACTACCGTGACCAAGAAATGTGTTCATGTGAACGGGCTGTTAAAACTTGCGAATATTCGTTCGTTCGTAAGTACTTGGTCGCTCTTAAGTGAATAGTCATTTATTTCAAATGCAGTAAAGTTCGTCTAGAAGTAATCACCCCTATTCCCGTTGGCGTTTGTCATAAACGACTTGTATTTCACTTCGTTTTTTAGTCGATTTTTGTAACATTTTTTAAACAAATGAATTGAAATAATGGTGACCACATAGAAAACAAAACAAAACTGTTAACAAAAGTTAAAACAAAAATCTGCACATCGTTTTACAACGACACGAAACATGAGTCGTATACGACAAACGCCAACGGGAATAGGGGTGAATGATCTTCTTATGAGACGCCCTTAAAAATTTAAACAACTTCTAACTTTGAGAAAATATTTCTCTGTAACCATTTACTTTTTAGAGTAAACCTTCTGATAAGCTTCAGTTAAATTTGAGAAGTATTCACTCAACAACTCACGTTTGTTCTTTAAAAATTGATTTCATAAAAACAAAATCGGACCAAAATCAGGCAGAAGGCCAGGAACTTTGTAGAGAATATATTCTTTTTGTTAGTTAGACGGAATTGTATTTAATAAGCTCCTAAAGGTAATTTAAGTGTATCTGTGCCAAACCGGACACTTGTGTGGCGCAGATTAAGTATATTATAGACCTTAATGTATGAAACCTTTTAGTTTGTGGTCATTTAGGTATATTGTCCAAATTCCCTACCAACTATAAACATTTTTTAATACATAATCGTCTGCGAAAAGCCATTAAAAAAAAGAAGTCATTGGCTCTATAGGTACATAAAGAATACAGTGCGAAACACACCGATATAAGACTGGTGATGGTAATGGGGTTAACGAATCTAACAGCGAAACAAATACGATTGGCATAAGGCCGCTTAATAAGAATACATTTGCCCGCAAGCGTGAACATGGTATTATTCCCAGCTAACAAAAGAAATCAAGACGTTTAAGATGATGCTCAAGATGACTTTGTATTATAAAGTGAATGGATGTAGTGCACAGTGAGGCGCCCCTAATTAAAGGCGTTTGTGTGAGAAGAGCACTTATTTTTGGGATGATTGGAAGGAAGGATTTTATGCCGAATCCAAACAGATAGATTGAAAAGATCTTAGGACAATTATACTGTCGTAGGTTTTCAGACGTTTGCAGGTTTGAGGTGGCTTAATGGAACTTGAAGATATAATTTGCATTTTTCAGGGTTGAACCAGAGATCCCTCACTCAGTAGTCCAGGATACTTAGTATGAAGCAACAACGTGACGTAGAAATAGCTGCATGGATAAAAACTGGACCGAATATAGACATAGATATTGCACGGTACTAAATATGCCTTTATCGAAAGACATTATTTTTTTTGATTTTTAAAATGCATAGATATACATTTTTGATAGTACTCATGATTCCATTGTCTTCGCCGTAGACAATTCGAGCAGTGTTTTTCGATGGCGCCTAAGGTTAGGCTTCTTTTAGTACAATTATTATTGTTGACCACACTTTTAGTTCAAACTTCAGTTTAAACTGAGTTCATTCTGCAGTTTAAGTTATGCCGTTTCAACTTCAGATCACTTGACACAGTGACTTTTCAATTTGAAAGCTGCTGATTGCCAAAAACATAAATATTTGACGTTTTATTGGGGTTTTTTGAAAGAAAAGACAGGGAACGACAGGTCTGGCCACCTGTGGTGCAGACATTTTTGGCCAACTTATAAGGGTAGATACCTACTTTTGGTTAGTATACCTATTCCAAAAAACGGCGCTTTTATCCATATTATTAGTTTATTAAAAACAAACAAAAATCCACAAAAGAAACAGGTTTTTTTTAAACCAATACGAAAAATATTAATTATTAAAAATTAAGCTTTTTTCTGATTTTCCACGAAAGGCAGAGGAACACAGAAGTTATTTACAAACTGTAAAAATTCAGTCAAATCTATCCCAAGAAGATCTAACACGAACGAACATTTCGTTATTTTATCTCTGGCAATGGCCGCGTTCAATACGCTTTTGCCTACCTAGTCAACAGCTTCTGATTGATTGATTTGCCTTCAAATCTAGGCAAGTTTCGTGTGTTAGGCAAGATTTTCTGCCTAAGCTTTATGATAAACTGTCGCCTGAATATTTAGGTGCCTAAGCACATTGAACGCGGCCGTTATCTGTACATTTTGTTCTGTGCATTTTTAAACACCCACCCGAAAAAGTGCGAACGCCAGGCCAACTTTTGCAGGTTATTTAGTACGAAAGTTAAACTGAAATATATAACTGTGTGGCCAAGTTCCAAGATAGACAGGTGGCCAACATACGGAGGAATATGGTGGAATATTTTTATGCAATTTTCTTGGTGATTCTATATACTGGCCAACTTCGGCAGGTGGCCAACTTATAAGGGTGACCAACTTTACTGTACAATACTGCCAAATTCTATTCATTCAATTAAGTTAAACTGAGTTCCATTGAACAGAAGTTAAGATTACATTGTGAAACCGGACGAGTTGAACTTCAAATTTAAACTTTAGTTGAACGTTAGTTTAAACTTCCACTGTGAAACTGGGGGTAAAAAAATAAAACTAATCGTAAATCATGTAATAGATTTTCGGTTGAAAAATGCACCAAAGATACAGCGACAAATACAAAATAGCAAATTGCAAAAACTACTTTAAGTAATATTGCTCCGCTGCAATTGTATTCGTTGGACGATGCTGGTGACATCACAATTGACGTGACGTTAAACTACATGCGAATTGTATCACCTTGTATTCGGTTTAGGTATTACGGAAGCCGACATTCACTCATAAAGTGTTACAATGTCTCAGAATAATTAAGCCGCATGCATGCACTTCAGTATAACTTGTTAGTTAAAAATGCATATTCAAATCAAAACGTATATACTAACATATTAGTTAACGAGAAATATATTACTGAAAAATTTACATTTCAAACTACATATCACTAAAAATCAATCTAATTGCAAAATTCATTCTAAACAAGTAAAAGTGTTATCATTGGCCGATGCTTTGATACCCTCTAGTACATAAAAGTCATGCAAAATGTTTACCGCATGCGAGTTAAAATTTACTGTACAGTGTACACGCATGTGTCTAATATTGGTTTTGTATGGAAGGTATCAGAACTACTTAACCGACATAGACAATTTTCAATACAAATCTGACGACGCGACGGTTAAAAGAAGTCCTCTCACAAAATTTTATTTGCCAAGGTCGATTCGTTTGGACGCTATCGTGATTTCAACAGACAGAGAGACAGACGGACAAACAGACGGACATGGCTAAATCGATTCAGAATGTGATCCTGATGCAGAATATACATACATTTATACTTTATAGGGTCTTCGGTGACTCCTTCTTGGCGTTACAAATGTAATGACAAAGTGAATATACCTTCCTGTGTGAAGGGTATAAAAATGTGCGCAAGCACTTTTTGTCCTCAACTGGCAGGTACTTCGATTGGATGTGGATCTGGGCCTCAATCAATATGTCACTCTAATTAGCGCGGGCTTTGCCTAACTGCCTCCAGATACGCACTCAAAGGCGCTTGAGGTTCCCTTCCATTTCTGCGCCCTATCTAAAACGAGATCTTCTTGCATACTGAGTTGTCCATTTGGGTTGAAGTCGAACACTCTAGGAGACATATATAGGAGAACTAGTGTCCATTCGCACTACATGTCCTAACTATATCTTAAACGACTGATTAGCACCTTTCTGACTAGTTCGATGTTGCTTTATAGCGCGTAGAGTTCGCCGTTAATTCTCCTTCCAATTCCGTCAACTCAAATGCGAACGAAAATTACTCCAGGAATTTTGCGTTCAAAACGACCAAGGCTACTTCATCTGCCTTTCTTTATGCCCATTCTTCTGTGCCATAAAGCACGACTCAAAGCCGCCAGATTGTGGGAAATTTACTTTTTTCAGGGAATATTTGCACTCGAAATGAGCGAAAAGGGTTCTTTCTGTTTTCCAGAACAAAGAAAATAGAACTTTGGTCCTTTGAAACTTTACTTTAATTTTCTGTTCAACTTCAGCCCATTTATTGTATACATCTGAATGCGTCCATGAACAATCGCTTGTATTGACACAAAAAGAAAGATGACCTGTTTTTTGCAATAACTAATGAATACTGACTGACCTGTATGATAAAATCGACACGTCGACCTGAATAAGATCTATTGAATATTGAACCATACGTTAGAAAGAGAGTTATGTCCAAAACACATGTGCAGAAATTCTGAATTCTTCACTGCAAGCAGTACTGCAGGTGAAACAGATGTGCAGAATTCAATTTGCATCGGTTGCTGTCAATGCGGGGAAAAATACGAGAGTGCAACACAGACGACAAATAATTCCCGTCTCTCTTTTCCTCGTATGCATCAGTAGCTGAATTTAAAAATTCGATGCTGCCAAGTCTATTTAATTTAAATCACTGCGTTGCTGTGAAGTGGATTTAGAAATAGAGACATGTTGCAGTGTTGCGGTGGGTGCGGAATTTACATTTGTATTACCACATAAGAACATGTGTATTCTAATCTTGCTGCACAGTGAATTCTGCACGTGTGTGTTGGGCATTAGGGCTACGAGGTTCTAATCTCTATATATGTAAAACTAAGTGGGAAAAAGTGTTTCCCTCTGTCGCCCGTAATTTTCAACCAATTTTGTTGATTTTTTTTAAATGTCGGTACTTACGGCGATTGGGTGATAGGCTAAACAAATTCAAAATCAGACAAAGGGGCGTGGCACCGCTCATACAAAAAAAAAACATTCAAAATCTTATATCTCGAAAACAACAGAAGCGATTGAGATTAAACTTACAGATAATCTTAGGTATTGGCCGTAGAGTGCTCCTGTGAAGATAGGTCAAAATCGGACAAAGGGGCGTGGCACTTCCCATACAAAAAACATTCAAAATCGTATATTTCGAAAACCACAGAGGCGATTGAGATCAAACTTACAGATAATCTTATGTATTAGCGGTAGAGTGCTTCTGTGAAGATTTGTCAAAATCAGACAAAGGGGCGTGGCACCGTTCATAAAAAAATATTCAAAGTTGTATATCTCGAAAACCACCAAATTGATTGAGCTCAAGCTTACAGGTAGTCTTGCGTATTAGCCGTGGAGTGTGAAGATTGGTCAATATTGGACAAAGGGGGCGTGGCACATCCAATACAAAAAAAAATAAAAAAAAAACATTGTCGCCAAAAAAAAAAAAGAAAAAAATTAAAAAGGCAACAAAAGGCCTGGCGAAGCTGGCGGGTGTTTTTTTATAAAGTTTACGATACTGCTGCAGAGGATTTTTTTATCTCTTCGGGTACAGTTCGTATATAAGGTTGTTTCGTCTTCTTCAAAGCAATGCCATAGCCTGCACTCCATTAAATTGGCTAGATTCATTTTGCTTAGGTAGTATCGTAACCCATGAGGTCCTGTAAGGAATCCTATACTATACTAGGTACTTGATATCATGCCCACTATGGGCATTGTGATTGAATGGCTCGATACCTTGTTTGACCTGGGGTGGAATCGGCTAAGGTGATTTGTGATTATCACAAATGTGACAATCACTTGTGATCAAATAAATTTCTCCGTCTGCGTAAGGTGATCACCAAAAATTAGTTAAAACTTGGCATCACTTGACACTGACATGTGTCATTACTCGTTTTTTTGTATTGTTTTCGATTTGGGTAAAAGAATTTGAGAAGATAATGCACTTTTAGAAAATGCAAAGTAATATACAAATAACAAATAACCATTTTAACAATGTTAATGTCTAAAAATATTATCTATTCGATTTGCGCAGCCAATAAATCGCAAACTACGTGGAAAAGCACCCGGATTTGACCAAATATTTTTCTGTGAGAGGTGCTTTTTGCCGTTTTCTGGGAGAAAGTATCCCTAAATATGGGACAGAGTTTAATTTTCTTGAGGTCACCTCACACACAGTATTTTGACCTATTGGTGCTGACTGCTGACGTCATTACCAACTTCTTGTCACTTCTTGTAATTAACTGGAGAGTAGATGGAATGTGATATGCTAATTGGCAAAGCAATTGCCGTAGGGGTGTTGGATATATACATACTATAAAAATATCTATATCCTTTTGAAGTCAAGCATTTTTTAAGAATTTTTTAATTTGGATTTTCCACCTCCAGTATGTTTAGCTCAATTCGGCGATTTAATCGCATCAGTCGGACAAAGAAACACCCCCATCGTTATTTTTATTTTATTCCTATTTACTTTCAGATCCAAAAAAATAATTGCAGAGGTACAAACACGTCCACTTTCGCTTAACACATCAAAATATACAAAAAGCACTACTAGATCAACATGCAAGTGACAACTAAACTGCTGTCACAAGAAATTATCACAAAAATGTGATTGTCACCGGTGACAATCACCTTACGCAGACCAATTTTGTTGATTGTGATTATCACTTATCACAAATCACCTTAGCCGATTCCACCCCTGTCTTAAAACTTGGAATATTCTCCCAACATGACATACATTTTGTGTCTTCCCAGTTTTTTATGACAAAGTAAATAGCAGATTTGGCGATATAGCAGAAAGATTCCGGTCTCGGTGAAAGGGGTTTCTAGGCCTAATTTGGTCAATTCGTCGGCTTTTTCGTTCCTTTTAAAGCCCTCATACTCATGGCCAGAAACCGACCAAAAATTTGGTTCTGTTCCCGAGGCTAAGACTTTGAAGGTTGTTTGAAACAGTGTAATAGATAAAGACACTTACTGATTTGGAGTCAATGATAGGTGAGATAATGGCCTTTGAATAAATTTGATGCTTTGATTTTTTGGATGCGATTGGCGCGATAAATGGCATGGAGTTTTGCCTGGAATAAACTAGGGTTTTTTCCCATAGTGATTGAGATTGCTTTTTTTGTATCATTAATTTTCTTTTTCTTGATTTTTTTTGGCACTGGCGTGGGAATTCTTATGACAAAATACTGACCAAATACAGGACTGAGATGATGAGGCTTATAAATAAAACTAGCATTTATCCGCAGCTTTGCACCCGTTACAGAAGTAGGTACCTAGTGTGCTTAGGATAGGTTAGGTTGAATAGGCAATAGGGTGTGAGTTCATAACAGAAGACTAGGCACCCTTTTGGGCCCATCGGCATCCCTGACCTAGTGTGATTTGCTACGATAGGATGAAAAAAAAGTTGTTCCCATACAAACTGAATCCCCCTTTTCCCGTCGCTTATAACTCGGGTCCCAAAAAAATTTCCAAAATCAGGGAAACCGGTTTTAATTATTTCTTATTTAGAGTACCCAAATTCGAATTTCCTCAAATCGCTTCTATGTGTTCATACTTTGGCCATAAAGGGAAATTTGTGTTGCTTCCACAACCTTACCGTTTGAACTGGACGTTGAACACCAATTAGTCATGATAAACTGTTTTATATATGAGATATCCTTAGTCTTTGTTGGTAAAGCTTTAGTTAGTTAGTTTAAAGTGGGTCTCGGTGAGCGAAACACTTAGGTCGTTAGTCGGCCTATTGTTCATACAACTGGGACTTAGGGAGCTATTTCTTAACTGGCTACTAGTGTAAACCATTTGCTGCCCGTTATAAAGCTTACTACATACTCAATTGTCTTCTCAGCGATTGACAAGCTTTACTTGATTTCTGATGCGATGCCGTTTCCAGACTTTACATCTGTCCGAATATGCGAATATGCTTCCTAGCTGTACCTAAAAGTTATAAAGCTACGATTACACGGCCATTTTTTTGAGTCATTTAAATGGCGCTGTGACTTCAGGAAAAAATGTCGCATTAGAGCGACATTTAAGCTACGATTCGTCATACAAAAAATGGCGAACACACGAAATGACTATCATCGTCATTTGTGTCCCAAAATCAAATGACGGACACTGTGAGTCGTTTAGAATTTTCCTTTCTGATGCCATTTAAATGACACAAAAGCCAAAAAGTTTAGTCATTTGTCCTAGGCGTCATTTTTCCGCCATTTAAATGACACTTAATTCATGTCATTTGGTGCGCCATTTTCCTAGTCATTTAAATGACGCTGCCAAAAATGACGATCACACAGAGCGACATTTAAATGACTGCTTTGTGACGGGATTTTTACCTCAGAGCGCCATTTAAATGACTCGAAAAAATGGCCGCGTAATCGTAGCTTAACTACATATAAGAGAGAGAGAGCTTTAAATTGTTCAGGGATTCAGGAATATTTACCGTTTGAAATAATGAAATAGAAAATATTATTCAATCTGTTGGGCCAAATATTTTTAAAAAGGATACCAAATTTAGGGAAGCCCTATGAGTTGATTTATTTCCTCCGATATCCATTGCTTTGCCATGTCGGCTCTTGACAGATACTCGCAAACTACGAATCGTGTTGGAATGTTGAGAGCTGATCTCCGATAGTGATAAAACCATGTGTAGATAAACTTGACTTTCAAAAGGCTCAAATGTCGAGAGTAAAAATATGGCTATCCGCGAACTACTTCTCAAGACTGTGGCCACTTGCGAGTTTGCTCGAGAGCTGCTCGCAGCACTTTTACTCTCAAATGGACATCCACCTTAAGACTTTCCGTTCGATTTGTCGATGGTATATTCACATGAATGAATTTACTTGGCCGCTCATTGACGAATTATTTCAGCTCAGTCGATCACTAATGCGATAATAAATCGGGCCCTAAATATTGTACCCCTTTTGTATTTGCAGATGTTATATCTATAGATAGGGTTTAGCTAGTTACTGTATGTTTCAAATATGTAAAAAAAATGTCAACAAGCTCTCAGTTTTGACACAAAAAATATCAATAGTCCACAATCCACGTATGTATTGTACACACGCTGTGCCATTATTCCCGTATATGTACTTCACAATGGAAAACGAATTAAATGCAGCATCCTCCCAATCCCAAGCAAATTGATACAAACTTCCTCCCTCGAACAAAATTCAATCCCAATCGACTTTTATATTTTCAAACAAAATGAATCAAAAAATAAATTTTTTTAGGGAAATCGAAAATATTAAGGATAGCTACGTTTGTCTCCTGATTTTGATATAAACAAAGACAGAACTAGTACATTTTTGGCATCTATTCAATTTCAATTGACGTTTGCAGGCGCACTTAAAAAAAAAATAAAAGTCATAAATCGCATAGTTCCCATTTCCTATTGAAGGGGGAAATATGGCTACAGTATTATTCAAAAAAAGGGGCTGCTATTCGATTTCGATTTCGGATACGGAAAACAATCTAGCAGAGGGATAATGTTGATAAGGGTGAAATTTATTTCGTTAACGGATAAACCTATTGTATCTATACGGAATAAAGTGATTAACATACATGTCACGACTCACGTCACCATCATGCCCGCTAACTAAATTTTCGTAATTATAATGCGTGAGGTTTCAAGCGTGTTAAGCGCATTGGGGTGAATGAGAGCAGAATTTACCCTTTCACATGGATAAGTGTGAAAAAGATTGATTTAGTTCGATTAGTTTAAGTATCTAGATCTACACAACATAAATTAAACATCTAGGTCGTCTTAGACAAACAAAGGATGTTTTTCTGTTACGAATCGAAAATTACTTACACAAACAGAATAATCAGCCATGTTGCCTGTTTTTATTTATCCTTGCTTGCTTGTAGATATAAAAAACTATAAGGAATACACAAGGCTCTACTGCTGATGACCTATTTCCTCTGGGTGAGTGGCTGGCTGGCCGTACAGTCAGCCAGATATTCGCTTGGCCAAATGGAAAGAAGCACGAATGAATGAATTAAAAGCTTGTATAAGGGTATATCGTCGAGAAAACTGCTGCAGGCCAGGCATGCTGCACGTTGAACAACTATGCGCGTTTTTCTCTGATGGTGTTCTTTGTGAATTTGGTTAACATTCTATTTGATTGTTTGCGAGAGTAAAAATCACTGCATTGCCTCCAGTTTCCAACGACAATATTTTTTCCTAATTGAGCCAACTATTTCATCATTTAATTTTAGAGTTTGTCAATTAATATGGTATGGATCATTTTATATAAGGAATAGTAGTAGTTCTTTTTATTCTTTTGATTTTAGTTGATGTGTAAAAAATTAGATTCATTGGATTAACTTTCAACCACCTTTTTGTGAATAATACAATTTCAGAAGAGGGAAGCAAAATATCAGAAGGAGAATGACATAACATATTATGTGTTGTACATAACTAATCCATATGTATACATATATAAGGGGTTGATAAAGAACAATTGCGAAAAAGACCTTTTGTTTACGAGGCCTTTGTAGGTCGTCCTCTCCAGCCATACAAAAGGTTGTAGGATCATTAATCAACAAAACAGTATATACGAACTGATGCCATGCAACCTATCCAAAGAGCGTTCATTGTTGGCAGAGAATGAAAAATTGAGAACGAGGGTAAGGCAGCAGATCACTTCACTAAAGGAAAGAAACACAGAGACGACTTTGGGTTGTAAAATGATATTTTGGATTTCTATCGAATAGAAGAACTGCAAGCGAATTGTTTAAAAAATTCATAGAAATTTGTTTTTATCATTAAATGAAATAATTTAATATGAAAAGGAGCTGCAAGTAAGAAAGTAGCTAAACACCTTTAAAAGGAACTCCCACAATACGCTCTTAACAAACTAGTAAAATGTGTGGACCTCGATGTTTGCTGGGCGTTAATTCTCACAAGACTGAACTTGTCCTCTTCTCTAGGAAATATAAAGTTCTACACATGGATGATCACCATCTAAAAATGTCATAAGCTTAACATTCTCCAATGAAGCTAAATACTTGAGCGTTATTTTAGACAGAAAGCTTAGCTGGAAGTCCAACATACAAGAAAGAGTTAAAAAAGCAACTAAGGCACTTTTTTCTTGCAAAATAGGAGCCTATACAACCTCGTAACGTCAGGATAGACGGCTACAACTTTGAGGTGGTTAGGCACTTCGACTACCTCGGCTCCGCTATTAACTCTGAAAATTACATCACATCAGAAATCAAGAATTACACTTGCCAACCGCTGTTACTTCGGCCTAACAAGGAAATTGCTTAGTAAGTCCTTGTCGAGAGACTTTATATATAAGACCCTCATCATCGCAGTCCTGCTTATGGCGCAGAATCATGGACACTAACAAAGGCGGATGAAGATCCATTTGGTCGATTCGAACGCAAAATTCTTCGAGTGATTTTCGGTCCCGTTTGCGTTGACGGGCTTTGGAGGAGGAGATTTAATAGCGAACTCTACGAGCTGTACAGCGACATCGGCTTGGCCAGAAAAGTATACGCATCAGTCGTCTAAGATGGCTGGGACATGTAGAGCGAACCCGGAGAGAGAATGCGGTGCCTTAGGTGGCGCGCCCCCTTCCAGCCTCAACCAACTTGGAGTGCGTAACTGGAGCGGTTAGCCAAAGATAGGGCTAACTGGAGAGGCGTGTTGGTTGAGGCCCAGGTCCACCCTGACTGTAGCGCCACTTAAGTAAGTAAATATACAACCACGTATTACCCACCGACTATGCCCAGTTCATAAGGTCGATACTTATGTGTAGTGTGGTTGTCTGGTGGACTGCCTTAGATAAAGCGATAAATCGTGATAAGCTAAGCACAGTCCAAAAATAGCCAGCTTGTGTATAAGCGGACCTCTTTCTACTACACCCTCCACTGCACTTGACATCTTTTTTCATCTGGCATTTACATTTTTAGCAGACAAACGGCAACATTTGGACCAGCAAAACAACTGGCCATGCCGCTATCTTAAATACACGCAAAAATCTCCAAAAAATATCAACTATACCATAACACAACTTTTGAATAAAACTTTCGAGTCTACAGCCCTACCAAGTCATTCTGGGAGGAGTCGACTTTCTCGGATGGTGAACCGATCCAATGAATCCAAAACTGCGGATTTTGTGGGTGGTTTGTGTCTTCTCCGATAGACCAAATCTCAGTCTCTCCTTCCGTCTTCCAGATCTTACTTATTTACTTAAGGTGGCGCTACAGTCCGGGGTGGACCTGGGCCTCAACCAACAAGCGTCTCCAGCCAGCTCGATCTTTGCCCACCTGTCTCCAGTTTCGCATGCTAAATTGGTTAAGGTCTTCTTCAGCGGTCTTCCTATACTGTGCCGTCCCTCGGGTGTTCGTAGATCTTTCGGGCCGGAGCATTCGCGTCCATTCCCTCTACATGACGCAGCCACCTCAGTCGTGTAACCTTTCACTCTTCTGGCTAGGTCGATGTCGCTGTACAGCCCGTCGTTGTAACTCCTCCTCCATTTACCGTCTATATGCAGATGTGATTAAAAATTACTCGAAGAATTTTCCTCTCAAAGTAACAAAGAGTAACCTCATCCGCTTTTGAAAGAGTCTATCCCCTTAGCACCATAGAGAATGACTGGGATGATTAAGGTCTTATAAGGGGTCACTTTAGTTGTTCGAGAGAGGGCTTTGCTACTCAATTGCTTCCTTAGCCCAAAGAAACAGCGATTGGCAAGAGTTATTCTTCGTTCATTCTAAGTTCATAGCGGAGCGTATAGGTATAGACAAAGCTCGAGACAAAGCCCTTAACGACCTCAAAGTTATATCTGTCTGTAGTGACATTCTGTCCAAGACGTCGGTGTTGGGTGTCCTTTCTTTATGACAGCATATACTTTGTTTTGCCCTCATTGACCGCCAAACCCACCTTCGCCGCCTTCGTCTCAATACTCACGAACGCCCCAGTGACATCCAGCTGCGTTCTGCCGAATATGCCGATGTCTTCGGTGTAGGCGAGTATATGGACGGATAGTGCCTCTGGTGTTAGCGTTTGAGTTTTGCACTATTCTTTTAAAAACGATGTTGAAGAAGTCACATGACAGCGCATCGCCTTGTCTAAAACCTTTTTTGACATCGAAAGTCTCGGTGAGTTCTTTACCAACCTTGGTGGAGCAGCGTGCATTCTCCATTGTCACCCTGCACAAATGGACGAGTTTGGCAAGGATGCCAAAACTAGACATGGCACTGTATAGCTCGTCTCTGCTGTCATAGGCGTCTTTAAAATCGCCTGGCCCGAAGCCACACTGATAGGTACCAATCAGGCTGTTGAAGAAAGGCTTCAGGCGTTCACACAACACAGCAGACAAGTTCTTGTAGGCGATGTTAAGAAGTTGACGCAGTTCAGAGGGTCTCCTCCTTTCTTAAGGATCGGGCACACAAATCTGAGTTTCCATTCATCGGCCATACTTTCTTCCGACCATCTTCCAGAGAGATCACTGTATAACGTATGTCAGACGGAAATAATGTCAAAAGAAGTCTTATCTTGACAAAAAAAAATATCCGTATCTTCTCGTATAGTCAAGCTGCATAAGTGTCTGGAGTCTCTACTAATTCTACTAAGGCCCTAGACTGTCGCATGTCACTCAGGGCGAGCAGTTCAATATTCACCTTTCTTGGGTGCCAGTGGATAGAGACATTCTAGGAATCGATAAGGCTGATAAGCTTGCCAAGCTCGGTACTACACTATACCTAACCTATCGTACCAAACAAGGGTCTCCGATCGCTATATGTATATGAGTTGAAAAAGTGTTACGACACGTCTAGGGACAAAACAGATTTTGCCAAAGCTAGATCTTAAACGTTCTAAAAGAATTTGATCTTTCTTGACAGAAGGCACATTAGTGCCACAATTGGCGTCATTCTCAAGTGATTTTTGTAGAAGTTGTTTGGACTAAGAGGAGGAGGAGACCATTCTTCAATTTCT